>CM074719.1:458056803-458571803 GCA_037306005.1 Rhinophrynus dorsalis | reverse complement strand
ACTAAAACACTTTAAAAGCCTGTTTCTTATTGCTCCTTTCCCTGCAAACCTCATTATTAAGCCACATTGGCTTCACTTTACTACTCTTGTGCTTATGCCCCAGCGGTATATGTTGTCTAAGAGCTTTTTAAACACATTCCATGATTCTTGTGCATTTTTATCTGTGAAAATTCCACTTAATATCCTTTTTAATACGGCTTTTAAATTTTTTTTTTTTTAATTGAATGTTTTTGTTAAACCCTTGCAATTGGGTTTCTCATAACAAATTTCAAAGGATACCATATCGAAGTCACTGTTGCCTAAATGTTCCCTTAATTGTACATTATTTATCCTGACAGAATTGTTTAAGAGCACTAGGTCAAGCAAGGCCTTTTTTTCTAGTTGGCTCCCCTACTAGTTGGGATGTAAAATTATCATTTCTCTGTCGTCCAATACAGGTTACTGGTAACTTTGGGGTATGCGATCAGCCCCTTTTTAATAGGCAGGAACAATTCTGAGAAGTGACTGCTGGGTTTGGAGCCTACCTCCTCTCCTTAGCTTGCAACTAGCCAATCCCCAACCAGTAAGATTTGTTCCTTGGTCAAGACACAAGCAAGAGAACAGTTCTGCTATAGTTTTAGCTTTTTATTATTTTCTGTTTAGAAATGGAATACCATCATTAGGCGGATTACCATCACTGACAATTCCCATCACCCAGATGTGCATAGCTCCGTTTATAAGGTGCTTTTGTGGACCTAAACCCTAGGGGGAAGTTCTTGGCTGCAAGTTCTTTCCCCAGGAGTTGCCCAGCGTGGCTTCTTCTTGATACATGGTAATCTGAAGACAGAAGATCTGCTGAAAAAGGTGAGCACCTTTTGAGTACTGAGGTCCACATGTCCCATGCTTCCCCTCCACACAGGGGTCTCTGGAGTTCCTATTACATACTCATGTACTCATTGGGTTTATTCTGTATGTCCGTGAAGTGTTTGGAGCAAGTTTCTGTGGTAACTTAACTCTTGTTGCTGGTTAGCACATTTTGTGGGGTTTTGGACACTTTCCCTCCAGGGACCAGTGGTTTTTGGGCCTAATGTTTTAATTAGTGTGGCTTTTGTGTCGTCTTACGTGTTTCTATTCACCTCGTTAACCTTATGTAAAGGCACGCGTTTACCGCATAGACGCCATTGCTTCATTCACCTCTGTTTGGGCATATCTCTGCAACCGCTCCATGTAGAGTGGTCAGCAAAACTTTTTCCCATGAGCACCTGCTTTGTGCACTCATTTCTGATTGGCTCCCTTCACGGCTGCCATTTTGTGTATTCTCAGATAGAGTATCCTACGCAGGGCTTCGACTCTCCTTCTCTCCTTCGCAGCTTAACCTTTTGCCTACCAGAAAAGTCTTAATTTAGTGTTTCTGGGGTGCATTAATTATCATACACGCTTTATTGTGGGTGTTTTGATACTCTGACCATTTTGATTCTACTCCGTTAGACCTTGGGGCTAAACCTTAAGACTAAGGATACTGAGGTGTCTGTGTCCCCAGTTGCTCATTGCTTCTCATGTCAATCAGGGTTACCAAGAGAATACTCGGATCATGTTTGCCCAGCATGCGCTGTTGCCCCTGAATCCCCTGCTGGGGCCTCCAGCCATGCACTAGATCCAGTATGGACGCAAGAGTTTAAGGCTGCTACTAGGGACCTCCGGTCCACCTTACAACTACTTACATCCACTTTACAGTGGGTCTTCACTTCGTTGCAGACCCCTGTCCCCATCAGATCTTCCCTGTCTAAACCGCCGGGTGTACCTGATGTGTCTGATTCCTCTGAGGAGGAATTATTGACGGACTCTGATGACCAGCTGTTCCTTCATCTCAGGTTTTTTGGGGACCCCTTCGAGGCGGACCCAATTCCCTCAGCTGAGGGCCTGATCAGGGCTGTGTTGCCCACCCTGAACATACACTTGGTGCAGGAGGTATCTTCTGACCCCTCTGATGTTTTCCAGGAGCCTGTTAGGTCCCATGCCTGCTTTCCACCTAATCCCACCCTTGACCGCTTGGTGTCAGAGGAGTGGAAATTTCCAGACAAGAAACCTTCTGTGTCTAAAAAGTTTGTAAACTTTATCCGTTTTCTGAAATGGCCCTTACTCAGTGGGTTCATCCCCCTAAAGTGGATGCCCCAGTGTCCAGGCTTTCTGAATCAACTGCCTTGCCATTGGCTGCCGCTTCTGCTCTTAAGGACTGGACTGACAAGAAGCTTGAGACTCCTCAAGGCTATTTTTGCAACTGTGGGCTCTGTCCTTCGCCCTACCTTTGCTGTTGCATGGGTAAATAGGGCTATGGCTGTTTGGACTGAACAGCTCAATTCTGCTGTCCGTCAGGGAGGCACTACTTCTGACATGTTGCGTCTTCTCGCTAACGTCGCTGAGGCTCAGCATTATGTCTCTTCATAATGTACGGTAGCCAGGGCATCTACCATGTCTGTGGTAGCCAGACGGGCTCTTTGGCTTAAGATCTGGTCAGCTGACGTGGCCTCTAAAAAGGCTCTCCTGTCTTTTCCTTTTCAGGGTTCTTCCCTGTTTGGGCCTGAACTTAAGGATCTCATCAATGAGGCCACTGGATGGAAAAGTTCTCACCTGCCAGTGGTCCTAAGGAAGAAGGCACCTGTTAAAAGGAATCTGCTTTTTCGTTCCTTTCAAGCAGACTCACACCACGTGACCCGGACGATCCGCGCTCCTCCTCCAAGCCTAAGCAGCAATGGAGAGCCTAGTCCTCCTCGAAGCCCAAGGCTTCTAAACCTTCTTTTGCATGACTCTCTGAACCCAGGTCACAACATGCAGTTAGGTGTCTGCCTATGCCACTACCTCTCAGCTTGGCAGGCCTCTGTGGCGGACCTATGGGTGTTTCAGGTGGTGGCCTCGGGATACAGGATTCCCTTCACCTCCCTTCCTCCTCCAAGGACCTGTGTTTCTCGTTCTCCCTTGGGAGCAGAAAAGAGATGCCTTTTTGAAGAAGCTATACAGGCCCTTCTGGGGAAGGCTGTCCTGGAGCTAGTTCCCCCTCAGGAGAGGGGCTTGTGATTCTATTCCAACCTCTTTGTGGTTTCCAAAAAGGATCGGGGCTGTCGTCCCATCTTGGATCTGAAGGACCTCAACTCCTTTGTGGTCCAGTCCCAGTACCATCTGGAGTCACTGCCCACAGTCGTAGCTGCCAAGGCTCCTGGGGAATTTCTGGCCTCCCTCTGGATTTTGCAGATGCCTATCTGCACATCACCATTCATCCAGAGAGTCTGCAGTATCTCCTCTTTGCCTGCAACAGAGGGCATTTCCAGTTCTCTGCCCTCCCCTTTGGCCTGATCACAGCTCCGCAAATCTTCAACAGAGTTCTTGGGAGCCTTGATCTCTGTCCTACATCAGAACAGCATCAGAGTGACTCCGTATATGACAACCGCCTCCTGAAGGCCTCCTCTCCGGATCTCCTTCACCAGCAGGTGCAGGACTGCATTCATGCTCTCTCCCATCACAGGTGGATCATCGGCTTGGACAAGTCAGACCTTGTTCCTTCTTTTTGGGCCTCCTCTTCGACACTCAGAGGGATGGTCTTTCTAACAGACTAAGTGGCTCATCAGATGGCACTGAAGGTCCAAGCTATCCTATCTCAGGATCCGGTCCCAGCCAAGAAGTTGTCCTTGGTGGGGAAGTTCATTTCTACCATAGAAGCAGTTCTGTTTGCCATGGCTCACACCAGGGAACTTCAGAGGTTTATATTCCTGGCATGCAGGGGCCGTCCAGATCTCCTGGAAAGATCCGTATCTCTCCCTCTTCAAGTTGAGCAGATTCTCTCGTGGTGGCTCAACCTGAACCATCTCCTGAAAGGCAGACCCTTCCTGATCCCTTTTGGACCACGGTGATGACGGATGCCAGCCTTTCCGGATAGGGAGCGGTGCTGGGGCACTTGAGTGTTCAGGGCAAGTGGTCTCCGGAAGAATCTCTTCTTCCCAACAATGTCTCGGAGCTTCGGGCGATATTTCATGCCCTACAATACCGGACACAACCACTGCCACATTGCCCGGTAAGGTTGCAGTCGGACAATGCCACAGCGGTAGCTTACATCAACGAGCAGGGAGCACAAGAAGTCTCGCAGCTTGGTTAGATATCAAGGCTGTTTTATCATGGGCAGAGGAGCATGGCCCTGCCATTTCTGCAGTTCATATTCCTGGCGTAGACCACGTTCTGGCAGACTTCCTCAGTTGACACACAGTGGACAGCGGGGAGTTGGAGCTGCATCCAGAGGTGTTCAACCTCATCATCCAGCAGTGGGATCTACCATGCATCGACCCGATGGCAACCAGACACAACAAAGATTTCAACCTTTTGCTCTTGCTGGGTGGATCCCATGGCTCTGGCAGTGGATGCCTTATCAATCCTGTGGACGTTTCCTCTGGCTTAAGTCTTCCCTCCTGTTCCTCTGTTGACCAGAGTTCTTCAGAAGCTACGACTGGAGCGCTGCCCAGTCATTCTGATTGCTCCTTACTGGCCGTGACAAGCTTGGTCTCCAGAGCTTCTGGACCTCTCTGTGGCAGCAGCTCTTCCACTTCCGCCCCGTCCAGATCTTCTTCTACAGGGTTACCTCTGGAAAGAAGACGTTCATCGTCTGGCTTTGACGGCTTGGAGATTGAATCCTCAATTTTGAAGAAAGCATTTTCTTCAGGGGTGGTAGCTACTATGCTTAGTGCCCGCAATCCTGTTTCATCCAAGGCCTACCATCGGGTTTGTTCTACCTTCCTGGCTTGGTGTGCTGACAGAGACCTGTCTCAGGATTTTGACCTTCCTACAATTATTTCCTTCCTACAGGATGGTGTGAATAAGGGTCTCAATCTGAGTTCTCTCAAAGTTCAGACTTCTGCGCTCTCTGTCCTTTTTCAGAGGCATCTTGCTATCATTCCTGATGTCAAGGGTTTTTTCCAGGTGGTTGCTCATATCCGTCCGGTGTTTAAGTCCCCTGCTCCTCAGTGGGATCTTAACCTGGTCTTGGGAGTACTCCAGCATCCTCCCTTTGAGTCTTTGGCTACCATTCCTCTGTCTGCTGATGTGGAAGATCGCCTTTCTCCTGGCGATTTGCTTCTGTTCGAAGAGTTGCTGAGCTGCATGCCCTTTCTTGTAGACCACCCTTTCTGGTTTTCCACAAGGACAGGGTGGTGCTTCGCACCTCCCAAGAGTTTCTCCCGAAGGTTGTGTCCGAGTTCCATATCAATCATATTGTGGTTTCTTCCTTCTGTCTTAACCCTACTTCTAACAAAGCGAGGGATCTTCATCTGTTGGATGTGTGTTGTCAGGTTCTATGTGCATCACACTGAGTCCTTGAGGCAGTCTCACATTGTCATTCCTGAGGGTCCTAGGGCATAGAAGCCTGCTTCCAAGATTACCATTGCTTCTTGGGTTAAGTCCACGATTCGTAAGGCTTACGAACTTCGGAAGAAGCCTGTTCCCTTCAGGGTCACGGCTCATTCTACGAGGTCTATTGGGGCTTCTTGGGCCTACAAGAACCAGGCCTCAGCTGATCAGTTGTGCAAGGCGGCCACTGGGTCATCTGTGCACACCTTTTCTAAACTCTATCGTGTGGAATGTGCTGGCATTGGCTGATGCCAGTTTTGGGAGGAAGATCCTGGAGGCACCCTTGCCTCTCTAGGATCTCTTTAGTCTCTCAGTACGCTTTCACTTTTGAGCCCTGTTGGCTCTAATTCGGTGTGCTGTGCAACAGTTCATGGGGTTTATTTTACCCCTGTTAAGTGTCTGTTGACACTTTGCTGTTAGTGTTGAGCTATTTATGATCTGTAGGTTCATTGGTGCTCTGGTAACTTTGGGGGCCTGCTCCAGGTCCTTGCCTTTCTTCCTGCCCTGGGGAACTGAATGGTTGGACATCTCACAGTTATCAGTAACCTGTTTTGGACAACAGAGGAAATATGATTTTAGTCTTACCTGTTAAATCCTTTTCTCTTAGTCCATACAGGTTACTGGTCTCGCACCCTGTCAAGGGACCATGCTTTGCTCTCCTGTGGCAGACTGCGGGGTCCTTTCAGGTTCATGCTCACAGGAGTCTTCCTTTACTATTTTACTACCTAGTCAATAGTTAGTTTTCAGATCTTGCTGATTGGGGATTGGCTAGCTACAAGCTAAGGAGAGGAGGTAGGATCCACCCAGCAGTCACTTCTCAGAATTGTTCTTGCCTATTAAAGGGGCTGATCGCCTACCCAAAGTTATCAGTAACCTGTCTGGACTAAGAGAAAAGGATTTAACAGGTAAGACTAAAATCCTATTTTATCAAAATATATAATAAATAAATGATTTCCCTTTGTTGTGCCAGAATTGATATTGCTCCAGTCAATTTCAGGATGCATTCTCCCATTATGATTACCTTTGCTGTCCTAGAAGCCTTTTCTATTTGCAGTAAAAGTTGGGCTTCCTCCAACTCACAATATTTGGAGGCTTGTAGCAATTCCCCACTAACTTCTTTTTATTATGTGTGACCACCAGTGTGTATTTCAACCCACAAGGCCTCTACCTTTTCATTGGACTCCTAATTTATATCTTCCCTTAAACTAGGTTTTAAGACATGCTTTACATATAGGCATAGCCCTCCTCCACTTTTATTAACCCTATTCCTCCTAAAAAGTGAATAACCCTCTAGGTTGACTGCTAAGTCATATGTATCATCTAACCAGGTTTCAGACACACCAATTAATCATACTTCTCATGTATTGCAATCACTTCTAGTTCCCCCATTTTACCAGCCAGACTACAAGCATTTGCATGCATACATTTTATCTTTTTGCTATTCTTAATGACTTCATTTTTTGTCAAATGTATTTGTCTTTTATCAGGCTGTAACAATGGCAATTCCCTATTAGATGTACTAGCCCATTCCCTCTCTCCACCCCCATGCCCCTTCTCTAATCCCATTTGTTCAATTATACTACCTTCCCCAGCCTGTGTTGCAGCACCCCCCCCCTCTAGTTTAAAGTCTTCTCCAGCCCTCTAACCATCCGAACGCCCAGCACTGTGGGCCCCCCTTCTGCTAAGGTGGAATTTCTTCATGACTATAAAGATTACCCCCAAAGGAAAAGGCTTCCCAGTGCTCTAGGAACCCAAACCCCTCCTGCTTACACTAAGTCTTTAGCCATGCATTTAACTGCCTAATCTCCTGTTGACTTTCTAATGTAATCCCATCAACTCCTCTTAGGAATGTAGTATCGAGTGGAATCTATTCTAAAATTTTAGTCCATCTGCAGTTAGCTGGAAGACCTATGTGGCCTGCCCATTTTCGTCTTTCAATGTCATAGACCCTTGTTTGCTGACATTCGTGTACGTGTTTTTAGGTCTCTCTGTAACATAGTAAATTAGGTTGAAAAAAGACACAAGTCAATAAAGTTCAAACCTTGCCTCATAACCCAATGAAGTGAGAATTATGTAGCTTTCCTGTTACCAAATAAGTTTAGTCTTTATCTGACCTTCCTGTAAAGTTTAGAATTACGACGCTCCATACATCTCTGCATAACCTTAAGGTCTTGTATGGCTTTGGCATTTAGTATCCATGTTTTATAGCCATGTGGAAGTTTCCTGAAGTACACAGTGGTCAAACACTTTTCGCATGAGGTAAAGTGGTAAATTTGACTTAAAGACAGTTCTACTAAGTTTTCCAAATCCTTCAATCTCTATTTTATTTGTCGCTGAATTTCCAGCATTGTGTTTCCATCTGATGACATTTTCTGTCCACTTCTAGTTATTGTCCATCTATGGTGGTTTTCCTTGGTATGGTAAATTTGCTTATCAACAATAAGCAAGTCATGTTTTTGATCTTGAGACCAAACGTTTTTGCTTTCCAGTTGTAGCTCTTCAGTGCGTTCATGCAGCGGCTCAGGGCTACTAGTAATATCTTCTGCAAAACATAAGGGATATAGGTAATCTCCATTGATCTTAAGTCCTTCATCCTTAAAAAGATTTGAATAAAATTCTTCCACTCATTTTACTATTTGAGTTTTTGCTGTTGTACCATCTACAAGCTTTAATGCAAACAGTTGGCTCCTGTGTGTGGTCAGCTTTTGTTTTACTTTCTTTAGACCTTGATTTTCTTCCAGTGTTCTTTTGATCCGCTGAACATTGAACTTGCACGTTTCTTCTCTTGTGTGTTTACTTATGGTTTTGCAAATTTTGACTTATTTTACCCTGTTTCTAGTATTACCATTTTGCTTAATTTCTCTTTGCATTTTCATCATTGCAACTGTCTCTTTTGATATTCGGGTTAGTTTTACTTCTTTCACAGTAGGTGTAACGGCATGGACAGTGTCTACGATAGTCTCAATAACCTTTTCATGGGGGGTTGAAAAGTCTGTGTATGGAAGGTCTTGCAGCACGCTTAAACAATTGGACAGTGGTAACTCTAAATTCTTATGATTCTTGAATAGTCTACTGATGTAGAAGATAAAGGAAAAGAGAGAGAGAGGACAATAACCTCCACCAAAACAACACTGTGAGTTGTACTAAAAAAAAAAAAAAATAATAAATATATATATATATATATATATATATATATATATATATATATTTTTTTTTTTTTTGCTGTTGATCCATGTATGTGGAAAACGGCTATTTATGCTTCTGAGGTATATTAATAGCTACACTCCCATGTTGTAGATGTGTTCTGTGAACAAGCTGCACCTCCAAATATCTTTCTCTCCAAACCTTCCTCCTTGTGTACAGAAAAAGCAAACCGAAGGGAGCCCAATAGTGAAAAAAAAAAAAATTAAAAGCCAGAAGTATAAAAAATGAAAGATAAACGGGTACTCTCATATTGTCAATAAGTAGAAACTCTGAAAAAAGTGCAAGCGGAGAGAATGATCAGTCGGGTAGCCCAGGAAGGTCTAGCTGCTCCATTGAAGGGAAAATCCAAACGGCTTCAAAGTATTCAGATAATCGGATATCATTATCCATCTGTTTCATCACCTTGATAAAGCAGCGTTTGTAGCTGTGAAACACGTAAGAGAGTTATTTTTGGGCGTGTGCTTATTTGTTTTTATGCTTTTTTTAATATGCTTTTCTCAATGCTTTGAAGTCATTTTGGATTTTCCCTTAACTGGAGCAGCTGGACCTTCCTGGGTTAACTGAATGGAGATGGGTAATTCTCTCCGCTTGGGCTTTTGTCAGCAATTCTGCTTGCTGACCACTCCATATATGTGTGTACCCATTTATCTTTAATTATTCATACTTCTATATTTTTATTTTTTTTTTTTTTTTAATTTGTTACACTATTCTGTTTGCTTTTGCTACTGATTGATGGAACTGGCCTTATGCATTTTGTACGGTTATGTATACTTGAGCTATCTCAGCCTCATGTCACTGACCCCAGTATACATTCCCACTGTGAGACCTCTATACAATGGGTTAAATGCCCTATTTAGAGCAGCAGGAATTTTACTTGATCCATGTGGTGCAAATGCCTTGCTCTGAAATTGCTCCTCTTAAGTGTTGCAATTCAGGTGCAAACCAACTGCATCAATTTCAACATTTGGCATAAGCTATGGCAATTCAATGTCAAAACTCTTGTTAAAGCCACAGTTAAGGTCTCATTAAAACATATAAAAACCAGGAAATGGTTTGTTTTTCCAACTTAACTCTATGCCCTTATGCACTTTGCTGTTGACACCAGACAAAACGGTGCCCCTATAAAGGGAATGGTCGAGTAGTCTTACAGATGCACTGAAAAATCTGGATAAAAATCTTCCTATTTAACACCCACACTATCAAGGACACTGAATAACAAAGCAACACTAAAATGGCAGTATAAAATGTCTGTAAGTCCTAACTCTTATAGAACACTGCACAACATCACTTAGCACTGACACTACAACTTGAACTTTTAAGCTTGAACATTGAAAAATTATCTGTCATGAAGTGTAACTGTCAGTGTCACTGGAATTATTTGTGATTGTCAACAGTGATATGATCAATGAGCTTATTTGGGAAATATGTCTTTTGTGATGTCATCCTCAAAAAGCATGGTGACTAACATTAAGTTAGAAGAACTTAACATGTATTTATATATTTCCAAGCTTTTGTGTGTGAGAATAACTAGCTTTCCTGATGAAACTTGCCTGCCAGCCCCCATCAATAAATATCTTCATGCACTTAATACATCCCGGATGAGGGTAGATCTGTGCTGGTGGCTTCAGTAGACCCAAAAAGTTAGTGATTCGGCGCTTCCAATTCTCCTAATCCCATAGCCATATAATAAAATTCAAAAACAAACTGTAACAGCTTAGGGTCTATAATAGCAGTAATAATAATGATGATATTAAACAAAGGATATGTCTCATGCAGCCAGATCTCAATTTGGCTGCTGGGAATAGGCAAGGTAGAGCGTCTATATGAATGTCAATTTCTCTTTTATTCTCAGATCCACTTTTGACTTGCAGCTCCTCTTATGGGTCGTTGGAATAAACCCTATTTTCCAGTCTTCACGCGAAAAAACCAGATGTACCCAGAAGTAAAAAGAAGAAAGAACAGCGCACCGTCCCTCTAAGGGTTATCTGTATTCAATGTAGATAGCTCTTATAACCCTCGCCCCCTTCAATATGGGTACTCACTTTTGTTGGAGGCCTTTCCTGCCTCTAGGATATGCACCTTTGCTGGATCAGACCTCCAGCCTCGGTCAATTTTCAAGAGGTTCAACTTCTCCCCCTTCGTACTGCTGCTTACCTCCTTAGGATTCTCTTACATTAGATATTCCAATCATAAGTATATAGAGAAATTTCTAAGGAATCTAATGATCAAGTTACACTTGAAGTGATCTGTAGTATCCCAGCAAAAATCCGGGGAATCGGATGGTAATTTTAAAATTAATTTATTGTGTAATAATTCAATTTAAAACATATAACAATCAAATAAAAAGTATATAAAAGATAAACATAACTCTCAATATTACAGTAGTTAATCTACCAGCCCAACGCGTTTTGCAATCCTCTATTGCTTCATCAGGGGCATCACCTTCAGTAGACCCTCCTAGCACTGGGTTGTCTTTGTCATAGTGGATTGGCCTATATTGAAGATGGATGCCAGTGTGTCTGGTTGGAAGAGGGGGCACCTTCAGATATCATATGGCACAGGGCCTCTAGTCCAGCCACAAGATCTCTGTGCTGGAACTTTGGGTCATTGATCTGGCCGTTCTGCACTGTTCCCCAGTCGCTTTGCAGTCTCCCAGTTTGGGCCCAGTGTGACAACTAGATGACCTATGTCATCCGCCAAGTGGGTACCAGAGGCCTGTTTCGTATGCTTCTCCTATGGGTGCAAATGTATGTTCCAGTTCAATCAGCCATTCACATTCTGGGGTAGACAATGTAGTGGTGGATTTTCAGTTGTCAAAGACTGGACTCTCTAGAGTGTGGAACCCTGGCAGTTTGTTTTTGACTCCATACCTTAGAAATGGGGGTGGGGTGTCTGTTGGTTGTAGTCCTCATTAGGTCTTTGGATGAACCATAAGGTTTTTCTGTTTTACTCCAGGTCCTGGGGTTTGCTGGCTTTCACAGAGGGCTTTGATCATTTATGGCTTTTATGTGCAATTCTTTTCCCCTCATTCCCCAGGGTGTTGAGACAGGTCAAGATGGACTGAGCACACGTCATCCGTATTGGTCTTGTACAGCTTGGTTCTCAGAACTGATTACTAGTTGATGATCCTTGGCATATTCCATTCCTTCTGGTCTTTGTGTCTGGGTCCTCTGTATTATCCAGGTGTATCGAGGATTTCTTTGATGGTTTGTCAGTTGCAACAGATAATCTGAGGAGGAACAATTTTTCTTAGCCAGTAATCACAACTATGCTTAACCACTTAATGATGCAGGACGTACATGTAAGTCCTAGGTGCACATCCCTAAAGGACCCATGACGTACATGTATGTCATAGATTTTCAGGGCTCCCTGCGTGGCTGCACTCTGTTCGGGGATTCCTGAATCGGATTAAAAAAAAAAAAATGTCTGTGGTCCTTAAGTGATGGCCGCATGCGAGATTAGCCGTCATTAAGGTGTTAATGCTGTATACCTTTTTCATCTAGTGCTTATCATAGGGTCTCATTGTTGTTCAAGTTGTGTGAAGAACATAGTTCAAGCCCATGTCCTTTTAGCCTTCCCTAAGTTTTGGCCTTTCTCCAGTAAGGCCCCCACAAGGGGCTTTGTCTTATCTTTAATGAGGTCCAGATCTTCACCTTATTGGTTGTTTATCAGAAAATTATTGCTCATTTAGGGATCGCACTCCTCCACTGAATCTAAATTTTAGTCTTCAGCGTGATTTTTGAACCATTTGCTTCTTTGTCTCTTGACACTGAAGACAGATTCCTCCTAGTGATTTTGTAGGTCTGGCATGTATTCGAATTGCCGGCTTTGTCTTGTAGGGTCCCCTTTCTGTCTTTTAATGCAGATAAGGTGGTTCTGTGTACTCGCTCTGGGTTTCTGCCCAAAATAGTTTCTGATTTCCATATTAAGACCTTCACTGTCCGAACGTAGTTAGGTGTCTTAAATACTTCACTCTGTGTTACATGTCTCTGTGACTGGATTTGTTATTGGGAGTTCTTCCTTCCTCTCTATGTAATTCTGGTTGGAAGAGCTTTAGTGTGTCCTCAGGGTTCCTGTGCTCCACAATGGACTAAAGAAAAAGCGATGTTTATGTAATTACTGATTTTTATAAACGTTTTGCTTGTTTCTTTTAACTTCAGGAGGGTGTCCTGTGTTCTAAATTTGTGGTTTAACTTCTAACTTCCTGCCCTACTTTTTTTCTCCTTGCAGTATTGATATACGTAAAATCTAAGACTGCTGCTGTTGGGCAGTGGTGGTTAAGTGGAGCAGGGAGGGAGTCACCTCCTCCAGAGTTCTTTTGTTTGCAAGTGCCCCGCCTCCTATTGTTAACTACTTAACCCCACGGTTCCTGTGTTACACAAGGAATAAGAGAAGGGTTTATTTATCAGTAAGTACACACAAATCCCCTTTTGCAGATGCTTGGTATTTTATCTGATTTTACTATGTTGCTTGATGTAAAAGATACTTTGAAAGCATAGGTAATGCATTTTGTGCTCGTAAGTGTACATTTCAATTAGCATGTTTGCTGATATTGAAGGATAAGTATTAAAAGGGGAAAACAATTTGACTCTTTTCAGGAAGCCATTCTCTTGCTTGAAGAATGTAATTGTCAGCAGAGCAATGGCTTAAAATAGTTTGTATAGAAATCACTGAACAGGCATTGGAAATCTGCTGGCAATCTGCAAATAAAATCTCATATGGGAGTACAAGAATCATTTGGATCCTGTTTTCTGGTCAATATATTATTACAGGCCAACATGAATAATGGATGTTTTATAGTGTATCCCAGTTGTCACGACTGTGTTCAGATGCTTTTGATTTGTTTACTTTTAGGAATGAGACCTTTTATGTTCCCTTTTGAAATGAGGGAAAATTAGACATGGAAAAATATTACATTTTAGATGTTGTTGGACTCCATTCTTCTCAATTTAAGGATGCCCTCTGATTGTCCACCCGGTGTATTAACCCCATGCCCTTCCCTCTATTGGTCTCTCAGCCAGTTCAGCTGGTTGACCAATAGAGGCAGTGCAAGAGAGCTCCCCTGTGTCCATCCTACCCGAACTACAGTATAGGAGTGGTGGGTGGGATCGGGAAAGACTTCCACGTCAATGAGGGTTTCCCGATTTCTCCCCACCCACCCACTCCTACACTGTAGTTTGGACAACCTACCTTCCTCCCTTTTTATCTGCTCTTTAATATTTTTCTCATATTTCTGTACCCATTCACTTTCACTAACAAAGGGTTTGTAATCCCTTACCGTATGAGCCCAAACTAATTAAAATAACCTATCATAGAATTTGATTCTAATAGTAGCCCCTAATATTAAAAATGAACAAAAAATTATAGAACGATTAATAAACAAAAAAAAAAACATTGAAATGTAGTTTCCAAAGTAGGAGCTGTTGTGGCTGTGTACAAAGTGTACAAAAAAAAAAAAACAAAAAAAAAAAAACACTAAAGCCGAACTACCACTTCAACTAAAGTCACCCTGCAATATTTAGGCAGGTGGCGACTAGCTTAATAATCGTTATTTTACCTCTCAAAAGTGCCCCCGAATAAAGGTTTCCTTAAGCTTCCAAGACTGACGGCCAGGTTACTACAGCCTGTGAATCTGCGCCGTCAGTCTCTTCCGGAACCATTTGGGCCAGTGCAATGCCTATGAAGGGTGACTGGGACTGACAGAGCAGGCGCGCATTCAGGATGTCCATGGTGATACCTGGCTTCCGGTTTTGGAAGCTTAAAGGGATAGTAATACTTCATTTTAACTTTATTTTATTTTGTAGGCATTAAAAAAACATGAAGAATGATATAAGTCTTATCTCTGAAACCTTTATGGTTTAAGAGATATTCACAAACAAAGTATCCCTTCCCTGTTCAACCAGATAAGAAGGGAGGTGCCCAGGTAGACTGCAGAGAGGGACAATCTTCAATTAAGATAATGGAAAAAGCTGAAAAACTTTTCAAGGGGGGAAGGGCTTTCATTGTTTTCATACAAAGAAAATTGTCCCCTTCTGTTATCTGTACTGTCATACAACCTGATCCACATCTGAGAAGAGATGTCTTACACTAGGAAAAAGGGGCGGGGAGGGGAACTTTGCTTGTGAATATCTCATAAACCATAAAGGTTTGAGAGATAAGACTTATATCATTCTTCATGTTTTTTTAATGCCTACAAAATAAAATAAAGTTAAAACGAAGTGTTACTATCCCTTTAAGGATAACTTTATTTGGGGGCACTTTTGAAAGGTAAAATAGTGATTATTAACCTAGTTGCAACCAGCCTATGTATTGCAGGGCGACTTTAGTTGAGGTGGTAGTTCCGCTTTAAGACTATAACTGACTAACGGCAGCAGTTTAATATCAAGGAATGGATAACCTACAATACAAAAAATGTCATTCCTTTTTCGTCCAATGCAGGTTACTGGTAACTTTGGGTAGGCAATCAGCCCCTTTAAATAGGCAGGAACGATTCTGAGAAGTGACTGCTGGATGGAGCCTACTTCCTCTCCTTAGTTTGCAGCTAGCCAATCTTTCTCCCGAAGGTGGTGTCTGAGTTCCACGTTAATCAGGAGATTGTGGTTCCTCCTTTCTGCCCTAGCCCTACTTCTGAGAAGAAGGATTTTCATCTGTTGGATGTTGTGCGTTGTCTCAAATTCTATGTGCATTGCACTGAGCCATTGAGACAGCCTGACACTCTTTGTCGTTCCTGGGGGTCCCAGGGCAGGGAAGCCTACTTCCAAGGTAACCATTGCTTCTTGTATCTAGTCCACTATTCGTAAGGCTTATGAACTTAGGAAGAAGCCTGTTCCTTTCGGGGGTCACAGCTCATTCTACGAGGTCTATTGGGGCATCTTGGGCCTACAAGAATCAGGCCTCAGCTGATCCGTTGCAAGGTGGCCACTTGGTTGTCTGTGCATACCTTCTCGAAACACTATCGTGTGGATGTCCTGGCATTGGCTGTTGCCAGTTTTGGGAGGAAGATCCTGGAGGCAGGCTTGCCTGTTTAGGATCTCCTTTGTCTCTTCAGTACAGTTCAGTGTGCTGTGTAACAGTTCCTGGGGTCTGTTTTTACCTCTGTTCATTGTCCGTTGACACTTTACGGTTGGTGTTGAGCTATTCATGATCTGTTGGTTCATTGGTGCTCTGGTGACTTTGGGGGCCCTCCGCCTGGTCCTTGCCTTTCTTCCCACCCTGGGGAACTTAAAGGGTTAGTAATGTCCAAAAATGTTTTTTGCATTTAGAAGAGCTTGAAAAGCTGAGCTAAATGCAAAAAACATATCTTTCAAGCTGCTATGGTTTGAGAGTTTCAGGCATTTAAAGTTCGATGTCTCCTACTGACAGTGTCGCCCTTATAAAAAAGGGTGACATGGGAATCTCTCCCTGCATGAAAAGTGTGAGATTCTGAGATTCTCATGTTTTGAAACGTTGATTCAACCCTTAGACTTCCGTCCATACCATCAGAAGCTCTCTCATACAAAAATAGGGTTTAAATATGGTCGCGGAGCAGTCACGTGCAGTAAAGACTGCCCGCACCACGGCTGATACAGAGCTGGACGCTCCTTCCCACAGGTAATGTGAGGAATGAATAGTTGCAAGCAGACAGGTGCATGCAAGCTAGGACAGGCTTGACGCCTAGCCCTTAAAGGGCAAGAGTAAAAAAGGAAATTAGAAATGGCTTAATATTAGTGCTAAACATGAAGTGTTTAAATAGGACAAGTACTAGAATGAGCTATTAGATGTGTTAGAGTAGGACTTGCCTCAAGTGAGATACCTTGGATCGGTGACAAGCTTACCCACACCTTGGCCAATTTGTGGAAACAAAAATCTCACTTATTTACTAAGAAATATTATATATGCTATGTTTGTTGTATGGGTGGGACTTTCATTTGATTTCCCCCATGCATGTTTTATTATGCCATGTTAATCTATGTCATTTCCTGGGGAATTTATTGTTGTTGAGGGAAAGTGGCTACTCCGGTGGTCCGGGAGGGATCTTCCCAGCGTGGGGGCTCCCTCTGGGGCCGTCGGTGCGGTCAACAGCAGCGATGGACTGGCTTCATGGAGGTTGGATGACTGTCTGAGTGGGGAGGGACTGGCTTTGGGTTGTTCCTCCTTTTGTACTGGGTTGCTGCAGGGTGCCTATGGATGCTCTGGGGACCCAGCGCAGAGGCGGGGGACCTTACATTGTTTTATTTAGCTTTCTACCTGCTTCCTCTGTGCTTCCTCTGCTTTTTCGTTTTCCAGCTTTTCAGGCTCTCTTTTTCTGTTTTCCCTCCTCGGCTCTTTTCTAAGCTTAAGCCTTCTCCTGTGGCTTGATCAGGCCAGTCCCTCTCTACTGGGATCCTTGGGAGTCTCTTCCTCGCGCTCCACGAGTGGAGTGCACGTGGGCTCTCCGGCTTATGCAATGTGTTTCTCCCATTATGGTGCCCATCCACTCCATCAGAGCTGAATTGCACCTTCCCCAATGATTGGGGGTGGTTCTGTGGCTCCGCTGGGGTGGTGAGGGCTTTCAAACAGGGAACTGTTGTTTTGTACTTTTTATTTATTTATTTATTTATATATATATATATATATATATATATATATATATAATATATACACACGTTCTACTGTGCAGACGTGGTCTTTGTGTGGTTATTGAATGACTCCCCCCCCACACACACACACACACAGAGTTTGAGGGCTTTGTATAATAGTTGGGGCTTATGTTACTCTTGATGTGGCCCTTTACACTATGTGAGGCGGGTGACTGCTATCACCCGGGACTCTCTTAAGCAATGGAGGCCCGTCTTACATTTACTGGGTTACATCGATACGCTGACAAGCTCCAAGCTAATCCCTCGAAATTGTGTCCGTTGTTTTACAATGAAGCTTTCCATCCAGGCCCTTGGCCTCCATACCTTCAAGTGGTGGTTGGCTTTTGGGAATTGCTAGGGACTCTGACCTGTTTATGGGGAATACCCTGTTGACCTGGGATCAGTTCCGTGAGAAGTCCTCTACTCCTCCCTTGGAATTTTTTAGTTTCTTTCAGATGACTCATTTTGTCTTGTCCTACTGTAAACCTGCAGGTTCACAGTCGCGTACCCTCTTTGAAGCTCTGTGCACTACTCTTCTTCATAGGAATGGCACTATTTCCGCTCTTTATTCACACTTACTAGATGTTTATTTCCCCCCCCCCCTTCTTATCGAGCACTGTGGGAGACTGAACTAGGCGAACCCCTAGACCTGGAGGAGTGGAGAGCCATAACCTCTAACATTAATAGTTTGACTCCTAATACTTTGGTAAAAGAAAATGCGTTTAAGGTCTTGTCCCGTTGGTATTATAGCCCTGCTTCTTTACATCACATGTTCCCCACCTCATCCCAACTCTGTTACTGGGGGTGTGGCTTAGAGGGTACGTGTTTGCATATGTGGTGGTCTTATCCATCCGTCAAAGTTCTGTGGGTGCATGTATTCTTTCGTTTGAGTTCCGCTTTAGGTGGTGGTGTTCACCCTGATCCCTGGACGGCCTTACTGAATAGATCCTCTCGACAGCCGCCTTTGTCGCATGCATCTAACAAATTGGTATTCCGGGTCTGTGCCATGACTAGATGTCATATTGCCTATCACTGGAAATCTGTGCCTGCTGCTTGGGTCGTAACTGGAGGTTGCACCGGATGGAAAAGACGACTGCCTTCCTATGTTCCTCTTCCTTGGAGTTTCTTAAGATTTAGTCACCATCTGTGACTGCGATCCTCCCACCGGACTTCCACTGTGACTTGCTTTTTGTCAGACTTGTATTTATTTTATTTCTGCTCTTCGTCTTGTTCCCTATTTTTCCTTTCTTCCTTTTTCTTTCATTTCTCTTTCCCTACTCCCCCCCCCCTTTTTTTTTTTTTTTTTTTTTTTTTTTTTTTAAATAAATATATGCACATTACAGGGCACACATTTAATTTTTTTTATATAGAAGCGCAGGTTTGTTTTTCTATCTATTTGCACTTTGGGTTTAGGCCTGATGTTTGGGGGACTGAAGTACCCTGTCATTCCTTGCTGCTGTCTATATACTTTAATTTTTTTATCCACATTAAAATTGTATTTATTATATGGATATGTTATGGTGAGTTGGCTCTTTGAGCTTTCTCTCTTGCATTCTTATTCCTAGCACACCTGTGTCTTTAACTTCTGCTTCAATATCTGCAATGACACGGGCACACAAGCAAGGTCTGGCAGTCGGGAGAGAACTTCTGATGGGATGAACGGAGGTCTAAGAGTTGAAGCGACGTTTTAAAAACGCAACATGAGAAACTCACGCTTTTCACGCAGGGCGAGATTCTCAAGTTGCCCTTTTCATCACGACATGGTAAATGCGCCATGTAGTACCATGCTATTTTGATTGAGACACTTTAAAAGTGAACCATTGAGAGGGACCCTTGATGATGTGCTGTGAGAATAGATCATATTAAGATGACTATGGAAAGTTTGGGTACCCCTAAATTAGGGGACTAAAAAGGCTTAATATATTTAATCATATCGTTTGATGTCCTTTAACCCTTTAAGTGCCAGAGTGGTACCCAGCGCTTTGTTTGCAATGCATCGCGTACCAGTCTGGCACTCAAAGGGTTAAAAAAACCAAGCAAAACTCTTGCCTTGAAAGGGTGATGGGTGGGAAACAAAATATAGGTAAAAGTTTTCTATTGCTAATTCTGGAGCAGACAAGCTTTACATGGGGACAAATGCAACATTTCCCATTATTAAAGTGGAGCCTTTAAATCCATGTGTGCTGGAGAGGTCTCCAACACATTGCTTCAGATTGTGATTATGCTTTCCCTAGCATTCCCTATTATATTGCTGGCGCTATATAAATAAAGAATAATAATAATTCAAGGGGTTAAATGCCCCATTTAAGTCAGTGGAGATTTTTATTGTCCCACTCTGGTATTTTTATGGTATAAAATGTGGAAAGAAGTGCTTGGATCTAGGAAGAAGAAGGGAAAAAAAAATGTGTGTATATATATATATATATATATATATATATATATATATAATAATATATATATATAATATAATATGAGAGAGAGAGACATCACAGTAGCACACTCAGGACTTTCAAAATATAGATAAATTATTTATAGACAATAAATTATTTATCTATATTTTGAAAGTCCTGAGTGTGCTACTGTGATGTCTCTCTCTCTCTCATATTTTATATATATATATATATATATATATATATATATATATATATATATATATATATATATATATATATATATATATATTACACACACACACACACACACACACACACACACATAATAAAAAATATATTTATTTGTATATTTAATGAAAATAGCATTAAGTAGCAATGAATCAGCACAATATAATGTAAACCAGAAATCTAATACCTATAGACAATGATTAGATGTCCTTTTGTACAGAGATATTATTTTATAGAAATATATGCTGATGGTCTCAAGTCTTATGTTGAGAAACACTTAATGTCTACAAAATTAGTAAGATGAGAGTATATATTCTGTATTGATTTGTATATGTTGATGTAAACTTTGCAAGCCAGTTCCTTTTTTACATGAGCTATTTGAGCATATGGCCTGATCAGATGACCAAGGGACACCCCTTGAGATTAGAGGAAAGGAGGTTTAGACTTCAGCAGAGGAACACTGGTTTTTGTTTTTTTTTTTTTTACAGTGAGGTCTGTTAAATTGTGGAATTCTTTGCCCAAGGAGGTGGTTATGGCAGATACAGTGGATACATTCAAGAGAAGATTAGATGCATTTCTTTCCAAAGGGAACATATAGAGTTATACTGTTAGTAGGCAGATGAGGAAGGTCTGATGAAGACTAACTTATTTGGTAACAGGAAAGCTATAAAATTACTGGGGTATGAAGAGAAGGTTGAACTTGATGGACTTGTGTCTTTATTCAACCTAATTTACTATGTTACTATATTAGACACTTATTTCACCGGCTTGATATTGATTGATATTTTGCCCGCACCCATAAGCCTTTCTACTTAGACTTCCCTGTGTAGAAGCGACCAGGTTGCTTGATTTCTCAGCTTAAGCTTTTCCTATTTCCTGTCGACTTTATTTCCCCCTCCACTCTTTTTTCATGCGGACAGGATTTCTTTTCCCCCCGACTGAGCAGTGCACTTATCGCTTCTCAGTCACGGCGGAATATAGCGTCTGGATTTATTCTAGAGTACAATATAGATTGAGCTCCATCCGGTATCTCATACATATTCCACTATGGTACGGTATGTTTGGCCTAGAATTACTTTTCCCTTCTTTTGATATTGAGTTATATCTGACTGTGAGATAAAAACCCTTCTCTAAAATTGATTGTGAATTACCATAAAATAGTAACATTTTCATGTGATTCACTTCAAAAAAGAAGTTGCAAATTTTTCCTTAAATTGAATTAAAAATTGTGTGTGTAAAACACAATTACTCTACAATTAAAGTGCAATCTTTTCATGACTTGTTTTCTCACACAATATTTAGAAAACTGTTTACCTTCTTGAGCATATTCAAGTAAACCATTTTAAATAATGATTAACCCAGAAGCAGTACAGTTAAACATAACATTCACATTGTTTGTAAAATAATGTTGCCCTTGGTGAAATTCCTTTATTATCTTTAAGTAATCTTAAACATATCATGTGTGGGTTGCCAGAAATACACATTTTAAACTAACAATTTCCCTAGGGCTGTGTAAGACCCAATCTAGGTAATCTGGAGTGCATAGGTTAACCCTAACCCTGTGGGACACATGTATCATTAATTCTGTAGTGTTACAGTGGTCTGCTTTGACACTTGTAAGTCCTGCATCTTGGTTGTAATTTTTCAGTAAATTAGCAGCACCAGTGGCCTAACTACAAGAAGATATCCATTTGTGACAGGAAATCCAGACACAGTCTGACTTATTTTTGAATTACAAAGTGCATATATCTTTGGATAATAAGGCTGTACTGGAAAGTAAGTGTGTGTGTCTGCAATATTACGTGTGAAAGAATAAAATGGTGTGATTGGGTTTTCTGCTTAAACTTGCTTGTAATAAAAGCACAGTAACATGGTAAACTTAGGTTGCAAAAAGACACAAGTCCCTCAGGGTCAACCTTTGCCTTATAACCAAGAAAAATTAGAATTTTATATACACCGTATAACCCTGTATGTTCCCTCTTGAAATAAAAGCATCTATGAGTATTATGTGTAGTCACTCCAGTCAGTGTAGTGGTCCTCAATCTTTTTTGCTCAGGGCACCCCTAACACACAATCTAGACCATTTGGGGCACCCCTAACATTTTTAATGTAATTTATCAAGGGCAAAATGAAGGGTACAATTAATAAATATACAGTTATTAATAGGTCTTACAGTCTTAATAAAACTAAACCTATTGTTCATACCAATTTCCATAAATCTTTATTTAAAAGTTAATTTTTGTTAGTCTTCATAGAAAACACAGGGCACCCTAATCTGATGTCCGTCGCACACCAAAGTGCCACAGCACCCTGGTTGAAAATCACTGAGTCAGTGAGATCCCTCCAGCTCCTATGTTATTCAGTGGAGCTTGTGTGTTAAGAGCTATCTATCTATCCAGCTTGTAATTGAAACTTCATAGATTAATTTGAGATCATAAAGATTTCTTCAGACTTGTTAACCCAGGTGAGTTTTCACATTTGTAATAAAATAAAAATGCAGCTTGGTAACTGTGCCGTATGTGGCTGAGTCAGAGGGCAAAGAATCTTGTTATAACTTTGGTTTGATAGCATATTATACTTACAAATTTATAGTGTGACTGACTGTAAGACTGCAATGAAATTGTAGGACTATAGCAGGTACTTTCATTTTCTTTGTGTGTGACAGAGGGATATCAGAAACAGAAAAAAACCCCAACAGTTTATTGCAAAATTTGTATGTAAAAGACATGGAAAACAACTTGCATTTTTCCCTAATAGAAATTCAAATCTAAACAACAAAAAAATCCCCACACTCACATCTTCACAAGCATTTATTACATCATTTTATCATTACAAAAGCAATAGTGTGTGCAGTCCACTTTGTATGAATGGAGTGCAAATCAGTCTTTTGTCTCAAAGCAGAAAATATAATGAATAAAATGTTGTCTCACAGAGGTAAATATCAATACAATACCTGTACAAAGTGATAAGATTCTGTGCGGGATCAGCCGAGAACACGTGACGTGAGCTGGCGACTGTTGTGTTGATATCTGACCTCCATATTCATGTAATTTTAAAGGTTACTCTTAAAAAAATAAGAAAAAAAACAGGTTCATAACGGTGAACTGCCAAGTGATATAAGTGTAACCTATTCTAACGTTCAGACCCAAAAATCAATCAAATGTGGATTAACAACCTACTAAACTAACAATGAATGAAAATATAAGAGGAGGAATTTCAAAAGCACAGAGGGAGAGAGAGAACGTTGTGCAAATAATTATGAAAAAAAACATATGAACCATATATAAATTTTTTATATTCAAATGAATGAACCACAACAAAATTATTTTAACCGCTTAACAACCCTTGACAGTCACAGTACGTCATGGGTCGATCCGAGTCCGGAATCTAAAAAAAAATAATCTGTGGTCCTTAAGCGACCGCAACGCGCCGATGGTTGAAGGGATAGTAATTGATTATTTAAAGTACACTTAATATTGTAGATATTCAAAAAATATATGAATTGCTGCCAGTCCGATCTCTCAAACATGAATCATTTGAGAGATGTACGCCATTAAAGTCTCTCCCTCCCTAACCTTTCACAGACATCGGCATCTAGCTGACAGTCTGAGGTCCTGGGACCGGCCAGAGGCTCTTCAGCAGAGCCGAGATAGCAAGATCTAAACAGAAATACTTCACTGGAATGGTCTACTAAGTGTTGACATTATAACAATTAGTTCTGTTGAGTCCAAACTTATATCTCATCGTAAGAGAAGAATCATTAGAAATGCTCCTAGTGTGCAGGCTCTACATAGATTAATTTTAGCACAACATGCTGTATTGTTGTCCCACCATGTACACAAGCAGGAAGTGCCAAACTGTGCCACCAGCAAATAAAGGTTAATTTCTGGCTGCCATAACCTATAGGCTGTTTCTAACCACCTTTAAAAATAGCTAAACGTAATTAATTGAAGACTATATGCAATATTAACCATAAGTCCGGCAGATATATAATTTAAGATTGTGTTTCTCAAGCCGTGCCATAAAGCCCACAAACAGCCAGGATGTAAAGATTTCCTTGTTAGAGAGCAGGTAAGTTTAATCAAATTGACTGGGCCTTTGATCAACAAAGACCTGTTTTCTAGCAGGGAATTTCACAAGACCTGGCCTGTTACAGCCTAGAGGGCATGATTTGAGAACCACTGGTTTAGGACATATTCACATGATTATTTTTGGGCAAACTGAAACTGAACATTTCCTGGTACTGCACAAAGCTTAATTAACATCTGAAACGTTATTCAAACCTACGAAGGCATATAACACGTCACTGACGAGCTTTAGCATATGAAAATTTAATGGGTACCACAATTAGCATATGGTAACAAGAGTAAATATCTCCTTGACTATACATTTGCTGATCTTTTGGCCAACATGATACCTAGACAGTTTTTTTTAAATTCCGTTTTCAAACATGCAAACTTGGATTAAGGTGAAAGTTACAATTTAATGTGATGTCTGCTTAAAGGGATAATAATACTTAAAAATTACTATTCCCCCCCCCCCCATGTTGTAGCCAGTAAAAAACTGAGTTAAATGATACCAGCGGCATCTCTCAAACATTTATGGTTTGAGAGATATCAGCTTTCAAAGTTCCCTCTTTTTTGGCTTTTCCCCTGACATCCATGTTCTAGCTGAGAGCAGGGGAATACTCTCCTGTGATCAGCCGGTAGCTCTGCAGCAGAGAGGAGATCGCGTTAATAAAAAATAAATCTTTACTAAAAAGGTCTTCTGCGTGTGCTTGGTTTGTGCTGGAGACCTATTAAAAGGATAGTAATACTTTTGTTTTTTCTTTATTTTGTAAGCATTAAAAAACCATGAAGAACAATATGTCTAATCTCTCAAACCCTTATGGTTTGAGAGAGATTCACAAGCAAAGTTTCCCCTCCCGCCCCTTTTACCTAGTCTAAGCCACCTCTTCTCAGATGTGGAATGCAGTCCATAGACCAGACAGATAACAGCAGGGGACAATCTTCTTCCTATGAGAACAACGAAAGCCCTGCACCCCTTGACAAGTTTTTCAGGTTTTTCCCTTATCTTAATTGAAGATTTTCCCTCTCTGCAATCTACCAGGGCACCTCCCTTCTGCTCTGGCTAAACAGTGTTACATCAGTAAAAGGGGCAGGAGGGGGGATATTTTGTCATTGAATTACTCTTGAACTACAACTCTGACACAATTGAAATAACACTCGCCAAAGTCCAAATACTATGATAATTAATTAGAGCTGCTTTTATTATGAAACATTACTATCCCTTTAAACACCAGTTATGTGTCTACTCAATACTTAAAGTAGTTGTAATGTAGTGTTGGAAAGGAAATTGATCTAGAATCAATAATAATTTTAAAAACTGTCCTTTTGATAATGTGACATACCCTGCCAAAATGTTTGGCCATGGCTCTTTTGCTAGTCTTAGGTTGTGACAAAGCCATCAATAATACAGATTTTGTCCAAGCAAAGCATGTCACTTCACTTCTATTAGACTTGTTTCCCAGTTCCTACTCTCCTTTCTAATTGCAGAGAAATAAAATCTTATGACCATTTTGAGAAAGCTGGAAATGAATCTAAAACTGTTCTCGTGCTTTTCATATTTAGATTAGAGCTGGAATGATGCATAACATGTAATGTGTTTTCTTAGTTGTGCTCAACAAACTTTGGGCAGAAAGCAGGAAAGTGGAGCATTTGCTATTTTTTTGAAAGCCATAAATTGCTTGTGTTTTGATGCAAGAAATATACTGAAGGCCTTGAAGCTGAATGGCACATGCAACTAAATTAATGGCAAAGTTAGCCAGACATATGAAATGAGAGCTAATTGCTTTGCTGAATTAGGCGTCATCGCTAATTCTTTAAAAAAATGGTGAACATTTTACCCACACCTACTTTTAAAAACTAATTTGCAAGAAAAAAAAATGTAGAAGTGTAACATTTTGGTGCTAATGATTTTGCCATCAAAAGTACAAAGAAAATTGCTATTGTACTTGTTTCTTGCAGTCCATCCGCCCTTTATATCTTCATTATACATCCTCAACCCCTTGTATATGATTTCTCAGTATCAAATAAAGAGAGCTTTAAGCAGAACTTGCGTGCCTTCAAGGCTTACATGGTCCATTCTGAACTCCTCTTCCCTACTGTGCATAATGTTACAAGCTGGGCATATGTATCAAGGAAAAGTTTTAGTAACTGAGGAATGAAACAATGAAAACATGGTTTCAAATAATCCAATTCAAATGGGTATTTTTTATTGAAACAACTGGTGCATTCTTTTTTCCCCACACGTACTAATCTTTTGGCTTTATGGATATGCCTCTCTGCCTTGAGCATTGGCTAAAGAGGAAAAGATGTCCTCCAATCACTGGTTCTTTCTTACAGTTATCGTACATGAGGACAGATACCATTCCCATTCTAAGCTAAAGCTAGAAATGGCTTCAGTTTAGAGACTGGATGAGGATACATGAAGGTTAAAGGGAAGAGGTATACATGTATAAGAGTACCTTAAAATTATACAGTACTTATGTTCACTGCAAAATGTGACTTCTACAATAGGAAAATAATTTTTGCCTTGAATTCTGAATATTTGACGTTTTCATAGGTAAACCAATAAAAAAAAAAAAAAAAAAAGTGTAAACACAGGAATTGCTACTTGCTCAAATAAGTATGAATCAGATTGCTTACTTTTATTAGTTTCTTGGTGGAAGAATGTGTTTTGCCAACTGGAATGCTCCTGTGTACAGTGTTAACGTGCGATCTAGACAGAGGGCGGAGGATCCCGAATGGACAAAATCAAACTATGGCTCCTGGATCTGGCCCACGGACAATTTTGAATTGGCTCATGAGTCTGGCAGGCTATATACATATTAGTGCACTGAGCTCGTCTCGCGTCTGGCCTTATAATGATACATTGTATGAAAATTTGTATTTTGTAAAATGTATAATTTTAAAATGCAGAGAGCTAGGATTTATTGTCTGTTTATGAATGAGTAGAAGCAAGGCAGGCAGACTTAAACCTTGGTCTTTTCACTCACATTTCGGGGGGGATGTTGTGGGTTTAATTGACATGCGCTATTACTCATATTAAACTTGGCTCCTGGGCAGTGATTTTCCCCCCACCCTTCTTACTGCAACCACATATTTGCAATAAATGCTTGTAATAATTAACCTGCTTAATTGTGTACTTAATGTAAGGTCTAGAATTCCTGGAACCTTTCAACAGCACTTAATTTGCTCTGGGAAACATATGGTAATTAACCCCTTTAGGACAGTGTACTTGCTAGGACCCTCACAACCATCGGACAGCTAACCAAGAGTGTTATGCGTTGCATACCCCTCTGGCGCTCAATGGGTTAAGGACTGCCGACGGTCCTGGCACGTCATGAGTTTATTTATTTTCAAAGTGCGCCTGTGGGCGTGTTATGATCATGCTGGGAGTCTAAAACTGACTGCTCCAAGGCCTGTAGCAGTCAGTTTAAGCACCTCCCTTGGCACATGTGATAGCTCACGTGTACCGGTTCTCCAAATAAAATGGAGCTCCTTAAGGTGTGGTGTGTTTCTTTCTCTCTCTCTCTCTCTCTCTCTCTCTCTCTCTCTCATTGTATTTAACTTCTTAGGTGCTAAACATTTCCAGTTCATTGTGAAACCTATAGTAGCAAAAGTTTTAATGTTTACAAAGAGGTATTTCAAGGTACATAGTTTTATTTTATGACAACCCTTTTCAAGTGTATGTATATAATATGTATATATATATATAATTTATTTATTTTAATTTATAAATATATTAAAACTTTAAGTGTCATAGGGCCGTAATCTGCAAATATATTGGTTACTCCTCTTGGCATGTAAATCTTTCCATATCTAGTGTAGTAGATATTGGTGGAGAAGAAAAGAAATCACAACATTCCTATTTTTCTAGTTCTGTGAAAGTACAGAGAGAGACATAGAGGGAATTATGGTCTATGCTTCAGTGTGTTAGCTTTTTAGAGACTACCGATCCTTGGTTTGATGAGAGGTTGAAAATTATCAACTCTGAGAGAGATTTTTAGACACCAAAGAGATGACATAACTTTTTATTCTAGTTAAAGGGCAATGGTCGTGAATATTGCCGTCTTTTTACCAGTATGTTGTCAAATGTATCAAACGAAATTGTAACATTTAAAATTATAACAAAAAAATTAAACATATGCCCTTATAGCTACATATGTTATTTAATTCTGACAATGCAGCTAGTGTGTGCGTTCACGATATTACAGATAAACCTGGCATGAATAGAAGCAAAAAGAAACTACTTTATTCAAGTACATTATGCAGAGCTTCATATTTATTTTGTAAAGTAATTACATTTTAAATCTGACTACAAAAATATTTAAACATTTTCCTTTTGTCACATAGAGACAAAATATTTGCCTCATGACTGATATTGTGACTTGGCATATCTTTCCTAAAGTATCATTTTTCTCATATGATGAGCTCATACACAAATTTGCTGATTAATTTGAAACAATTTTAGTATTTGATCCTAACCCCTGTAAAACAGGAAAATCAAAATTTAGTCCCTTTTTTTGTTATGGTGCTAATGTGCAATTCTCTTCCATTTTGCAATGCTCAAATGCATCTTTACATCTCACTGACTTAAAACCTTTATAATATAGGTAAGCCCAAGGTTCAGGACCTGCAGTGAGTCATCTCCCATACTTTCCTACTAATCGAACTAGAGCTGTCAGCTGCCCAGTACAGGGATATATGCATAAACATTTGTTAATCTGCTTGCATGACACTGCCTATTAACATTTTCTTTGGTTCATCAGTCTGGTGTAATAAGTCTCATGACTTTGCATTGTTGTGTTTGTTTTTAGGCTTTAGAAATATGCCTTTATATTTTATCGCAGAGGAAACTTGTTGAGCAGTGCCACTGTAAATATTCAGTGTCTTTTTAAAGGGATAGTAATACTTCGTTTTAACTTTATTTTATTTTGTAGGCATTAAAAAAACATGAAGAATGATATAAGTCTTATTTCTCAAACCTTTATGGTTTAAGAGATATTCACAAGCAAAGTGTCCCCCTCCAGCCCCTTTTACTTCTCAGCCTGAGCAGAAGGGAGGTGCCCAGGTAGACTGCAGAGAGGGACAATCTTCAATTAAGATAAGGGAAAAACCTGAAAAGCTTGTCAAGGGGGGCAGGGATTTCATTGTTTTCATAGGAATAAGAGTGTCCCCTTCTGTTTATCTGTCCAGTCTATGGACTGCATTCCACATCTGAGAAGAGATTGTTTACAGTAGGTAAAAGGGGCGGGAGGGGGAAACTTTGCTTGTGAATATCTCATAAACCATAAAGGTTTGAGAGATAAGACTTATATCATTCTTCATGTTTTTTTAATGCCTACAAAATAAAATACAGTTAAAATGAAGTATTACTATCCCTTTAAGAGAGGGCTTAAAATATCACGTGATATGGGCTATGTGCCAGACCAAGTAGTAAGTTATGGGGTTTGTTCTGAAAGTTCCAGATGTGGCGTTTCTCTTTAATCGCTGGCAACTTGGAGCCTTTTTTCCCCCAATAAATTAAGTGCTTTGTTGTGTTTTATCACTGGAATCCGTTCATCAATCTGCCATTCAAATCCACCATTCTTAATAGAAGTTATTCCTATGCCAGCTTCTCATGTCACCTCAAGTCATTTTTTATGTTTTAATATTTATTGGATTTATCCAAACTGTATAGAAATCATGATGAAAATATTTAACATTTTGAAAGTCAGGAGGCTTCTTAACATATATTTGATAATCAGAAGATGTGTATAAGAGAATACTCTTTCAGAATTATGGGCTACTTTGTTAGATTAAAATTGCTTATTGCATCCAACTATTCATAATTGTCCGAATTTGCGGAAAATGTCCCGTCCCCCAATCTCCTTTTGTTAGCATATAATCTCATTTGAAAATCTAATGTCAGGAGACATTATAGCTCTATATATAGCGAAGTCAGCTCTCCACTGGCTCCTAAAACTCCTAGCTAGCGTCTAATAAATATCCTTGTGTCCATTTTGGTTATGAGACATTTTTGTAAATCAAAGTTTATTAATTTTTGAGTAATAGAAAAGGGGAAAGGGGTACAGAAATCAAAAAGAGGGGGGTAGAGGGAAACAGGGGACAAGAATAATAAAGCATATCGGTGAGACATTTTTATCTACATAGCACTATTGTTTGACAAATATTTTAAATTTAAAAATCCCTTTTTTAGAACAAATGTAGAAAAAAGTCAAATCACACACAGGTGTTTTGATCTTTTACGTTATATTTTTATAACATGGTAAGATTTTCTGTACCACTAGTGAATGGTATATTTTTAACCATTTGTGTGCCTGATGGATGCAATGTGTTGTGTATCCCTCTTGCACTTAAAGTGCAGGTTGTGCTCTGACAAGCTGTAAATTGCTTGGGGTTGTTTTATGGTCATTATTGTAGTGGTATATTTTTTCAGTTTGAAAGATGGATAAAGTAGTAGGGGTTCAGCATTATTCTAGGATTTGTGTACATGATCCTTGAATTATAACCTGCTGAAGCAACTGTGAGTAATTGCAAGGAGCGATTAAACCTTACATTTTAATCCATGTAGAGAACCACATCTTTAATAGCGAATGTTTGCCAAACATTATAGATTGTTTCCACACATTTAAATTTTTTTTTTTTGTTTTAAACCACATTTAAGTAATGGGGGGAGATAAATGCATTTAACAATGACATTCATTCCCCCCCCCCCCCCCCCCCATTTATGAAGTGTCTGTAAAAGATAAATTTATAATTCCGAAATGTACATTAGAGATGTTGTCACCTAAATATAACTGGTTAACCCCTTAAAGACCGGCCACGCACGTACGCGGCTGTCACTTAAGAACCACGGACTGTTTTTTTTTTTTTTTTTTTTTGGGGGGGGGGGTTCTTTTCTTTCTTTCTAGAATCCAATTCCAGACTCCCCAAACGGCGCACGGCAAGCCCGGAATTCCATGACTGCCCTGGACCGTCATGGGGTCCTTATGGGGTTAAAAAGCTTTCAAAATTTATAAAGATGTATTAGTCACTTTTTAAATAGAAAACTATATTTTAAGTTATTTTGATTAATATACTATTTAAAGTGGAACTACCACCCTTAAAAATGTTGTATCAAATAATCCTCCACCTGGTGACTAGCTGCTCAGGAGCGCTAGTCGCCAGAATTCTTACCTGTTCATGAGAATCGGCTTCTACTCCAGGACTGACAGGCAGGACGGAGAGCGGACATCTTTCCATAGTGATGTCCGCGCTCCTGCTCTGTCAGTCCCAGAGTAGAGGCTCATTCTCATGAACGGGTAAGAATACTGGCGACTAGCGCTACTGAACAGCTAGTCGCCAGATGGGGGATTATTTGATGCAACATTTTTTTTCCAGTTTATTTGCATCTGCTGATGCACAAGATTATTTTTCTGCTGACTATTGCATTTGTTTGGCAGGTAGCAAAACATCAGGCCTTTTCCTGTATTTTCTTCTTACCTGGATCAGGTGGTTTTGTGTATTCATGTGGTTTTTTTTTGTTTTGTTTTTTTTTTTTTTTTACCAAAGTTGTTTCCAATTTCAAAATCAACCAGGAAATTGTATTTCCTTCATTTTCTCCAGCTCCTTTTAATAAACAAAAACAGGAACCTCATCGGTTGATGATTAAAGTATTATGTTCATCACACACAGACTTAAGCGATCTCATTTGTTTTTTTGTCTTTCCTGAGGGCCCACTGTAGTGCCTGTATAAGTTTCCTTCCCCTCCTCACCTCCCTCACCCCCCATGCATATCAGAAATCTGCTGGTTCTTTTTTTTTTTTTTTTTTTTTTTCTTTTTAACCTTTGGCTCCTAGAGTCAGACTCTTCATTAGGTTGGAGAAGTGTGTGTGTGTGTGTGTCTGTGTGTGTGTCTGTGTGTGTGTCTGTGTGTGTGTCTGTGTGTGTCTGTGTGTGTCTGTGTGTGTGTGTGTGTGCGAGCGATTCTTTGGCAACTAATGCAACAAGGCTGGAGTGTCAGTATGTGTGCTTGTGTGTCTACCAGTCGAACAAGGTGGAGGAACTAGACATTGTATGTATGGTTCTATAACCACCAGTGGGGCAGTGGAACAAAGCTTGGGTATCAGTGTGTTTGGGAATGAGTGCATACAGTGTTACCTACAACTAGTAGTGGAGCCAGAATGTATGGTTAAAAAAGTAAGTGGGTATCTGCGACTGCCATTGGGTAATTTTGCAAAGGCAGGCTGGGGTCAGACAGTGTATCTGTTTCTACCAGTGTGAAGGGGAAAAAAGGCCAGGGAAGGGTCACTGTATTTGTGGGGTTCTGTGGCTATTGGGGGAGGGGGCACACAGTCAATGAGTAGATCTGTGGTTGTCCCTTGGCAGGGGAACAAGGATAGGGGGGGGGGTCACACAGTGTATGTGGAGCCATGGCACTGCCAGTGGCAGGGCGACAAGGCAGAGCGTGGATCACACAATGCATTTGGGCATCTGTGACTACAAGTGTGCAGAGCAACATAACTAGGGGGGTGTGGGGGGGGTCACACTGTGTATGTGGTATCTGTGACTACCGGGGACAGGGTTGAGGAGGGGTCACTCAGTATATGTGAGGATCTGGAATTACCAGTGGGAAGGGGGGCAAGTCTGAGGATGAGGCCAGGCAATGTATGCGGGCATCTGTGGCTACCAGTGGGCAGCAGAACAAGGGTTAGGAGGGATTCACAGTCTATTGGTATCTGTGGCTACCAATAAGCAGGGAAAAAAATGCTGGGGAAGGGGGTCCAGACAGTGTATGTGGGTATCTGTGACTGCCAGCAGGTAGAAGAATAAGGCTGATGGGGATCACAGTGTAAATGGGTTTCTGTGGGTTCCAGTGGGCAGGGGAAATAGTCGGGGGGGGGGGAGGGGTCAGACAGTATATATCGGGACTGATGGCTACCAGTGGATAGGAGAACAAGGCTAAGAGAGAGATCACAGTATATGCAGGGATCTGTTGCTATTAGCAGGGGAAGCAGGCCGAGGGGCAGCAGGGGTTAAGACGTATATGGTGTAGTGGGACAAAGCTGGTTTTGGGGTGTGTTTATATTTTTAGGTTTTAATTTAACTGCATTCAGACCTCTGTGGGGTGGTGGGTATCAGGACCCCTCTTGATGGGGGAACCCCCTCATGACACAGGAAACTTTATACTGCCTCCTAGGCCATAAGAATCTGGCCTTTGGTAAATGCTACATAGTCCATATTCTAACGTGTGTGTGTGTGTGTGTGTGTGTGTGTGTGTGTGTGTGTGTGTGTAATTGAGACATTATCATGTTTAAAGTCCCTGTTGAAATTCTTTCCCAGTTAAAGTAGTTATACTTTATTATTACTATCCCCCATATTGTACACATTTGCAAAATAATTTAATAGCCCCCAGGTGCATCTCTCAAACCTTTATGGTTTGAGAGATAACCAAAGGCAAAGTTCCCCCCTTCCCTGAAGTCAGCGTTGTGCTGACTGCAGGGATATCTGGTCTGACTTTCATCATGAGGCTCCGCAGCAGAGCTGCGATCGCGTTGGTGACAAAGAATTATTTCACTGAAACGGTCTTCTACATGTGCTTGCAAACCAAGCACATGTAGAAGTCTGTTTCAGTGAAATAATTCTTTTTCACTAACTGGATCTCGGCTCCGCTACAGAGCCACAAGCCACAGACTTCCCCTGCATTCAGTACAACACTGGCTTCAGGGAAGGGGGAGGGAACTTTGCCTTTGCCTTTGGTTATCTCTCAAACCATAAAGGTCTGAGAGATGAACCGGGGGGCTATTAAATTATTTTACAAATATCTACAATACGGGGAATAGTAATAATAAAGTATTACTATCCCTTTAATATTTACTAAGTCGCACACAAAAATGTTCACCTAATTAGTAAACCTTTTTTTCTTTTCCCATAGGTTTTGCTTTTTTCTTTGTGTTAGTTGGCCAGTTGTATAAGACTGCTAATCATTGGGGCTACCCATAGTCACATCTCTGTGAAGTAAACTGGTGATTTGAACAGAACTGCATTTCCGCACTGATGAAATCACCAATGTGCGCTAAGCCTAAATCAGTGGTTGTAATTACACAGGAATAGTAATAACTGCCAAAGGAAGTGCAATGTGAAGCTTTTCTTGCCAGTTACAAGATATAATATGTATTTTAGAATGGCTCTATATAGAAATACTTGGAAAATATGAGACCTCACTTCCTACACAGGTGGAATAATATTATAAATCTTGTTAAGTTAATGATAAACATGTTTGACTCTTGGGTTATTTTCACTTTTATTGTAAAATGTAAGGTATGACTAGTTTGAGCTGTTTTTGAATGTCTTCAATTTTTCTTTTGGATTGCAGTATCTCCCTAGAGATTTTTCAGTGCCTGGCTTTGTACGCTCTGGTTACACCTTCCCTTTTGAACAATTAAACAGTCGACTGTCATTCTAACCATTTTCCACTGTGATCATAACCCCACCTAATCATCCTCTTGGTGTTTCCTCTTGGCGTTGCACTTGTTGGTGCCAGCTAATAAACTTTCTACTAGATTTTCTTTCACGTAAATGAGTTTGGTGTCTTAGCTGACTCCAACATGCATCCGTGCAAAAACATTAGGAAACCGGTTAAAAACCCATCTGTATTTTAGAGTACTGTAGTACATAATTAGATAAATATGGGAGGCTGCAGATTTTGTAAGATTGTACTCTTTGTACCTCTTGTCTCAAGGAGGAATTATCCTTTTCTCGAAGTGGCTGAAGTATATAAACAATAGATTTGACATAATGAAAGGATTTGAATTTGAAAAATGCTTCCATGCTCATCAGTTATTCATAAACTCTGTGTATGCTTTACGTGTTTGACAGTAACTTTGTGGTTTGCATCAACTAATGAACATGCTTGTTTGCACTAAATTATTGCCTAGTAATTTACATATCTGGTAAAATCTCAGGTGTAATACACAACTGTGAATTATACCCAAGATTTTACAGAAAATTAAACTACCTATGTGTAAGACACATCCCCTTTCTGCCTTACTCTATGCACCCAAAATAAATTCAGATGTTTGCCACCCTGTGATCCCTCTACCCCTTCCTTTCCGTGGATCTGAGCCCCCCTGCATTCCTGCCCTCTTATCACCTTCATTGAGCCCCTGAGGTGGCAGCCTGGGTATCAATTCAGTAGGTGTCATGCTTGCCTTAACCACCTGCTTCCTCCACTGTTGCTATCCCTGCCAAAATCCTCAGCCCATTAGAAATTGCTTGAGTGCCCTGTCAGAACCCTCAGGCTTCAATGTGCAGACTCTAGTGCCATGTGAAGGTCCTGACAAGGCACTCGGGCAATTTCAAATAGCCAAGGATATTGGAAAGCGAGAGCAGCAGTGAAGGAAGCAGGTGGCAAAGGCAAGCATGCCACCTGCTGAATGAATTCCCCAGGCTGCCTCCTCGGGGCTCAATGGCTTGAGAGCATGAAGGTGGAAGAGAAAGGGAAGGTGGGGGCTCAGATGCATGTTTTTGAGGAGGGGGAGGAAAGAAAGGGAAAGAGTGACCACGTGGAGGAAACATTTGTATCTTTTGTGTTTTTTTTTTTTTTTTGTTTTTTTTTTTTTCTTTTCTTTGAACTCCTGAATAATAAGCTTCCCCACTTCACAAAAGGTGAAATTGGGTAACACAAAACAAAAAGTGAGTGAGTCTTATACCTGAGATTTTATGTAATTCAAACTAAATCTTGTTGGACATTTTCAAAATGTTTTTCATGATCCCATGTGTATGTGTGCTTCCAAACCAAATAAAGTAGCAAAGATCTTTTTGTATTTGGCAGCATTATTTCTATAAAGTGTCTGATACTTGGTGGATGTTGACTTTACAAGATTTAAATTTATATATACTCACATCATCAATGTAGAAATGCCTGGGTACTTAGCAGGTAATAAATATTCATGCAAAGGGTGAGCACTCACAGGACTTAAAACAATATATATTTATTTGCTGTGGACAGCAAATAAATATATATTGTTTTAAGTCCTGTGAGTGCTCACCCTTTGTATGAAAAAAATAAAATGATTTATATAATATTTATTTCTTTACATATTACTCCACCTGGGCTTTAGTCGAAGAGACGGCACTCGGCAGACTTCAGCAAAAAAAAGTTTATTTAAGCAGTGCTTCCATACACCAAAATTTTCGGTCCTGTTAAAGTGGAACTACCACCACTAAAGAAGTTGATGTGTAATAAATCCCTATCTGGCGACTAGCTACTCGGTAGCGCTAGTCACCAAAATTATTACCTTATTCAACAGAGTTCTCCATTCTTCCAGGCCTGACAGGCAGGACGGAGCGCAGACATCTTTCAATAGTGACGTCTGCCTTCTCTGTCAGTCCCTTTTTGGAGCTGGACGGCTCCTAGCAACACCACCTAGAGCCGGCTGGGGCTGATAGAACAGGCATGCAGTGGACACTGGCCACACTTGATTGACCGAAGCCTGTGTGGCCAGGTTGTGATTAGCTCATATATGAAAATATGCTGTGGGTAGTTTACTATAATTTATCACACACATTATAACAGGGAGGAAATTTCTGTCCTCCATTCTTTACAGGCAGTAGCATCAAATGAGGCTGGTATTTACTTTTCCACTTAAAACCAGGACATTCTTACACCCATAATTGCATCAGTAATTCGTACTAGAAAATCGGATAGATGAGAAGTGGGCATAGATGTATTCCAGCAAAGAAGAAACAAAGTGCATGTTCATAAAATAAAAAACACCAAAGAGATTGGTAGCTTTAGGGCCATACATATGAACCCAGACTTAAGGACCAGTGACGGTCCTGGTACGTCATGGAGTTCATGGCTCCCGGCGCGGCTGCACACCGCTCCGGAAGGCCTGAACTGGAAGAAGTAATAATTAAAAAAAAAAAAAAAAAAAAAAAAAAGCCCCGTTGTCTCCAAGTGCCGGCCAGAAAAGTGGTACAGGAAAGTGGTACAGGAAAGTGGTACAGGAAGTCTGGCTCCATTAGTATAATGCATTGCTTTGTATACAAACATGACAGTGGAGCCATTTTAGGCCAGATGACTTGCCCCAAATGACTCCACTTATTTTATACATATGGACCATTAACTTCTACCTTTGTAATGTTTCTTTCCCTTTAAATCTTTGAGTGCCAGTGGGTCAAGCAATTTTTAAAGTGATAGTAATGTTTCACAAAAACAGCAGCTCCAATTACTCTTCATAGTATTTGGGCCATGGAGATTGTTGTTTCAGTACGGTCAGTCGTAGTTCAAGAGTTATTGACTGATAAAGTATACCCCTCCTGCCCCTTTTACCTCGCATAAGCCGCCTCCCCTCAGATGTTGAATCTGGTCCACAGACCAGACAGCTCACAGCAAGGGACAATATTCTTACTATGAGAATAATGAAAGCCCTGCCCCCATTGACAGGTTTTTCAGGTTTTTTCCTTAACCCCTTAAGGACTGGCCGCGCATGCACGGTGAGATCACTTAAGGACCAGGGACTTTTTTTTTTTTTTTTTTTCCCCCTCCACTATCCGATTCTGGATTCCCCGAATGGCATGTAGCCGCGCAGGGAGCCTAGAATTCCATGACTGTCCTTAACTAAAAACAAGCCATGACAGTCCTGGACCATCATGGGTCCTTAAGGGGTTAAGCTAATTGGTGTCCAGGTGGATTGCAGAGAGGGACAATCATCACTCTGCTGCTCTGAACTGAGCAGTGTTACGGAGGGGGATACTTCATCATTCAGTTACGCTTGAACTACAACTCTGATAGTATTGTAATAACACTCTCCACAGCCCAGATACTATGAAGATTAATTGGAGCTGCTTTTATTATGAAACATTACTATCCCTTTAAGGAGCAATGCTTTGCTTACACGTCTGGTACTCAAAGGGTTAGTAGGGCAATGCCTAGAAGGGCAAAACTGATGTGTGGTGGCAGATTTAGTATGTACAAAGAAAAACTTGGCTAATGTTTTGTATTACGACCAGAGCCAGTTTATTTTTGTGGAAGATTAATTTCCAAATCAGTCAGAGGCTGACTTTTTATTTTTTTTTCTTTTGTTACTAGTTATCATAATTGCCTTTGAATATTTTATGAAAAAAGCTTTTCGACTTAACTTGCCCAACAGAGATCTCTTGCTGTCTGGCTTGGTTACTGTATTCATACTGGCAATACAAAAGGGGCATAAAGAGATTCCAGGCTCCAAGCTAATCCCTCGCAGTAAGCAAATATGCTAATGTATGGATGTCCTGACCGAGAAAGCTAGAGAATAAAGTCTGCCAGATCCAGTTTGTGTTCAGACAGTGCAGTGGTAGAGGTCTTTGTATCACACTCGTTTTGAGTCACTAAAGAAGAAATGTGGCGACATTGTCCTTTTATGCAAATTCCTTATTAGCCATGTTTTTGAAGGATTGCAAATTGAATGGTAAAGGAATTTTAACATATACTGCTGGAAAGATCTTATGCATGAAGAACTTTATTTATAGTTTTTTTTTTTTTTTTTTTTTTTATAAAGTTGTCTATATCAGCGGCTGCACACCGCTCGGAGAGCACTGAATCGGATAAAAAAAAAAATGCCCCGTGGTCAAGTGCTGGCTGTGCATACACCGGTCGTTAAGGGGTTAAAGGCATAATAATGTTTCACAATAAAATCATCTCCAATTAATCTTCATAGCATTTGGGCCATGGAGAGTGTCTGAGTTGCAGTTCAAGAGTAATTGAATTCCATATCCCTCTCCCGCCCCTTTTACTGATGTAACATTGCTCGCCTCTGAGCAGCAAGGTGGTGTCCAGGTGGATCGCAGAGAGGGACAATCTTCAATCAGCATAAGGGAAAAACCTTCTCAAGGTGGGGCAGGGTTTTCATTGTTCTCACAGTAAGAAGATTGTCCCTTGCTGTAAGCTGTCTAGTCCCAGGACCAGATTCCACATCTGAGAGGAGGTGGCTTACACTAGGTAAAAGGGGAGGGAGGGGGATACTTTATCATTTAATTACTCTTGAACTACAACTCTGACAGTATTGAAATAACACTCTCCATGGCACAAATACAATGAAGATTAATTGGAGCTGCTGTTTTTGTGAAACATTACCATCCCTTTAAAGGGGAAGTATGGCCTGGAAATAAATAAAATAATTTAAACATTCTGCTGAACAGATCTTATGACCTAAAGATCTTGGTTTAGGCATCTATATCAGTGCTCTTTTACTGCCATCCTTAAATGGGAATTTTTGTCGTGAGTATAAGTGGATTTAGCGTTCATTAATGGATTAATTTGCCTAGGTTAGTGTACTTTAAACAGCAGACTGGTATTTGTGTATCTTGGTATTGGATCTACAATTTCCTGTATATCGAAATCCTAGTGTGCCTCTAGATTACTCCTTCACAAGAAACCATAGACGTCCAGCAACCTAAATGGCTTTTAAAAATTACTAGTCCTTTCAGATTGTCAACTGGAGAACCATATAGTAGACTTGAGAGATGGAACATAGATATGACTGAGTTATGTACACCTACCTAGGTAAGTACTGCTTCAAGTTGTCATTATTCATAGGGTAAATTTCCCCTTTAAAGGGCAACTATAAACAGAAACAAGTGGGTCTTAATTTTTTTCAGATGGACTTACCTAGATAATATACAACAGTCACTTATATCTATGTATATATATTTGCCTTGTATATCAGGTTGCCTGTAAATAACATCTTAACCCTTTCAGTGCTATACACAACTGGTGCATTGCAATGTGTTTGAAACCTCTCTGGCAGCGTCGTTGACACTCAGGGTTAACACCTCGAGTGCCAGAGGGGTACAGAATGCATTGCTTTGCAATTCATTCTGTAACCCTCTGGCACTCAAAGGGTTAAGTCTGCATTTAGTTCGACCTCTTCACAACAAATAGGCTTCAAGAGTCTAAAAAGTTTACATAGGGCAATTGTGTATATCAAATTGCAAACTTAATCTGACTAGTAATGGAGGTTATGAACACCACAGTCTCTAACACAGCTCTTGTGTAAGTTCTGCCAGTGGGGCCCCATAGGCCGCAGTGCAGACAATCCTTGATGCATCTTTACTGTGTTCCTCAGGGAATGAAGTCAAGTTGCAGCATGTTGGGCTTTTCTGTGCCAGTGTGAAAGGTACCATGGTCCAGCATGTTGCTTTTCCCCACAGGTGGCAAATTCAATACAGTACCACTGTGTTGGTGTCGCACTTGTGAACGGAGCCTATACTTCAGTGTGTTCTAAATATGACTCCCTTGTCTAGTGAGTGCAGTGTTTATAGTTATAGATTAGGCTTTTGGTCAACAATTTGTTGCCTGAACTTTTTAAATAGATAGGGAATGAGCTGTCTAGATGTGCCCTTTGGCTCTTGTTCTATAGTCACTGTGTAGCCTTAAATTTAGATTGGGTAGATGTGGAGTATAGAGCTCTCCTATCATTCTACGTACTTTGCACCCACCCAGTAGCTCAAGTGGATACAAACTGAATTGCTGGCATGTACATGTCCCTCTTTAAAATTAACAATTCCTATTTTGAAATCTATTGAAGAGACTAGACTCAATTACTTCTTTGTGGGCATCTCTACAGAATGCTAAAAAAAAATCCCTTAAAAAAAAAAAAAAAAAAAAAAAAAAAAAAGGTCCAGTTTATAAAATCCTTGCCGAATAAATTCAGACATCCTATGCATCTATAAAACATCAAGGACAAACCACTGTAAATGTAACTGTGTGCTGTCAGAACATTTTCTTCTGAAATGTGTCTACTGTGTAGTACCTGACGGTTACTCACTACTGACATAGAACCACACATAACAGTCCCCCAGCTTTGTCCTTCTACACTTGTCACTCCAAGTCCACACACATTGACCCCTCATTTTATTGCAGTGTAGACTCCCGCCTTGTCCTGCTGCACTAGAAGCCATAGAACTACACATAGGGAGTCTGATACCCCAGCAGGAATTCTTGGCTATAGCCAGAAACCAGGAAAGTTTCTTGGCTTTAGCCAAAAGGGACATATTATGGTGTTTTCTATAAGCTGTAAACATAAATTTGTGGGGTTTTCAAGAAACTTCCCACAACAATATAAATGGGAATTTTTGCCCATTCCTGTTGTCAACTACTGCTGTCACAAGCCTATAGTTACTAGAAATTAGTATATGCTTTTTTATGCAACTGGGTAAGTGCAATTGTTTGAGCATTTCCTATTCCAAATACTTTTAGTATGGGATGACGGGCCTAGTGCTGCTCACCCATTATAACCTATGGGCTTCATTTTAACCACAACAGGCCCAGAGTGAATATAAATAAAACCTAGTTTTTTTAGCACTCTCTCCCCATGTATGCAGGATCTCCAAATTGTTTTACAGCATGTAGAGACACATTTTAATATAAATACCTGTTTAGTGTTGCATAATGTGAGTTTGGAATTTAGAAAGTGGATAAATCGTCTGTGGGAGACCTGCCATCTATTGTGTAAAACGCTTAAAGGGATAGTAATAAATATTAATAATGCCCATATTGTGGCTATGGCACAAAGAACTGAAATGTCCCCAGATTCATCTCTCAAACCTTTATGGTTTGAGAGAGAACCAAATGCAATGTTCTCCCCCTTCCCTGAAGTCAGCGTTGTACTGACTGCAGGGATATCTGGTTTTATTTTCATCAGGCGGCTCTGCAGCTGAGCCGAGATCGCGTTATTTCACTGAAACGGTCTTCTACGTGTGCTTGCAAACCAAGCACATGTAGAAGACTGTTTCAGTAAAATAATTATTTTTTTACTAACGCGATCTCAGCTCAGCTGAAGAGTCGCCTGATGAAAATAAAACCGGATATCCCTGCAGTCAGTAGAATGCTGACTTCAGGGAAGGGAGGGGGGAACTTTGCGTTTGGTTATCTCTCAAACCATAAAGGTTTGAGAGATGAACCCGAGGACAAATCAAATCTTTTTTACCATAGCTACAATATGGGGGTTAGTAATATTTAAGTATTACAATCCCTTTAATGAGCTATTTTGAGTACGTTTTGGGATGTGCACAAAGCAGTTCTTGGGCAAACCATTTGCACCATAGGAAACACATTCGGTCTCCCATTGGATATGTTGGATACCTCCAATCATTTAATGGGCTAAAAGCCTTATTTAAATATTTGGTAGTTTTTATTACTCCCTTGTGGTGCATATAAGAGATCATGTCCCAGCATTTAAAACCTCTACAAAGGTTTACAATTTTAACTTCTACATAATAAAATATATGTCTTGTTTGTCCATTTTTTCCTAATATAACTAGTGCTAGTTTTTCAGGGCTATCTTTTAGTTTGTTTGTTTTTTTTTTTTCCTCTGTCATCCAATGACACAGGTATCATGGGGAGGCGACAGCTCCTCCAGTGGGCTAGAACAATTCTGAAAGAAGTGCAGGGATGGAGCCTCTCCCCTACTCCGTATCATGTTACCTTAGCCCCTACCAGCCAGATTTGTTCCACGAACCTGGTTAGAAGGTTGAGAACAGTTCTGTTTAGTTTTTAGTTATTTTATTGTTTTTTGATAGATATGGTGTGTCCAAATTCCCCCATTAGGCAGATTACCATTACTGGCTTCCCCTGGAGGATTGCCCAGTTATCAGGTGCTTTTGTGGACCCTTACAGCCCTGGAAAAGAATCATGCAACCCATGTGTCTCTCTCCTGAAGGAGTCTTTCTGAGGTTTCTTCTTACCCAATGGTAATCTGAAGAAAGAAGACTTGCAAAACAGGTGTCAACTGTCCACTGTCCTACTGTTGCCCTCTGCACAGCGGTCTTCCCCCCCTCTCTTCTCTTATATTGACATATTTCCCTTGTAGCACTTACCTTTGAACTCTTATATATTAGCTATTGGAAGTTTCCATATTACCAGAGTACGTATGTTTCCAATTTATATTTCCCTTGTGGTGCAGTTGATTTTCCCTGGAATTGCTCTACTTTTTATTTGTGATTTTGTTTTAAGATTTTTTTGCATCTATTCCTACTGGGCTTTTATTTAATTAAAACCACGTCTGTAATTGGAGTTATAATCCTCACAGAGACACTATCAAGATATGTAATTCACTTTGTAGATGATGTGAAATAAGATACAAATATGACCTCAGCTGCCAGCGAGGGATTCTGTTCCTGTAGCTTTCTCTTTGAATTTGCTCAAATTAGATGAAGCATATTAGCTCGTAATGCCTTGTACAAAGCAAAACTGGTAATATAAGAGAGGACTGGGTTTTGAATTTGAAACTAACTAAACCTTTTTTGGGTGAATCTTTTCCTTTAATTTACATCGAGTTCTGTGGTTGGAAGTGGAACTTTTGGGTAAGTGATGTGCACATAAGCACCAGAGCTCTTTATGACAGCCCTTCATATTTTCAGCCCAATATGGATTTATACAATTTCCTAGTAAACCTAAATGCCCAGTAGGCAAAAATAAATAAATAAATACAAAATTTATAAACGTAAACATTTAACACCTTAAAGGGGACAGTAATGTCCCATAAAAAAAAAAAAAAGTCCTACAAATCCTATCTCTCAAACCGCTATGGATTGAGAGATATAGGCACTGAAAGTTCCCCCTCTCTCCCCTTCTCCTGATGACAGCAGGAGATTCGAGTCATGCGACTCGAGGAGGCTCTTCAGCAGAGCTGAAATAGCATTATTTAAAAAGAATGACTTTATTGGAAACGTCTACAAAGTGTGCTTGCAAACCAGGCACACTTTGTAGACCTTTCCAATGAAGGAATTCTTTTTTAAATAACACGATTTCGGCTGTGCTGCAGAGCTGCCGGCTGGTCTCCGGACCGGCATCTCCTGCTGTCAGCACAGTGCTGATGTCAGGAGAAGGGGAACTTTCAGTGCGACTATCTCTCAAACCGTAGCGGTTTGAGAGAGAGGATTTGTGGGACATTTATTTATTTATTTTAAGCTCTGTAAAAGTAGAAGATTTTTTTACGGGACATTAGTGCCCCTTTAATGACACATGCCGTCATGGGTGGATGTCCCTGAAGGACCCATGACGTACATGTACACCATCGATTTTTCAGGGCTCCCCACACGGCTGCACACAGTTTAGGGAGCCCTGAATTGGAATTTAAAAAAAAAAACAAAACAAAAAAAAAAACTCAGTGGTCCTTAAGTGCCGGTCCTTAAGTAATGTTTCACAAAAACAGCAGCTCCAATTAATCTTCATAGTATTTGGGCCATACAGAGTGTTGTTTCATTACCGTGAGCGTTATAGTTCAAGAGTGATTGAATGATTACTATCCCTTTAAGTTACTAGTAAACACTACCATTCTGATGTGTTAGATATTGATAGGTTGACCTCTTGGATGCTAGAAAGTTCTCTATCCCATTGCTGTGCAATTCTTTGTGAAAACCTCTATCCTTTAAGGGGTTCGAATGACCCCAAAGGATTCCACCACTAAATAGCTTTGAGAACCACTGAAGTATAGGCATCACAGTTTTAAAATTGGGGAAAAAAACAAAAAAAAAATTTAATTGTTTCTGAAATATGTTTTATGAAAAATGGGGAATAATCATGGAACTTGCTGTGCACACATGTGGCACTATGTAAATAAGCAATAAACATTCATTCAAATAATAAAGCAATGCATTGTCACACACTGCAAATGCACTATTCTAGTTGTATATGACATAGCATTATAACAGACACTAGATGTCACTCAAGATGCATGCATATGCTGTGTAAAGAATTTAGGTAGACTTTTTCTGCCACCTTATGGACAACTGTAGAATTACTTACGTGTGACATGCAATATAATTGCATGTGGAACCTACAAATCTGTTTTGTAGCTTGTCAGACATTGAAACCTCTCATTTGTTGCTGTCTTGTCTTTATAAAATTGATAGTGTTAAATAGTTTTTGCATTGGCACTGAGACCACATCAGTTTATGACTTAATCAACTTTTTTTTTTATTAAATACATTTCTGTCGTCTAAAGTGCTAAATGAATACACTCCCTTTTGTAGCTGTTTTTTGTGGGCTAACTTTACAGCAAACTCCATTTACAATGCTACTGAGGTTGCAACCTCAATAGCATTGCAAACGGAGTTTGCTGTAACGTTAGCCCACAAAAAAACAGCTTAGAAGGGGAGCGTGAACGCGCTCCCTGGGGCAGCTGGGAAGTCCTCAGATGGTACAGTGTCCCGTAGAATTTCAGGCACTTTTGATTTCAGTTGTAATCCAAAACAATTAGCAGTGGATTACAATCTGATAAACACTTCGTTTCCCCTTCAGTTGTCTGCAAAATAAATCTGGTCCAACCTGCATCAGGAAAGCATGACCCAATGTTGATGGGTAAATATCCCTGCTACTAGGGGATTTGTTTAAAGTTTTTTTTTTTTTTTTTTTAATGTTTTAACATGTAGGTATTAAAAAAAAAAAAAAAAAAACATGAACGATGTAAGTCTTATCTCTCAAACCTTTATGTTTTGAGAGATGTTCACAAGCAAAGTTTCCCCCTCCCGCCCCTTTTACCTAGTGTAAGCATTCTCTTCTCAGATGTGGAATCTAGTCCATAGACAAGACAGATAACAGAAGGGGGGCAATCTTCTTCCTGTGAGAACAATGAAACCCCTGCCCCCCTTGACAAGTTTCTCATGTTTTTCCCTCATCTTAATTGAAGATTGTCCCTCTCTGCAGTCTACCTGGGCACCTCCCTTCTGATCTGGCTGAACAGTGTTACATCAGTAAAAGGGGCGGGAGGGGGATACTTTGTCATTGAACTACTCTTGAACTACAACTCTGACAGAATTTAAATAACACTCTCCAAAGTCCAAATACTATGATGATTAATTAGAGCTGCTTTTATTATGAAACATTACTATCCCTTTGAAGGTTAAAACCCATGGGACAATTTTTATTTTTATTTTTTTTTTAAGAATCAGGTGGCTCTGCAGCTGAGCCGAGATCACGTTAGTAAAAAAAAAATATATATTTCACTGAAACGGTCTTCTAAGTGTGCTTGGTTGTGCTTGTTTTTTTTTTTTTTGTTTTTTTTTTTAAATACATGTAATAGTAATGTTTCACAATAAAAGCAGTTCCATTTAATCCTCATAGTATTTGGGCCACGGAAAGTTTTATTTCAAAACTGTCAGTTGTAGTTCAAGAGTAATTGAATGATAACGTATCCACCTTAGCCCCTTTTACTTATGTAACACTGCTCAGCTCAGAGCAGCAAGGTGGTGTCTAGGTAGATCTCAGAGAGGGACAGTCTTCAATTAGTATAATGGAAAAACCTGAAGAAAAACCTGTCAAGGGGTGCAGGGTTTTCCTTATACTCACAGTAATAATATTGTCCCTTGATGTGAGCTGTCTGCCATATACACACACAGATCTCTCATACACATACACAGATCTCTCTCACACATACACACACACCTCCCTCTTTCATACACACACCTCCCTCTTTCATACACACACACACACACACCTCCCTCTTTCTCTCTCTCTCTCTCTCTCTCTCTCTCTCTCTCTCCTCTCTCTTTCACACACACACACACACACACACACACACACACACCTCTCTCTTTCACACACACACACACACACACACACACCTCTCTCTTTCACACACACACACACACACACACACCTCTCTCTTTCACACACACACACACACACCTCTCTCTTTCACACACACACACACACCTCTCTCTTTCACACACACACACACACACACGCTGTCTCTCTCACCTCTCACACCTATCACTCACTTTCTCTCTCACACCTCTCACACCTATCACTCACTTTCTCTCTCACACCTCTCACACCTATCACTCACTTTCTCTCTCACACCTCTCACACCTATCACTCTCACTTTCTCTCTCACACCTCTCACACCTATCACTCTCACTTTCTCTCTCACACCTATCACTCTCTCTCTCTCTCTCACACCTATCACTCTCTCTCTCTCTCTCACACCTATCACTCTCTCTCTCTCTCTCACACCTATCACTCTCACTCTCTCTCTCACACCTATCACTCTCACTCTCTCTCTCACACCTATCACTCTCACTCTCTCTCTCACACCTCACTCTCACTCTCTCTCTCACACCTCACTCTCACTCTCTCTCTCACACCTCACTCTCACTCTCTCTCTCACACCTCACTCTCTCTCACACCTCTCACACTCTCTGTCTCTCACACACGCCACACACACACACACACACGTACACACCTCTCGCGCACACACACACACACACACACGTACACACCTCTCGCACACAGATCTCACATGCGCGCACACACACCTCCTCTCTCTCTCTCTCTCTCTCTCTCTCTCTCTCTCTCTCTCTCTCTCTCTCTCTCTCTCTCTCTCTCTCTCTCTCTCTCACACCTCACTCTCTCTCACACCTCTCACACTCTCTGTCTCACACACACGCCACACACACACACACACACACACACACACACACACACACACACGCCACACACACACACGTACACACCTCTCGCACACACACACACACACACACACACACACACACACGTACACACCTCTCGCACACAGATCTCACATGCGCGCGCACACACCTCCTCTCTCTCTCTCTCTCTCTCTCTCTCTCTCTCTCTCTCTCTCTCTCTCTCTCTCACACCTTCTCTCTCTCTCACACCTTCTCTCTCTCTCTCACACACACACACATTATTGTTCAAGAAGAATACGAAGATACCTACGGTACGAAAGATACCATGCATTATATGAAAGTAAATTGAACAATCCCATGTATGTTAGTGATGTTATAACAATCTCTATTTAACCCCTTAAGGACCAAGGATGTACATGTCATGGGGAGAACGTGCAGAAAGGACTCATGGTGTACATGTGCGTCCTGGAATTTGGGGGTCCCCATGCATCTGCACGCCTTAAGGGACCACTGATTCCAGTAACAAGAGTGAGGAAAACAAATTAAAAATCCGTGGTCCTTAAGTGATGGCTGCGTGGCTGGTCCAGTTGATGTTGGTGAACAAAGCCTTTCTCTCCAGTAAACACCATAAGATCTGTAGTAAGGCAAGATTAAACCTATTTAGGCCTGGGAGGGGTTATGCAATGCATTGCTTTGCACACCCCTCTCGTCCTTTTAAAAGAAAGTAACACCTCCCAATAATAAACCCCCAGTTATAGCCAAAAAATCCTAATGGCACCTCTTTAGTACTCGCTTCTGGATTTGAGATTAACTCTTCAATTTGTCCTTGATGTCATATACATGAAGGTAGACAGGAGTTTCTAGCAGGACCACAGGGCATGAACATGCATGTGGAAATATTTACCCTTTAAGGGCCATAGGAGGGTTTAACATATTGCTCCATAATGTAGTGCACCCCCTCAAGTCGTTAACCCTTTCAGGGCGTAGCACTCTGTCACTGAAAGGGTTAAAGGGTTATGTTGACACATGCACTTGGCCGTTTTTACGAATTGAAGGCGGCAAACAAGCCCACTTTGTTCTCTGTGGACGTGACTCCCAGGACTGACTGATCTCTCTTGAACAAAGACACAATGGAAAAACTCATTAAGATCATAAGTGTTTTCAGGCCGTAGCAAGAGAGAAGTGGTGGGGTTCTTTCTTATTAGGTTTTCTTTCCCCTTTAAAGTTTTAAGTAACTGGTGAAGACTACTTACAGCTTTTGTATCAAAGAATGTGTTTTTCTTGTTTACCCAAGTCTGACACAATAGGGTAGATGTATAAAAAGGAAGAGATCAATCTGGGGCAGATGTCTGCTCAGTTTACATGGGATTGACATGGGGGAAGCAGATGTAGTGTCCAAGGCAGTGTGAAGTACTGTTTAGGAGACCCTTCTAGCATCCAGGGAGACAGAAACCCGTTTGAAATCAATGAGCTTTTATTAGTTGTGCAGTTGTTATAGCGCATAATTACTCCACTTGCCCCATTTTCTTCTTTACTTAGCCCTCTGCAGTCTTGCATATGACTGGCTAAGGATGCTGGTATTTGTAGTCCTTCATGTCTGGAGAGCCACATGTTTTCTATCAATGCTATAGACCATTTTATAAGACTAAAAGCTGTGTAGGTAACATACTCCATATAACATTCCATAGTTGCATTTTCAGTCGGTAAAAAACAAGTCGCTAATTCTTCTAGTTTTAAATCAGAAAAACTTATTTTGAATGCAGAATTGTTTTATCATAAAGTAGAAGGATGAAAACGTTAGGCATTTTAAACTTGTCCTATAAGTGATAGGATTTTTTTTTTCCTCTGTAGGTTTTCAGTGACCCACTAGGTGGCAGCACTGTACCACAATATTGTACATTGCAGTGTTCAAAATAACTTGTCCTCCTTGCTGGATTTGCAGTTACTACAAACTGCACAACCAATATATCAAGTAATATAATTTAACCACTTGAGGATAAGGGATATATTCACATTTGTCTGTTTCTTTTAAACACATTTTGATTTTTAAATTAATGTTTTAGTGTACCCATAACAATGTCTTTGTTTTGTTTTTGTTTTTTTTTGTTTTTTTGTTTTTTTTCTTGACAGATTGGGTACCAACTTTAAATATATATTCCATCATTTTAATTGGATCACATATAGTTATAGAGCCTAGATTTTGTGTTCACCCCCACCCCCCACCGTTTCAAAACCATTTATTTATTTATTTATTTTTTTTTCCAGATTTAATTTTTTGTTTGTGTGTGTTTAAAGGGGGCCACCACATCACATTAGGAGTATTTCTAGACCTCCTAATTAGCCAGTTTCCCAACAATTATACACAACATCCATAGTCCATTTTCTTCACCTTTTTACAGATTTTTTATGTAAGGTTTAACTTTAGAAGAGTACCGTTCAATATGTTCATTTATGTCTATTGATTAGAGGGCCTCAGGTTGCCAACCCATAAAATATATAATAGCGTTATTGATACATGAACATTGTTAGCTGGTTATGGCAAGGATATCTGTCCAAGCATATCTACAATTTATATACACAGCCATACTCGTGCGTGAGCACCAGCCATTGCTCTTTTCTGAATCCCCTATGCTGCCTTCCTATAATATGTCTAGGGTTAAGAAATATTCTATATAGGGGAAGCTTGCTACATTCCCCTGTCATCTCACTTTGAGTTTGGCATTGCATTTGTTGTGATGTCATCACAGCCCTGTACCGTAATTAAAATTTATGGAGTTTACTGATTAGTGGGAATAAATTCAGGGAGTGCATAGCTGAAGAGAAAAGTCTGGGGAGCTGTAGACCAGTCAGGGCAGTCACTAAATTTGTCTGTGTACTCTATTTGTACATTTCTTTTGGTGATCTTGTAGCTTACCCTGCGCACCATTTGCATCCTGATCCATTAACCTAACCTCCAGGAATAACGTGTCCCTGGTGATTAGCTGGGAACCTGGACTGTAAGTGACATCTCATTGTGGTCCCTGGTGATTAGCTGGGAACCTGGACTGTAAGTGACATCTCATTGTGGTCCCTGGTGATTAGCTGGGAACCTGGACTGTGACAGCCTGGTCCCATAGGCCCCAGTGCTCATACGAGTACTGTGGGACAATATACTTTTATCCCGTTTAACCCTTTGAGTGCCATAGGGGTACGAAACGCAGTGCATTCCGTACCTCCCTGGCACTCGAAGGGATATACATGATAATAGTCATTAAAGCAAATTGTATTCTTTCTTAATCATGAGCAAAGGTTAAGGGGATGCACATGTATAATGTAGTGATATCCGTTTTTATCAGCTAGGTTCGGTATTCTGCTTAATTTTAGTAATTGAGGTCTAAGCCCAGTGTTCAAAAGAAAAGTGAAATAATTCTGGGGCAAACTGCACTATATGGGGCAAATTAAAAAAAAAAGCATTGCGTTGCCTACCCCTCTGGCACTCAAAGGGTTAGACCCCTGAAATGCTAGAAATGAATTTTGAAGACCTCTCTAGCGTTCAAGGGTTAAACGCCATATTTAAACCAATATGAATTTCAATTTGTTCCCTTTGGTACATTTGGTTTGTCCCAGAATTACTTAATTTTTCTTTTGAACATGAGGCCCCTACAACATAAGAGTAAAGGATTGGGGTGTGTGAGCGTCTTGTTACAGATGCATATTTATGTCCCATGAAGCTTGTTCGCGGGTGTATGCAAGTTCTGTAACAGAGGCTATGGCACTTCTTTATAAAAGCAGACTGGAGTCGTTTAAATCGACTGTGCCACAGGGGACAAATAAAAGGTCCTATTAAATTGGGGGGGGGGTTAACCCCTTTAATGCTAGAGGTCACCAATGCATTGGGGAGCAATTCATTGGAGACTTCTCTAGCATTCAGGGGGTTAAGAGCTCTATTCAAGTGCATGGAAATGTAGGGATTTTTATTTTACTCCAGTTTAACTCCAGTTTGCTTTTATAAATAAGGGTCTTAGTTTGCCCCCAAGAATTCCTCCACTTTGCTTTTATGCCTAACTGCAGCATGGGTGACGCACACAATCTCCCATCATCCCTGTTAATTTCAGTGGATTGTTTTAGGGGGATGAACTAAGACGTGATAAAGAGGTGATAAAGCAGAGATGACTTCTATGGTAATACCATTTCTCCATACCCTATGTTATTCTATGGAGCCAATTTCTACACCTTTGGAGATCTTAGATATAGGCTCTTATAGAATAAAATGGGAATTGGAGACGTCATATCAGTGGAGAAGTTATGTCCACATTGTCCCATGGCTGACACAACACGCTCAATATAATAACTCACATTCCCCACTCATGCCTTATGTCACACTCACCGACTCCACTATATGACTGATGGACCACTTAACTCCTCCACTACATATCTCGTACTCCACTTCATGCCTCTACTCTAATAAATGCCTCACGCCCAAATCATATCCTGCGCTACATGCCTGCTGCCCGACTTCCGCCACCTACCTAAATGCGTCATGGCACACTAATGTATTCAACTATATTCCTCATGTACAAATTTACAACATTTAAAACCTGCATCCACCACTCTCCTCATGGCCCAATCACCTCCTCCACTAAATGCTTCATGCTGCACTCTGCAAGGTCCGAGTATTGCCTGCTCCCATCCAATTGGTGCTAAGCATTGTTTAACCTCTTAACGACCAGCAGTCCAGGGAAGTGACCTTCCCTTAAGGACTGCTTTGGCGGGCGCTGGCACACATGACCTGTGACATGTACCAGTGTACTGAACTTGGGTCTGAGAGAGACCGCTCCTGTCTTGAAGCGGTCACTTTCAGACCCTGTTTGTGCTTACAGCGCTCCTATCACCTTCCTTACAGGCAAAAAAAACTGACTGTCCTGGCATGTCACCAGCTGTTAAGCTGTTAAAAAAATAAACAGACATCAGGCGCCATACCACACTGCTAATGTACATTTGATTAGAGAAGCCAATCTCCCAAAATCTTCATAATGATTCCAAACAATAGAAATAATGCAGCAGAACGGAGTGCCGTGCAGGAGGGGAGCTTCCAGCTGAAGTGTCCTCTCACAATAACCCTTTATGTGCCAGAGAGGTAAACAATGCATTGATATGCATTGCATACCCCCTACCACTCAGAGGGTTAAGCATTTCTTAACCCCTTAAGGACCATCAGTCCTGGGGTATGTGGTCCTTTAAGGACCACGTAGAAAAGCTTGACATGCGGCCCACATGAGTGGTCACGTGTGCCGGCACGCCAAACAGGGGACTGAAAGAGATCGCTCCGGTCTTGGAGCGATCAATTTCAGTCCCCGCTATTACTCACCACGCTCCTGCAGGAGCTCTGTAAGTAAAGCGTATGTGACGTGCCAGGAACATCACTGGTCCTTAATGTCAAAATAGCAGTTACAGTTCTGGCACGTCACTGGACGTTAAGGGGATAAAGAACAAACATGGTAAATGTCCTACACTGTAATTATGCAGAAGGACCCTATGTTCTTGCACCTGTGTCAAATCTAACTGCTTCATCTTCATTTGCTGATTGATGCATTATAGAGGCTGATAGGCACAGTAGCTGCATGAATTTTGAATATGGGCATACCCATGTGTGCAGAAAAAAATGGTTGTAATACATATTATAATAATATATTTTCATTAAACGGATAGTAATACTTTATTTTTTCTATCCCCCCCACGTTGTAGCCCTTAAAAATTTGAACAAAACGAGACCAGCGGCATATCCACATTCAAAGTTCCCTCTCCTTCTCTCTCCCCTGACATCAGAGTTATAGCTGACAGCAGGGCAATCCGGTCCCAGGACCGGCGGCGGCTCTGCAGCAGTGGCGAGATTCAGTTAAGGATTTCTGTTTCTATAACTCAGTCTTCTACGTGTGCTTGCAAACCAAGCACACGTAGAAGACCATTTCAGTGAAGGATTTCTGTTTCTATAATGCAATCTCCGCACTGCTGCAGAGCCGCCACTTGCTCAGGCACTGGATTGCCCTGCTCTGCTGTCAGCTATAACGCGGACGTCAGGGCAGAGTGAAGAAGATGGAACTTTGAATGTGGATATGCCACTGGTCTCGTTTAATTCTGATTTTTAAGGACTACAAGAGGGGGAATAGTAAAAATGAAGTATTACTATCCCTTTAAATGATAAAATGATGCTTTGATTTACCTTCAAATACTTGGCAAATTATAATTGTTGGATGGAAAAAAACATTCTCATGCTAATTATGTTTCTTTTGTTTTTCTTTTTCATTGCCATCTGGGTTCCCTTCAAAACTGTGATTCCCCTCCTTGGACTGCTTCAGGTAAGACTTCTTTTTTGGGTTATTGTGTAGTTATTTGTGGCCAGCAGAGTCCTCAATCTGGTATTGTTTTTATTTATTCTTAGTGTGTTTAACCCCTTAACGACCCGCCGATCGGCGCAGTCAGTTAAGGACCACCGTGCATTTTTTTTTATTGCTCCTTCTGGTTCCGGACTCCCCGCAGGGGGAGCCTGGAATTCCATGACGGTCATAGTACGCCGTGGGTCGCTAACTCAGATCGACCCATGACGTACTATGACTTTCAAGGGTTGTTAAGGGGTTACCTTCTTTCAGGATGGAGGTTCCCTCTAAGGAAAGGATTTGGAAAGGTGATAATTCCTCTTTAAAAATATATAATAATCAATGGTGCATCTTGGGAAAAAAATATTACTGACATCCCCAGTACGGTTCTATGATGCATCAGGAACATATTAAACCTTTGAGTTCCTGAGTGGTGGTGCACACAACTCTGCACTCTAAGCATTAACTCCTTAAGTACCAGAGGGGATGAGCAATGCATTGTGACCTCTTGGTCCTTAAGGGGTTAAACAAGCTGAAAATAAAGAGGTCTTTGCTTGTCCCGTGGATAGCTACTTCCACTTCGGGCTGGCCCACTGCATGTTAGGGACAGCCCAAGCCTACTCCCAGTCTGCGGACCTCAAGCAATACTCCTCAGTGGCTCACCACATGCATAGTGGGTGAAGCAAGCCATCAACACCTTTTCCCCTTTGCTTAAGATTGTTGGGGGGTATATTCCAGGTCATCATCCCTAGTGGGTTTGAGTTCCTGTATGCAAGTACATCCAGTCAGTAAAATGCCACATCTATCTGCTGACAGAGCGCCCACATGGTGATCTTTAAGAGGCCAACATACTGATGTTGCTACATCTTAAGGGGGGTGACATTCTGATGCCCCCCTTTTGCTGCCAATTAAAGGGATAGTAATACTTCGTTTTAACTTTATTTTATTTTGTAGGCATTCAAAAAACATGAAGAATGATATAAGTCTTATCTCTCAAACCTTTATGGTTAATGAGATATTCACAAGCAAAGTTCCCCTCCCCGCCCCTTTTACCTAGTGTAAGCCATCTCTTCTCAAATGTGAGTCTGGTTGTATGACAGTACAGATAACAGAAGGGGACAATTTTCTTGTATGAAAACAATGAAAACCCTTCCCCCCTTGACAAGTTTTTCAGCTTTTTCCATTATCTTAATTGAAGATTGTCCCTCTCTGCAGTCTACCTGGACATCTCCCTTCTGATCTGGTTGAACAGGGGGGCATACTTTGTTTGTGAATATCTCTTAAACCATAAAGGTTTCAGAGATAAGACTTATATCATTCTTCATGTTTTTTTAATACCTACAAAATAAAATAAAGTTAAAATGAAGTATTACTATCCCTTTAAAGGTCGCCATGTAGGTTACAACGTGTCAGTAGGATGCCCTAGGCTATTACATATGTAATTCCTAACATAATCGCTTTTATGTTATTAGTGTATTGCCTCTCAGTTTTTATGGTTCAAATGATATTACACCATTGGACGCCTCCTCTGTATTTTGTCTTTTAATCAAACAGGCCATACACTGCCATTAAAGTAACCCCTTTTGTGCAATGATTGTGTATGTTGAGACTTTAAAGTGCATTTTACCATAATTCTTATTTATTACTGGTGGGTTATGGGCCCATATAATCCCTCATTAGACACTCACATTCCTTCCTTTCAGGACCTGAATCTGTGGAGGATTCCTTGATTTATCATCCTTTCTTCATAGCATCTCTGACGCTTAATTGCTTGTATAGGAGCCTGAAAAATGAAGACTGTATTCTCTCCTGCACTTGTCCTGTGACTCTGTCTCTATTTCTGTGGTTGGGAGCCTGACTGTGATTTGATGGACTTGCTTGAGCAGCACGTTCATGAAAGATTAGTCTTCTATATTCCTATTCTTTGCTTATTTTAACCACTGCACTGCCTATCTGTGGGCATTCATTGCCTTGTTACTTGTTCTATGAGACACTTCTCTTCATTATGGTTCAGTCCTTTCCTGGCAGTGGGGCATACATACATACTTCTTTATGTTTAGCAACTTTTGCTAACGTTTTAGTTTTTCTAAAGTTTAGCTTTTTTGGGATGCTGTGTCTTTAAGAACAGGCACATGTTATCGCTGTATTGGATGGAACATAAAATGCTTTTCTTTTACGTCCATTATGGAACACGGGTACACTGGTGGTTGAGTGCCTTCTCCTGGAGGGCTAGGCACATCACAAAAGACAGAGTCTTCTGGATAAAGATGCCCTCCTCCAGTTCATTCCACCGCCTACTCCTCTTAGTTTTCTGAAGTTTTTATTTTTCTTTAGATATGGAGCTGCATATTCCCCCATTAGGCAGGTTACCATCGCTGGGCTTCCCTGAAGTTGGATTGCTTAGTTTTCAGGTGCTCTGTGGACCTGTCTTGCCCTGTGGAGGGTGGCTTTATGATAAGTCTGTCTCTCATGGCTGAATCTTTTCAGATTCTACCCCTTTCTATGATGATAACGTGAAAACAGAAGGCTAGTAAGTAACCCTTTGAGTCCCTTGGTCCACTATCTGTCCTAGTTTGTGTTGCCTTTCCCTACAAAGGCTGATGTGAGCATGGCTGTGTTCTGGCACTCTTTATGGGTCTATTCTGTTCTCTAGAGTCGCTCTGGAGTACAGAAGGCTGCCCTTCCTTAATGTATGTTTAGTGGTTAACCCTTCCTCTGCTGTAATATGTGAGTTGGGTGCTTTGGGGACTTATTTTTTCCCCTGTTATCTTTTTACTCTCCCTCAGGTATTCCCTGGGTTTTTTGGGTTTTTTTTTTCCCAGTACTTTAGTGAGTAGATCAATTTTAGTGCTACAGTCCCTTTAAGAACCAGAGCCCACTCGGGGCCATCTTTGCTCCATTGACGTCTATGTGGAAAACTTATCTGGAACATAGTTATGGTCAATATTATTGCCACCTTTGAATATATATATATATATATATATACAGTATCTTCAGAAATAAATGGAAATGTACGCTTTGTATTATCAGAATATTGTAATGGGTATTCAACAAAAAAGAGATGCTTTTTCAGCTGATGTAATAATTTCACAGAAGACACATAAAATATGACCTGGTTAGCACTAAAGTCACCCTTCCCTAATATTACATTTTACAATCCATGGCAACAGTGACAGCCTCAAAATGTTTCTTGTAGCTGTCTATAAGTTTCTTGCACCTGTCTGCTGGACTTTTTTCCCATTCTTCAATTGCAGTTTGTTCAAGCTCTTGAATGTTTGCAGGATTCCTTTTCTCAATGACAGATTTCAGCTCTTTCCAAAGGTTTTTAATCTGATTTTGAGATCAGGACTCCTTGATGGCCGCTCTAAAACAGTCAATTTTTTTCCTTTTCAACCATTTTTTTTGCTTTCGGATTATTATCCTGATGGAGAATCCATGATGTTTGTCCCATGCCTAGTTTTCTGATCCTGGGGAGTACATTTTGGTGTAAAATGTCTTTGTAATATTCTGATTTCATGATTCCCTTAATACGTTCAAGGCCTTCCAGTACCAGAGGCAGCAAAGCAGCTCCACAGCATTACGGACTCTCCACCATATTTAACTGTGGGTAGGGTGTTATTTCTCATTACAAGCTTCATTTCTCTGTTGTCCAATATAGCTGCCAGGTACCATGGGGAGGCGACAGCTCCTTCTAGTAGGTTGGAACAGTTGTTCAAAGAAGCTGCAGGGGCGGAGCCTCCCTCTCCTCCTAGCAGGCTACCTAGCTAGTCCCCTGCCCAGTTAAGATTTGTTCCTCGTTCTGGTAGGAAGGTTATGAACAGTTCTGCTTAGTTTTAGTTCTTTTATTATTTTACTTGGATGTGGGGTGTCAGAATTCCCCCATTAGGTGGATTACCATTAATGGCTTCCCCTGGTGGATTGCCCAGTTTACAGGAGCTGTTTGTGGACCTTTTCAGCCCTGGGAGAGAACCATGCAGCCCATGTCTCTCTCTCCAGAGGGAGTCTCTCTGAGGCTTCTTCTTTACAATTATAATCTGAAGAGAAGACCTGCAGAAAAGGTGAGCAACCCTTTGAATGCTATGGTCCATTGTCCCTTCTGCACAAGGGTTTCAGTGGCGTTCTATATGACTCCAGCACTCATGTTGGGTATTAATTTAATAATGGCTGCTGATCTGGGATCTTTGCTACATTGTTTGCTATTAGGTATTTAACCCCTTCCCTGCCAGTATTGGTCAGCTGGGGGTCTTGAATACATATTTTATTTAATTTGTTTATAGTATATGATGTTTTTATGCGTGTTTTACACTTTCCAAACACGCTTTCGTTTTCTGGGTAAAATTTGAAAGGCGCACTTTACCGCATAGCCGCGAAGTGCCATTGATCTCTATGGGACAGCCGTTTCTGGGACATATCTCCGCAACTGCTCTGAGTACCGAGTTGGGAGATGGCTCATTCTTATTTTCTCCACTCCCTAACTATCTGGTGAACATTATCAGTGTCTTGGGGGTCCTGGGGGGATTCAGCTCTGTTTTTGGTACTCTGTATAGAGTAAACGAAGTTTCCCATAAACTCCCGGTTCCCTGTGCAATCGCCATTTTGTCTTCCTCTCTTCACAAGTATCATACACAGGGCTTGGTCTTGTCAAGTTAACACTTCGCTTACCTGATAAGTACATTTTAGGCTTTCGGGGGTGAAATCCTTAATCTGGGTAACAATATTTGGGTCTTCCATTACTGTATTAACATTTTTCTCCTATTAGGATGATGGATCCACTTGGACATGGGGCTATGCATAAAGCAAAGACTCAGGGGCATCTCAGACCCCCACTTTCGTCTTTTCCTCATGCAGTTCAGGGCTTCCTATGGAGTATTCTGGGCATTTATGCTCCTCATGTGCTGCGGCCCCCACGTCTCTGCCAGGGCCTTCCAGCCATGATCAAGAGCCACATTGGGTCAAGGACTTGGTCTTCTGTGGCACAATTTCCCTTCCTATTCGGGAGTTCTTCACTCATGGAGACCACCTACCTCCTTCAGGTTTGTGGGTCCTAAAGCTCCTGGCATTCCTGATTTATTGCATTCTTCTTTTGAGGAATCAGATGGGGACTCTGAGGATGGTGTGTGTTCTGAAGGGGCTTCTTACCACTTTTATGGTGACCCCTTTGAATCTGACCCTGAACCCTCTGCTGAGGGTTTCATTAAGGCGGTATTGACCATTTTAAATATTTCCTCCTGTACAGCAACAGGCTACTTATGATGCCATCATTGATTGGATAATTTAATCCATTTGAGCACGGACAGTTTATCACAGGTGAGTCTAATTTCACAGCAGTGACATTCTAGTTCATCTTTTCAAACTTATTTGAATTGTTCAAGAGGGTGCCAATAATCGTGTCATGGCAATGTTTCCATTTTTCTACTTCCTCCAATTTCTTTTTTAATTGTTATTGTTTTATCCTGTAGTCTTTTGTATCAAACGTATATGGACCAAAGCTGTTTCACTACACACACTTTTCAGGAGAATATTGTACATGATATACAAAATATTCATGGGTGCCAATACTGGTGACCATAAATGCATTTCTGCAACTGTTTTGACTACAAAGGTTAGTGAGGGCTGTCTCTTCCTGTATTCTCATGCCCTATCATCTGGTCCACTGCAGCTGGAGTTGTAGGCATTTCTAGGCATCAGAAGACTACAGTACCTAGAATGCCTGTTTGCTGGTCTTTTATCGTTATATCACTATAAGGGCCTTCTCTGCCGTTTTGAAGACAGCTGTGCATACTCCATAACGGACCAGTGGATTTTGCTGGTGGTAGCAGAAGAAGGGTACTGCATATATTTTAGATCCCTTCATCCATATTGTTTTGTCTTATCAAAGGTTCCAAGGAACCTAGACAGAGAAAAGCTGTTCCACAAGGCCATAGCCAGTCTACTAGAAAAGCAGGTACTGGTGCCAACTGCAGTCCCAGAGCGCTTTTCAGATTTGTATTCCAACCCTTTTGCAGTTCACTAGAAGGACAGTGGCTGCTGCCGTATTCTGAACCTTAATTATCTCAACCAGTACATGGTCACTAAGCTCGTCAAGATAGAATCTTTGTGCTTGGTCATCTCAGCAATGTGCCATGGGGAGTACCTGGCCTTTCTGGATCTTCAGGACATGTATATCTGCATGTCCTGATCTGCCCAGACAACCAACGCTACCTCTGTTTTGCTTTAGGCTTCAATCCGATGTATCTGGAGCCCAGGGAGGAACTCCAGTTGTGGCTCCATCTGTCAGACCTGGAGAGAGGGAGACTTAGTTCCATAGTGGTCCCTAGTCTTGACAGATGCCAGTCTGAGGGGCTGGGTCAGCTGGGTTGGGCAGAAGAGTCTGGAGCTCATATCAACTCATCTGGCTCTCCTACTCTCAGGGATCCCAGTGAGAGTGCAGTCAGACAGTGCCACTGCATTGACTTACATCAATTGCCATGGGGTAACCTGCAATGAAAAATGCATTGGCAAGCCTAGTAAGTTGCTGTGATGTAGATCCAGGAAGCACTGAACTCTGTCCAGAAGCGTTTTATCTGATAGTTCAACACTGAGGGTTCCAGTGATAGAACTGATGGCAGCCTGGGAGAATAGGATGGTTTTGACATTCTGTTCTGTCTTGGGGGATCCCCTAGCCTTTGAATGGATGCAATGTCCATTGAATGGGGCTTCCATCTATCCTATGTGTTCCCCCTGATTCCTCTCATCCCCAGGGTGATCGGGATGCTCAAAATAGACAGGACACTGGTCATCCTGACTGAGCCATTCTGATCCAGGAGGGTGTAGTTTGCATGCCTGGTTAGTCTGGCCATTCAGGAGCAGATTCGGCTGCCTTCTGTGGAGCTGAAGGTATTTTCTGCTGACCTATCCACCATGATCCAGAACGGAAGCAGATTTCTTCTTCCAAGACATACCATAAGGTCTGGTCCATTTTCCACCAGTGATGTGTGGACAAAAATGTGTCCCCACAAGTCTTTGAGCGCCCTTGGTGCTGTCTTTTCTGCAGAATGAAGTCAACAAGGGTCTCAGCTTGAGTCCCCTCAAGGTTTAGATTTCTGCCCCCTCCTTTCTTTTTCAGAGATGTAATGTGATCATCCCAGACGTGAAGGTTTTTCTTCAGGGGGTGACTTGTGCCTTTTCTTTTAATGATCCTGCACCTCTTTGGGACCTCAATCTAATCCTGGGTGTTCTTCAGAGGGCCCCCTTCTGGCTTCCATCTCCTTGCTTTAGCTGACTGAAGATGGTTGTTCTCTTGGCAGTTGTGTCTGTTAGAGCCTGCAGTTCCATAACCCCCCTATCTTGCAAACCTTCATTCCTGGTTTTTCATCAGAATAAGGAAGTATTCCTAAGTTGGTCTCAGAGTTCCACATCAATCAGGAGATTGTTGTGATTTTTGTCCTTACCCTGTGTCTGCTCAGGAGAGATTTCCATCTGTTAGACTTTGTTCGCTGCTCTAAGTTCTGTGTGCACTGTATTAATTCTTTCATAAGGCTGTTTGATGGGTCCCAGAGTGGGTTATGGGACATCCAAGTTAATCATGGCCTATTTAATCGAGACTACATATGCCAAGTGTACGAGTCAGGAAGAAGCCCGTTGCCTTCAAGATCACAGCGCATTCCACTAGGTCGGAGGTTGCTTCCAGGGCCTACAAGAACCAGCCCCCAGCCAACCAGCTGTTCACGGCTGCAACTTGGTGCTCCTTGCATACTTGCACCAAACACTACCACGTCAGTGTCTTGGCCTCGGCTGAGCCAGTTTTTTGGCTTGAAGGTGGTGCCTGTTTAAGCGTTTGTCTTTTCTTCTTTCTGCTGCCAGTTGTTCAGTGGTTTTCTGAGCCCTGTTTACTCTTGTTTGGTGTGCTGTGCTAGTTCAGAGTCTGTTGGCACTTGTTTTTAGGTTATTCAGATCCTGAATAGTTCTAGGGAACTCCATCATGGGGACGTGTAGGAGGTTTTTTTTTTTTTTTGGTTTTTTTTTCTTTACCTCTCCTGGAATCCTAGCTTTGGTATATCCCCATGGTACCTGTGTTCCATATTGGATGTAAGAAAAAATAGCATTTTAGTGTTCTTACATGTTAATTTATTTTAGTCCACGTGGAACACAGGTCTCCCTTCCTGGGAAATAGACCTTTACTATGTTGCTTTCCCAGGCAGAGGAATCTTATAGATTTTCTGTTCTTCTTACCCACTTATTTTCTTCTGGCTCTTTTGTCACTTGTTCGGTGAAGGTGGTGGTGGTGGGGGGGTTAAGCTGGAGGGGCGAGGCTTCACCCCAAGACAGGAGGAGGGACTCAACCCCCATTGTACCTCTGTTCCATATGGACTAAAGAAAAAAAAAAAGATTTAACAGATAAGAACACTAAAATCCGTGTGTTTTTTCTGTGTTTTTTTTTTTTTTGTTTAAACACTTATTGAAGATGTTGAAGCTTCTGTGTAGGAAATTCAATGTCGTCCTTGAATCAACATCAAGTGAGGCAACAGCGAATGCTTGCCCTAATCCCATACATCATTCTGAAAACAACACAAGCATGAACTATATACACATTAACTGGACATGGCAAGCTGTACTCAAAACTACTTACTTAGAGCTGCAGCTTTCCAAATCATTTCAATTTTTTTTTTTTTTTTCTTTTTTTTTTTTTCTTTTTTTTTTTCATTCTAGTTTAGTTTCAAATATTTGTCAGTCTCCCGTTGAGGTAAAAAATAGTCTATAATTTGTTATTCTACATTACACCTTTTAAAGTATTTGTTTTAGACATCCATTTTGTTGAAAAGTACCAGTTATAAACGGATTTAAATCTCCCATCAAAATATTTGAGTATTGCCAGTATTTGGGAGAAATGTGTATAGACATCCATCTTGATGCCGTGAAGTGTTTTGTTTTGTTTTTTTTCTTCAATATTGTGGGTTTGGCATCAAGATGTATCCATAACAGCAATTCATCTGTGTGCAACCTGTCAGTTTATATCCGTCTGAGCAGTTCAGAACAATGGGGGAAAGTTTAGCCTGGTGCGGAATTCTTGACTCTGACAGCAGAAAAAAGTACATCTCTACGTTTGAGGCATTTTCAGTTGTGGCTAGAGGCTGTTTTTTCAAAGCTGTTTAAATGTTCTGACCTTTGTCTAATCCAGTTGGTTTAAGAATTTAATTTTATTCTCTGCAACCTTTTATTTGTGAATTCACACACAACTTGGCAACTGCTTGAGTTCCATTACCACCTATTACTGGAAAAAAACTATTGTTTTTCAAAATGTCCTGATCATATTTTAAAAGGTGGATGGTTCAAAGAATTGGATCAGTTCTGTCAACCCAAGTGCACCATAGGGAACAAAAATTCCCTTTGAATTAAATAATTATTTTGGACCTCTTAAATGCTAAAAGTATCCAGTGCTTTACACTGCATTGAGAGCTCTTGCGCGCGTCTGTCACATTCACACTTCACGCTACCTGTCCACCATGTTGGGTGATCATTAGATCAAACCACCCCCTGCTCAATTGTCGAAAAAAACTTTTATCTTTGTAGTCCAGTTGGTTCTGGATGCATTAGTGACATAATCTGCTCGTGTGTAATGTAACATGTGTGATGTGGAGCCTCCAGCATAGCAGGAATGACCAGGGACTGAAGCCCACAAGAAAGTTAAGCCTGTTGTGTGTCCGTTAGTAATCCCTAAACTGCTACTGGCTAGAGAAATTACAGTTTTATTGGGGCTGCTAATGACTGGGACTGCCATGTCGTTATTAGGAAAATGATTAAATGAACCGGATCATTTAATTAAGAAAAAACATCTCCTTTTGTCCAGTGTGGAACACAGGTACCATGGGATAAAGTATCCTTCAACCACTAAGGCAGAGCACTTGCCTTAAAATGCTTCTTGATGTGGAGACTACCTCCCTACGTCACTTTACCCCAACCAGATGTGCTTAGAGTTAAAAGTGATGTCTAAGTGGGCGGATCAAACAAAGATTTTTAGGTGCTCAATTCCCTATTATCCCTGGCTTCCTTGATTTATACAGAATAGGCTGCTGGCTTTTTATTGATCAGGGTCTGCTAGAGCAGTGGTTCTCCAGTCCTGTCCTTAGGACCCACTAACAGGCCAGGACTTGGGGATATCTCTGCTAGAGCACAGGTGTGGTGATCAGCGGCTCAATCACATTGATTAACTCACCTGTGCTCTAACAAGGATATCATCAAATCCTGGCCTGTTAGTGGGTCCTGAGGACAGGAGTTGAGAACTACTGTGCTAGAGGATTGCTTTCTCATCTATTTTCCTCTTTCTCTTCTTGGCTATATCTGAGTAAAATCATGCGTAAGATCCTGAAAACTGAAGAGGATTCCTGTTTTACAGTGCTCATTTCCCATGTGTATTCCCCTGTCTATTTGTCTAGCAGCCACACTCTGAGGTCTGTGGTAAAATTGCTCTTTTGTGAGTTTGTGCAAATTTACCTTATTTGAATCAGTCTTTGTTATGAGTCAGGGAGGCTTTTAACAATTTGAGTGCCAGAGTGCTGTGTTTTGCTCCAATGCATTGGATACCTCTCTAGCACTCAAAGGGTTAAGAAATGGGCACTGGCAGAGGACATTTTGGTTGGGGCATCAGCTGTAAAGTTACACTTTCTGCCACACTGCGTGGACTCAGTTGTTCAAGACGGGGCTTATACTTTGTCCTTTTACTTTGAGGTATAGTGATGCCCTTAACCCCTTAAGTACTATTGACGTGGCAGGACCGTCACGCTTGTCTGGCACTTAAGGACCAGTGACGGTCCTGCCACGTCACGCACTTTTACTCACCGCGCTCCTGTAGGGGCGCGGTGAGTAATACCGGGCACTGAAGTTGATCGTTCCAAGACCGGAGCGATCTCTTCCAGTGCCCCGTTTGACGTGCCGCCCCACGTGATCAGTCACGTGGGACGGCACATCAAAGTTTACTATGTGGTCCTTAAGGGACGGCACGCCCCGGGACCGCTGGTCCTTAAGGGGTTAAGGGACCTCCCTGGTGCTGTGGAGTCAAACAAAAGTAATGGCTGAAGAATGACTGTGCCTTTCTATACTTGGAGGGAGAATGATGCTACATTCCCCAAGAGGCTGGGTATTTCCTGTGCCTCTGAGTAGGAACGGGGTAGGTGCTTTGCTTATTCTCTTCCATTCTCTCACCTTTTGTCATTCATGAGGGCCGTAGTGTGGGCCAAGTCGCATCGAAGGTGATTGCGGCTTTTTGGATTAAGGCGAGCTCTTTAGGTTTCTCATTCCACCAGAGTGGTAGGTGACTCTTGGGCCTACAAGAACTAGGCTCAAGGTCGTTCCTTCATGTTTTGGCAAATTGGTCATGCAACTGGAGGCAGGAGTACCTTGTTGCCTCAGGTTACTTGTAAATCCCCCCCCCCATGGTAGATGCATGGTTTTCATTACCCTGCCTGTTTGGGTACGCATTCAGGGCACTGCTTCCCATTGCAGCCCAGGTGTGTTTTGGGGTGGAAAGCAAGCAAGCAGGCTTGTGGTCAGGCAAGAGTTTGTGCAAAGTCCATAACTGTCAAACCCACCTCTGCATGACCTGAGGTTCTGGTATGCCTTTCAAGCTATAGAAGGTCATCTACGTTGTTTCACAGAATGTGGACTGTGTCCCTTGTTCACCAGTGGGTTTTGCGTGTAGTTTCAGAAGGGTGCCACATAGACTTCAAGTCCCTTCCGCTATGTTGCTTCTTCATGTCAAGAGTTCCTCACAACCATCTATTTTTGCACATGCAGGTGTTAATGCCAGTTCTTTCTTGGAAAAGAATCACAGGGCTCTACTCCAATTGTTTTGTTGTCCCCAAAAAGACAGTAAATGCCATCCTATTCTGGATTTAAAATTCAAGGTGGCCTTATGCTCGAATGCCTGCATTGTATAAAGGGGTATTTTGGGCTTCCCTAGAAATAAAGGATGCTTATCTGTACATATCTATCCACAAAGATCATCCATATTTCCTGTGGTTTGTATTCCAAGATGGTCCTTTTCAGTTCACTTTTCCCTTTGGGGTGGAACCCGATCCGTGGGTATTAGAAATAAGGTCATGTGAGATCTGGATGCTCACATCCACTCTCTTAAGGATCTCTGATGCCCCTATCTGGATGACCTTCTACTAAAGGCTCCTTCAGAGTAGGACTTCGTGCACTCAGCTTCAGTCTTGTGTGTCAGTTCTGTAGCAACACGGTTTGGGTTCTCATTCTCAAGAACTCCTCTCTGCTTCCGTCCTAGGACATTCATCTTCTTTGTAAGAGACTTGACTCTCTTCTCATTAAGGTTTTTCTACCAGATGACAAGATTCTATTGTCTCTTCAAATGACTCTGGGAATGACCTAGCCATCTGCATCAGTGTGGGAGTACATGAAGGTACTAGGCTACATAGTCTCTGGCAGCAGTTTCATTGGTTCAATTTCATGCACAGGCATTGAAGCTAAAAATTCTCACGAATTGTGCAGACAACTGTTCGTGTCATTTCTCTGTCTGACAGGACAAAGGCATACCTTCCTTGGTGGCTTCAGTAGCCTCATCTGTCCTTGGAATGGCCACTGGTTATCCCAAATTGGATCATAGTTCAGACTAGCTGCAGCACCACTCTGGGTCCTCAGACTGCTCAGGGTTTCTGGACCACAGCAGAGAGTTCTGTCCATAAATGTTCTGGAACTCTGCTGCATTGGTCTCGGTCCCTTCAGGGATCCCAGGTGTGGATCCAGTCACAGTGCAATGGCAGTGGCTTTAATCAACTGCCAGGGAGGGACCATGAGTGAGGCTGTGTAGGCCAAGTTTGGGCTGGTTCTCAAGTGTGAGGAGGCTTACGTGCAGGCTCTGACACTCACATTCTGGTGCTAGACAACATTGTGACAGATTTTCCAGTTGCCAGCATATGAGTCCCAGCAACTGGGAGCTCACTCAGGTCTCCCAAAGGTGGACCTAATGGCCTCTCAGCTGAACCATAAGTTTCATCACTTCTGTGCCAGGTTCCTGGATCCTCAAGTTCTCACGGTAGACACAATGGTCATTTCATGACATTTTCCTCTGGAATATTTGTGCTTCCTCTCGTTCCCCTGATTCCCATGTTGCTGAGGAAAATCAGGATGGAAGTGGGCTCATGTTATTCTGATTCCTTGTTTTTGGCCCTATTGGGCCTGGCTTGGAAATCTTCTCAATCTATCTGTGGCAGCCTTTTTGGCTAAGTCTGCATCTGGACCTTTTGACTTTTTGGGTAAGTCGTGTTAGAACTGTCAATTAAACCCACAATAAATTCACTTCCTGATTTGAGCTGTTATAACTTTTGAATAAAACTGACAGCAGTGGCCTTGTTTTACTCAGCAGGAAAAGCTCTATAACATCCAGATTTTCATTAAAAAAAAAAAAAAAAGTTTACTGCTCCTTTAACCCCTTAACGACTGGCACGCGTGCCCACAATTGAGGACCACGGGGCATTTTTAAATCCGATTCAGGGCTGGGAGCCCTGAATTCAGTGACGTGCCAGGACCATCACTGGTCCTTAAGTGCAGGACAGCCGTGATAGTACTGGTACGGCATTGGACGTTAAGGGGATTAATCTTAACATTGTCTTTGCCCACTGTTGCTCTTGTTGTCCACATTGTAAGCTAATTTGACATGTTTCTTGTACATGGATTATTTAAAAAAACAAAACAAAAAAAAAAACAAAAAATCCACCATCAATTAGCATCCAGGTTTGTCTGCGTAAGAACAGTAATTTCATAACTGGATTAGTGCTCAGTGTTGAAAAAGTGATCTGCTGTGCTTGCTGAGATGAGAAATCCCCCAGTCATAAAGATTTTAATAGCTCTTGATGCTTTATGTAACACACAATGTCATGTGACCTGCAGCTCGTGATGTCACCATCTGCCCTTGTTTTCCTCCTCCTCATACCCTAAGCAAGCCATCCACTAACAACCGCATCAAACGTGTAGAAGCAGTGTGTGTTAGACTGCAAGAATATTCCTCCCCCCCCCCCCCCCCCCAACATACACACACACACACGCCACCACCTCCTCCCTCCCAGCCTGTGCATAGAAATCAGAGAGCAAAGAACCCAGGAATGGTATGAGCTCTGTTAAGAGACTTGTGAAATGCTCCAGGATGACGCTTTTATTTGGGAACTAATCAGTAGCTTTAGAGGACACCTAACGCAATGGAGATTTCAGTGTAGCTGGGGCTGTCACACTGTCATCACAAAGATGCTGGTCTTTGAATTGGAAAAACATCTAAAAAGGTATTGGTATTTTTTCCATTCCAGGTCAATTTCTGTACAGCATAGTACAAGACAAGTGTAGTGGCTGTTAATGTGCAGTATTAACCTGTGATTGCCAGAGAAGTGTGCAGAGTATTTTTTTGAAATTCTTTTCAAACTCCCTGCCCTCCAAGGGTTAATGAGGAGAAAAATGTTGAAAACACTAGCTGATAAGATTAGTAGCTTAATGGCTTTGACCATACTGTGAGTAATTCTGGGTCAAAGCAACTGCGCCATCACAGACAAACATCCCCAGTTTTAACCCTTTAAGTGCTCGAGAGGTATCTAACGTTACAATGTTTTATGCACCTCTGGCATGAAAGGGGTTAAATAGGGCTTTTAACCCCTTTAAAGACGCCCATCACGGCACCCTGCAGTGCACTGGAGATCTCTTCAGCATTCATGGGGGGAAACCCATTTAAAACCATGGGAATTTGGTGCATTTTTATTTCTGCTACATGTAGTCAGTTTGCTTCAAATCATCTTAGTACATCAGTCTCACAGCCTTGTACAGTAAAATTACATTGTAGGGACAGAAACAGAGTTCAGTTTTTATCTAGTTCTTAAATTTAAGAAGTGTCTTCTTCTGTGTTCAGTAACCTAATCTGTATATACTGTAGTATAGTCAATAGGCTTCTGTAGTGATACATTTCCAAACTACTTTAGTGTAGGTAATAAAAGGCTTGTGTGGTGACACGATTCCAAACTACTGCAGTGGAGGTAATAGGCTTGTGTGGTTATTTGGTGATACAATTCCAAACTACTGTAGTGTAGGCAATAGGCTTGTGTGGAGATACGATTCCAAGCTACTGTAGTGTAGGCAATAGGCTTGTGTGTGGTGATTTGGTGATACAATTCCAAACTACTGCAGTGTAGGCAATAGGCTTGTGTGGAGATACGATTCCAAGCTACTGTAGTGTAGGTAACATGCTTGTGTGGTGATATTATTCCAAACTACTTTTGTGTAGGCAACAGGCTTGTGTGGTGATGTGATTCCAGACCAAAATAAGTAAAAGTTGTATACTTAGTGATGGGTGTGTGATGTTTATTTGTAAGGGATTTAGTGTCATACTTGGAAAGCTAAATATGAGCAGTTCTGACGAAAACCAACTGCATCATATGGGTGAATATGAATTCCCTTGATTCCTGCACATGGAAAGGGTCTCTTAACCCCTTAAATGCTAGAGAGTTCTCCACTGTATCCCTTCATAATGCATTGAAGCCTTTGCTAGCATTCAAGGTGTTAACCCCTTTCAGTGCCAGAGGGGTATGTGAAGCATTGCAAGTTGAGTACATGGGTACAAGGGAAATATTAATTTCTCTCCTGTAGTACAGGTGGTTTACTCCATAATTGCACCTCTTTAGCTTGGTGAATACAGTTCTTAGTTTTATTGCATCAGTGTTTTGCACCCTTTTGGATTGTGCCTATTATAAGAGTATTAATCACTGTTGATGTGAAGTGGGGAGATATGAGTTCCAGTCTCTGGTATAACTTGGGGTTACTGTAGGGTAGCAGAACATCAGCATTTCTAAATCGCCTTTGGGCCGTACGTCCAAAAGAAAAGTGGATGAATTCTGCGTCAAACCATTTGCACTGTGGGGAAAAACTAAAAATTGAAAGGGGTATTTTAACCCCTTGAATGCTGTGGAGGTCTCCAACACACAGACCACTACCATTCAACGGGTTAAAATATTAATTTAAATTACAGTAATGGGAATTTGGCAACATTTTTATTTCTCCCCTACAGTGCAAGTGGTTTGCCCCAGAACTCCTCCACTTTTTCTTTGAACATACGGCCCATATATGTACGATAGTTACAGGTTGAACTCGAACACGGTTACATGTGTCTGTATCAGATAGCTCTCTCTTAAGGAAATGATCAACCAAGAACGACTTGAATGTTTGTTTTTGTGGGAACATTTTGTGACACTTGCCAAATGTTAATATTTTACCTCTCAAGTGCGTGAAACGTGAGTAGTGCATTACACTGTAACACCCTGTGCCACTTCTCTGGCATTGATTTTTATTGCTTTGCAGACATATCTAGCTTTGAAGGGGTTAAAGAAATACCACATTCTGCCATTTCAACGCAACAAACACACGTATTATTTTATATTGATTATATTTATGTATTGAACAGTAGTAAAATACCTATTAGAATTGTGGTAGGCAACCTTTGGCTCTCCAGCTGTTGGGAAATACATATCTCGTTACCGTTCACTGATTAGTTGGTGAATTCTAGTCCTCAACAGCTGGAGAGCAAAATGTTTCCCCACTGTTGCATTAGACCACTTCCAGCCTGCTGTTGCTGCATTCGTTCCACTGACATGTGGATGTGCTTCAGATTGCACCAGTTGAAATACATGTTGGTCGGTGAAGATTCTGAGGTTCTTAGAATCTGCGGAAGACTCACAGACCTCCATGCATTCTCCTGTTTTCTCCATCCCTGTTATCAGAACTCGTAAGTGGGTCAGTGTAATGACTGGAGTATTTAAGGGGAAAGAAGAGGCATACGGTTTGTTTCACTGCAGCAGCAACATCATCAGCTTAATTTAACCCATTGCCAAATGCCCCCGGCCCCATCAGTGGTAGAAATGGCTCCAGTGCATGCACTGAAATATCTAGCATCTGAGGAGTTAATAAATACATCCAAAGTAAGATAACTAATCAGTACAACTTACACTGGACCTTAAGATATGTTGTTGCTACGCCATCCTATGGACAGCTCTGGTCAGTTCACCATAAGTCTCCATAGGATGGTGTAGAAACAGTGCCTCTGTACAATGTTGGGCCACCACGATACTACTCCTAAAAAAACTAATTCTAGTTTGAGTTGTAATTTTTGAATAAAATCCCTTTCTTGTGTGGGAGTACCCTTGTTTTACTAAGGGGGATAAACCCAACATATATATATATATATATATATATATATATATATATATATATATATATATATAGTGTCCAGGTAATGTTAAATCTTTGAGTGGCAGAGGGGTATGCAACACATTGCTTTGCAATGCATTGTGTACCCCTCTGCCACTCAAAGGGTTAAACGGCCGCTACCTCACTGCTCCACGCGATGCATTCTTGTGTCGCCTCACTCACGCGATACAATCCTGCGCAGTAGAGACTGGCCGAACACGGGTTGGGGACATTTATAATAGCACAGTGAGCAGTAATTTGGAGATTATCGTGTTACTTTCTTAACCTACAAATTAGACATTACAAATAGATTTCATGCTTTTAAAGGGATGGTAATGGATCGTTTTAAGGAAATGTAATATTGTAGATAGTAAAAACTAAAGTAATTGAGCCCAGTCCGATCTCTCAAACCTTTATGGTTTGTTCTCCAAAATTGCTGGTTCTTAGCTTGCTGAGTGCCAGAGGGTATGCAAAGCATTGCAGAGCAATGTGTTGCATACCCCTCTGTCACTCAAAGGGTTAATTACAGGAAAATGGGCAGACTGGGTGGGGCATTTCTTGTCTGTTTTCAAACTGTTTAAATTGGCTTGATTCTGAGGCTAAACAACTGCACATAGGTAACAATTTCTATTGACGTAAATAGGACTTTTAACCTTTTAAGTGCTAGGAAGTCTCTGGTTTATTGCTTCTAAGGTCATAGGAGACCTCTCTCACTTTCCCAGTTTTAAATTACCCCATTAGATCTATAGGCATTTCTCTGTCGCCCAATACAGGTTACTGGTAAATCTGGGTGGCGATCCGCCCCTTTAAGTAGGCAGGAACATTTCTCTAAATGTATGCAGGAGGTGGAGCCTCCCCTCCCTCCTCAGCTGCATCCCAGTCAGCGAACTGCAGAATTTGTTCCTGGGTGTGAACACACCAGGTGGAGAACATCGCTTGTTAGTTTTCGTTTCTTTTTTATTTTTCTGTCAAATATGGAATACCACCATTAGGTGGGTTACCATGACTGACAGATGCCCTCTCCAAAGTGGCTAGCTCAGTGTGCAGGGCCTTTTGGTGGACCTTAAGCCCTGAAGGGGGAATATCTTGGTTACAACTGCTTCCCTGGGGATTACCCACTGAGGTAACCTTTTGTACATGGTGACCTGAAGACAGAAGATCTGCAGGAAAGGTGAGCCACCCTTTGAGTGCTGAAGGTCCACTTGTCCCACAGTGTCCCTTAACTGGGCTTGTATTTGGGAGTTCTTATTGCGCACTTCCGGCACTCATTGGGTGTTATTTGACACTGTGAGTATGTCTATACCGCTTGAGGTAGGGGCTAGACCTAAGACTAAGGAGGCTGGGGTATCGGTACCCCACATTGCATATTGCTCTTTCTGTCACTCAGGGCTGCCTAGGGAATTCTCTGGTCATTTATGCCCAGCATGTTCAGAAGGTCCTGACAGCAACCCAGGGCCTTCCAGCCATGCTATTGAGCCAGCTTGGGTACAAGCGTTTAAGGCTGCAACTAGGAACCTCAGGTCCTCTCCAATTCCTTCCCTCCCAGGTACAGGGGGCTCTGCAGTTACGGCAGACCCCCTCTACTATCAGGACCTCCCTGCCTAAACCACAGGGAGCACCTGATGTGTCTTATTCTTCTGAGGAAGAATTGTTGCAGGATTCTGATGTTGAGGATGGTACAGTTATTGAGTCTTCCAGGTCTGTTGGGGACCCTTTTTAATGTGATCCTGAACCCTCTGCTGAGGACTTAATTAGAGCTTGTACTGACCACTCTCAACCTTCCTTTGGGTCAAGAGGTTCCCTCTGATTCCTCTGATGTTTTTCAGAAACAGGCAAAACCCATTACTTGTTTTCCTCCTAACCCTACTCTTGACCATTTGGTTTCTGATGCTTGGAAAAATCCTGACAAGTCCTCTTCAGTCTCAAAAAAGTTTGCTAAACTTTATCCCTTTCTGAGGCTGAACTGGCACCCGTATCTAGACTGTCTAAATCTACTGCTTTACCTGTGTCTGATGCTTCTGCGTTACAGGATTGGAATGACAAAAAGCTAGAGGTGTGCCTCAAGTCTATTTTCGGCTCTATTGGCGCTGCTATGCGTTCGGCCTTTGCAGTGGCATGGGTTAACCAGGCCATTGTGGTCTGGACTGAGCAACTCACCTCGGCAGTCCGTCAGGACGCACCTATTTCAGAGAAATTACATCTCCTTGCTAATATTTCTGAAGCTCAGAACTATGTTTCTGATGCTGCCTTTGATGCTGTCCACATGATGGCAAGGGCCTCCACTTCCTCTGTGGTGGCCAGGTGTGCACTTTGGCTTAAGATTTGGTCTGCTGACACTGCTTCCAAGAAAGTTTTGCTTTCTTTGCCTTTCAGGGTACTTCTCTGTTTGGGTCTGAGCTTAAGGAACTAATTAGTGAGGCCAGTGGGGGGGAAGAGTACTCTTCTGCCCTTGGTTTTTAAGAAAAAGTTACCGGCGAAGCGCAACCGGTCCTTTCGCTCCTTTCAATCTGAGACACGTTCTTCGAACCAGACGGTTCCATCTACTCCGCGCTCCTCCTCCAAGCCCAAGCAGTCCTGGAAGCCCAAGCCCACGCAGTCCTGGAAGCCCAAGCCCACATCCAAACACAAGACCTCCAAGACTGCTTTGTCTTGACTCGCCGAACCTGGGTCCGCATCCTGCTGTGGGTGGTCATCTCCACCTCTTTCGCGGGGTTTGGGGGAATTCAGTGGCGAACCCATGGGTTTTACAGATGGTGTCGGAGGGGTACAAAATCCCTTTCTTTTCCCTTCCTCCCTTTCACTTTCATCTTACTCTCTCTCCTCAGGATGCTGAGAGAAGCTGTCTGTTCGACGCTATTCAGGCTCTTTTGGACAAAGACGTTCTGGAGCCGGTGCCTCCTTTGGACAGAGGTTCAGGATTTTATTCCAACCTCTTTGTAGTGACCAAGAAGGACGGTAGAGGTCATCCTATTTTGGACCTCAAGGATCTCAACTCCTTTGTAGTGAAGACTCACTATCGCCAGGAGTCTCTGCGCACAGTGATTGCTTCCATGTCTCCGAGGGAGTTTCTTGCTTCTCTGGATCTTCAGGATGTGTATCTTCACATCCCTATTCATCTAGAGAGCAGGCAGTATCTGAGGTTTGCCTGCGCCAGAGGTCGTTTTCAGCTCTTCCATTTGGTCTGACAACGGCTCCCCAGGTTTTCCAACTGGTTCTGGGGGCGTTGATATCTGTCCTCCATTGGGATGGCATCAGAGTGACTCCATACATGGACGACTTGCTGTTGAATGCTGCGTCCGCGGACCTTCTTCATCAGCAGGTCCAGACCTGCGTTCAAGTCCTCACCCGTCACGGTTGGATTGTGAACTTGGACAAATCAGACTTGGTTCCATCCCAGCGACTCATTTTCCTGGGTTTTCTTTTCGACACTCAGAGGTGCATGGTGTTTCTACCGGAGGAGGTAGCTCATCAGATTGCTCAAAGGGTCTCCAAGATCCTTGCCTGCGATCGGATTCCAGTTCCGAAGTTGTCTTCTCTGGTGGGGAAGTTCATATCTACGATCGAGGTGGTTCCATTTGCCATGGCACACACCAGGGAACTTCAAAGATTTGTGATACAGACATGCAGGGACCTGCCGGTTCACCTGAAGCTGTTGGTCTCTCTTCCTCCTCATGTCGAGTTGAGTTTGGAGTGGTGGTTGGACCTTTCCAATCTCCTGAAGGGGAGATCCTTCCGGATCCCCTCCTGGACCAAGGTCACGATGGACGCCAGCCTCTCGGGTTGGGGTGCTGTCCTGGGTCGCATCAGCGCTCAGGGGAAGTGGTCCTTGGAGGAGTCTCTTCTTCCCATCAATGTTCTGGAACTTCGAGCGATATTTAATGCTCTGTGCCATTGGGAATCTCAGCTGGAGGGCTGTTCGGTCAGAGTGGAGTCTGACAACGCCACCGCCGTGGCTTACATCAACAGGCAGGGCGGGACAAGAAGTCTCGCTGCTTGGTTAGAAGTCAAGGCCATTCTGTCCTGGGCGGAGGTTCATGTTCCTGTCATTTCCGCGGTGCACATTCCAGGTGTAGACAACGTCATGACAGACTTCCTCAGTAGTCACACAATCGACAGTGGAGAGTGGAAACTCCATCCGGAGGTGTTTCAGCTCCTAACTCAGTAGTGGGGAGTACCCCTAGTGGATCTGATGGTAACCAGGCACAACAGGAAGGTTCCGACGTTCTGCTCCCGGTGGAGAGACTCGCTAGCCCTGGCTGCCGACGCCATGTCCATTCCCTGGGCATTCTCCCTGGCCTACATCTTTCCTACCCTTCCAATATTGATAAGGGTGATTCAGAAGTTGAAGATGGAACGTTGTCCAGTCATCTTGATCGCTCCAAATTGGCCTTGTCAGTCCTGGTATCCGGACCTTCTGACCCTATCTCTGGCGGAGCCCTTTCCACTCCCCTCTCATCCAGATCTTCTTCTACAGGGTTATCTGTGGAAGGAGGATGTTCATCGGCTCAATTTGACGGCCTGGAGGTTGGATCCTCTATTTTAAAGAGAGGGTTTTCTTCTGCTGTGGTGTCTACTATGATAAGTGCTCGTAAGCCTGTTTCTTCCAAGATCTATCACCGTGTCTGGGTGACATTTGTGTCTTGGTGTGCTGACAGAGATCTGTCTCGTGACTTTCATCTTCCAACTGTCCTGGCCTTTTTGCAGGACAGTGTGGATAAAGGGCTCAGTCTGAGTTCTCTTAAGGTTCAGACTTCAGCGCTTTCTGTCTTTTTCCAGGAGCGCATTGCTGTCCTTCCTGACGTCAAGGTTTTCTTCCAAGGCGTTGCTCATGTGCGTCCTGCCTTTCGGAGCCCGGCTCCTCAGTGGGACCTTAATTTGGTTTTGGGAGTTCTCCAGCATCCTCCCTTTGAGTCTTTGGCTGCTATTCCTTTACTTCTCTTGACGTGGAAGATGGCTTTCCTTCTGGCGATTGTGTCAGTTCGCCGAGTGGCAGAGTTGCAAGCTCTTTCTTGTAAACCACCTTATCTGGTGTTTCATAAGGATAAAGCTGTGCTTTGCACTTCTAAGGAGTTCTTACCTAAAGTAGTCTCCGAGTTTCACATCCATCAGGAGATTGTGGTGCCCTCTTTTTGCCCTAACCCCTCCTCTGACAAGGAAAGGAATTTTCACTTGTTGGATGTGGTGTGTTGTCTCAAGTTTTATGTCCATCGCACTGAATCTATCAGAAAGTCGGACGCTCTGTTCGTCATTCCTGAGGGTCCTAGGGCAGGAAGACCTGCATCCAAAGTGACTATTGCATCATGGATCAAGTCCACTATTCGTAGGGCTTATGAATTGAGGAATAAACATGTTCCCTTTCGGGTCACGGCTCATTCCACCAGAAGTGACTGCTGGGTGGAGCCTACCTCCTCTCCTTAGCTTGCAGCTAGCCAATGAAAATTCCAGTTTTCTTCCCTCCCCTTTGGCCTGACCACGGCTCCTCAAGTATTCAACAGAGTCCTGGGAGCATTGATCTCTTCCTACATCGGAACGGCATCATGGTGACTCCATACATGGACGTCCTCCTTCTGAAGACCTCTTCTCCGGAACTCCTTCACCAGCAGGAGCAGGACTGCATTCATGTTCTCTCCCATCACTGGGGGATCATCAACTTGGACAAGTCAGACCTTGTTCCTCCCCAGAGGATGGTCTTTCTGGACCTCCTCTGAGGCCCAGTCATTCTGCTCCGTATTGCATGTCTAGGATCTCTTTAGTTTCTCAGTATTTTACTTTTGACTCCTGTTGGCTCTAGTTCAATGGGCTGTGCAACAGTTCATGGGGTTTGTTTTTACCCCTGTTCAGTGTCCGTTGACATTTTATGTGTTGAACTATTTATGATCTGTAGGTTCATTGGTGCTCTGGTGACTTTGGAGGCCTGCGCCTGGTCCTTGCCTTTCTTCCCGCCCTGGGGGACTTAATGGTTGGACATCACAGTTACCAGTAACCTGTACTGGACGACAAGAGAAAATAGGATTTTAGTCTTACCTGTTAAATCCTTTTCTCTTAGTCCATACAGGTTACTAGTCTCCCACCCTGTCAAGGGACCAGGCTTGGCTTTCCTGCAGCAGAAGATGGGGGTCCTTTTGGGTTCAAGCTCACAGGAGTCTTCCTTTACCTTCTTACTACCTAGTCGTTAGTCTACAAATCTTACTGGTTGGGGATTGGCTAGCTGCAAGCTAAGGAGAGGAGGTAGGCTCCACCCAGCAGTCACTTCTCAGAATTGTTCCTGCCTATTAAAGTGGCTGATCGCCTACCCAAAGTTACCAGTAACCTGTATGGACTAAGAGAAAAGGATTTAACAGGAAAGACTAAAATCTTATTTTATGGTCATAGATGGAGATATATATTTATTTAATATAATATGCAGTGAACCGTTGTCTCACAAATGTGTATTCACAGTTATAGTGTATGTGTATGGTTCCTGGCTGGTGAATTAACTGTTCAGTGCTGCCATTTGATAGCAGTGTCTGTGTAGAGTAAACGTCTTGCAGTTCATGTAGCTTCCCAGGTGGTGGAGATGCAGCATTGGAAACAGTGTTCATTTTGCAAGTTGCGTCGGCACCACTTTCAAAGGCAGAGATGTGGGTACCCTGTGACTCCTATGTCTCTTGGCCTGTAGTGCCCATAATCTTCAGTCTGCTATCCTGTCTATAGTTCCATTAGCATCTGACCAATGGCTCACTGAAATGTTGGGAAGTATGGTCCAGCTACAGCTGTGGAGCCATCCTTGCGCGGGCTCTGCATTGTATGGCAGGTGTATGCAGCTTTGTGATTCTGAGTGCTATATGTAACTTGTTTCAGTCACAGTTTGGGGGACTTTCATCCAGAATTAACCCTTTGAGTGCCAGAGAGGTACGCAACGCATTGTGCGTCTCTAACCCTTCTGGCACTCAAATGGTTAATTAGCCAGCCGCACCATAGAGGAGAAATAAAAACACGTTGATTTGAGTGGGGCTTTTAACCTCTCGAGTGCTATCCAACACTTTGCTTCGTAGACATATCTACCAATAGTTAAATCGATTACAATGTTAATTTGTCATCAGTGCTGCTGTTAGTGTACTTCAGAATTACGGGGCTTTTTTGTATATGACGTATTGTTTAAGATGCTAGGCTTTTGTAACTTTTGCGTGCCAGAGCGGTATCCAACGCAATTCGTCGGGAACAGATCCGTCTCTTCAAGGGTTAATGAAAAGGAAAAAAATGGGGCTTTCTTTATGAAGGCAAAGTGGAGCTAGTTTGGGGAAAACTAACGGCACTGTAGACAAGTACAGTTAAACATTCCCAGTGATTGAAGATGGGTTTTTAATTGCTGTGTCCGCAACGCGTTTAAAAGCCCCATTTCCATTCATGTTAATTTAACTTTCACTCCTTTATGATTGATTGGCCAAAAATTGTTTCAATTTGCTGTGAAGTGGAATTTGTCTTTTGTGGTGCAGGTGGGATGCGCCATAATCGCTCAGATCCTGAGTGCAGATGGACTACTAAACTAAGCGCTCTTGTGTGGATGTGAGTGATGTGGCAGCCCTCATTAGGAAGCCTAGTGGAGGGAGTGCGTAAATAAATTGTGTATTTGCCGGTCGGTAGTACAACAAAAGTGCTTATGTCATAGTTAACCCATTAGGTGACCACTGGCGCTATCCCGTTGGATAATGTGTTTTCTTATCCTCTGTAGTAATTAAATAGTTACGGTTGCCATAAGCAGTGTTATGTCCTTGTTTGGCAAATTGCAGCGCTACATCCCTGTGTGCCCAACACGCAAGTGAGCTTGTGCTGAGCAATGTGTGGTCTTGCCCATTCCCTAGACTGTATGGGGCGTGTCTTAGAACAGGCTCTGCCAATGGGCGCTCCGCTTTGTGCATACATTATGTAATGAGCTGAGCCTGGGAAGCGCTGACCTGGGACTTTTCTTCCCGCAGCTGCACCAGCATCATCATCCTAATCATCACAGTGCCAGCATCGCATAGCGCTGCTCCCATTGTCAGCACCCATCAACCACAGCTGAAGAGCTCCATGTAGAGGGCAACCTGTCTGCTCGGGGTTTATATGGGACCCCTCAATGTAGAACGGTGGCAGCAATGGATCTAGGAGTTTACCAGCTGAGGCAGTTTTCCATCTCTTTCCTGTCGTCTTTGCTTGGCACAGACAATCCATCCGTGCAAGTAGACAGGTAATGGGGTTTCCATGCTGGGATCTGGGTAGAATAGTAAATGTGAGCCTGGCATTGTATGCATGTTGGGATTCATCGTACAGTACCTGATATAACCGATTTAACCTTTTGACTTGAGCAATACTTTGTGCACAACTCCGGTCTACAAGGGGTTGAATTGGAGATGGCTAGGCTCTACTCTGGGATGTGTACATTTCTGTAGATGCTAATATTCTAGGATTTGTTAGTATAATAAAATATCGATTACACCGAACATGTAAAACGGTTGCAAGGCTCTGCAGCCAGAAGTCATGATGTGCTGATCGATGTGATGATCTGCTTATACTGTACCATCCACAGTAATAGACGTGTATTAATGTGATCAGTGCTGCACTTGCTAAGTCATCTTTCTCTTTGTTTTTCAGCTCCTCCGGTGCAAGCGTTGTAGCGATCGACAACAAAATCGAGCAAGCCATGGTATGTAATCGCATTACTTTCATTTATCCTGGCAATTGTTTGTGTGAGGGACTGGATTGGACGGTACACGAATCGCAGCACAAATACTGCATGCGATAGGGAAGAGATGGCGCTTTTATATACTAAATGCAGACATGTATGGTTGCATATGATATAAATCTAAAGGAGCAGCGATTGTGAGGAAACACCGACAACAAATAGCAGTTTTCATCGATTTAAATGGGTGCAGTAGCCCAATTGACATTAGAGACTCTCCCAACGCTTTGGAGGCATCTCTTCGCGTCCAAATCGTTTATTTCATAAACATAATGCAGTTGTTTTGCAAAGGTTTACACCACATGTATATATTTTTTTACATAGTCCATGTAGTGCTAGTCAAAGGGGGCTGTTAGCGATAGTGGGCTTAAATACCGGGTGTTGAATACATATCGTTAGCGGTAGGAGATCGGCACTTTACAGTTTATACCAATCTAGTGTACATTAGGTTATATAGGGGATTGTGTGTGTGTCTACTTTCATTACAAGTTAATCCTTTTAGTGCCAGAGGAGCAAAGCGTACCCCTCAGGCACGTAAATGGTTAAGTACATTGTTCTATTTTTCGTGTGGCGGGTTATACAAATGGCTTTGTGCAGTTGAGGCTGGTGCACCCAGTGATGTGTCAGGGTGACTAGTGCCTTAGATTCCCTCTCTGGTCGCTCATTGTTACTGGAATGCTGCCCAGGGCTCTGGAGCCGCCACTGCTTCTCTCACGCGATTCCCTGTTACTAGGCAGGAGGGAGAGCCTTTAACGCTCGGCTATAAATATCTCGCGTGCTGATTGGCCACGAGCTAGTCAGGCTGCTTGGGATGGGTTGGGTTAGATACGTCACTGATGAGAGGAAAACACTATGCGGCAAGCTGCTCGGTTCAGACTAGCTGCAACCGGAGTACGCCGGGTTGGCTTCCCGGGCATGGTGTACTGCTGGTGGTGCTCTTGCTTTTGTGATCCGACAATGCTGAGACGCACATCTGCTGTTGTATACTATTCAATCGAACAATACATTGTGATTTGGAGTTGCTGTAGTACCAAAAAATACGAGCGGAAAGGGGCAGCACTTGGCTCTCCACCTGCAAATAAACTTTGCCCCTGACGCAAAGGGTTAAGGAGCAACGAATTATGTTTATACCAGCAACGAATTATGTTTCTGGTCCTTAAGGGGTTAATGACTATAATATACGGCAACTACCTGATAGCCGCTGGTTGCTATAGCGCTAAAATGTTAACCCGTTGCGTGTCAGAGTGGTGTGTGTGTAATAGTTTTTTTGTTTTGTTTTTTTTTGTTTACAAGGATACAACTGCACTGTTACCAGCTTGCTCTCCTGAAAGACATGCTGAAACAGTCCCAACAGGTCTTCAAATGATGTATATTTACATAACCCTTTGAGTGCCAATCAGGGCTCAGAAGAATTGCTTGATAATGTGCTGGGTGCCTTCTGGCATTTAAAGGGTTACATATACTAGTAAATTAGTTTTTAAAAAAAAAAAACACGTCCATAATGTTCAAACTTTGCCACAGTATAAGCCTTCCTGACCCAAATTTAGTGGATGTCTCTGTCAAAATGCCTTGTGAATCAGCGCTTTGGAGACCTCTAGCATTCAGGGGGTTTAACCCTTTGAGTGCCTTAATGGGTATCCAAAGTATTGCGACCAAATGCGTTGGATACCTCTCTGGCACTTAAGGGGGTTAAAGTACCATTTACATCAATGGTAATCTTCATGTACCACTTGTGGGGGCGGTTGGCTTGCTTCAGAATTGCTTTGCTTTTGATTTATGGATGTTTAAGATGCACACTGCTTGTCTTTTAATTAATTTACATTCATCACCAATAAGTTTGAAGAAGTTCTGTTCTGGGGCTAACCAAATACATCATCATCATAGGGAAGAATTGAAAATTCTCATTGCAATAAGGCGTTGTACTCCCTTAAAGGGATAGTAATGTCTTTTTAAAACATAATATATTGTAGCTATTAAAAAAAAAAAAGTAAATGATCGCAGTCCCATGTTTGAGAGATATAACGTTTTAAAGTTCCCCTGTCACAGATGTCAGCTGTAAAGCTGACAGCAGGAGATCCGTGTTGGCTGACTCGAGACAGCTTTTTAGCAGAGCCAAAATACCAAAAACTTGGTTTGCATACACACTTTGTAGACCATTCCAATGAAGTATTTCTTTTTAGATTGCAGTATTTTGGCCCTGCTGAAGAGCCGACTGCCGGTCCTTGGACCAGGATCTCCTGCTGTCAGTTTACAGCTGATGTCAGGGAAAGGGGGGGTTGTGGACTTTAACCCCTTAAGGACCCTTGACGTACCAGGGCCGTCACGGTCCTTGAACTACTCAAGGACCGATGACGGTCATGGTACGTCACGTACTTTTTACTTACAGCGCTCTACCGGGAGCGCTGTAAGTAAAAATAGGGCCTGAAATAGACCGCTCCAAGATCGGAGCGATCTCTTTCAAGCCCCATAGTGACGCGCCAATACACGTGACAGGTCACGTGTACCGGCGCGTCAAAGTGCCCCTATGCGGTCATTATGGGACGGAAATGTCCCATGACCGCCGGTCCTTAAGGGGTTAAACCGTTATCTCTCTCGGATCATTTAGTTTATTTATTTATTTTTAATAGCTACAATATGTCATGTTTTAACCCCTAGAGTGCCAGAGAGGTACACAATGCATTGCATAGCAATGCATTGCGTACCTCTTTGGCACTCAAAGGGTTAAAAGGACATTACTATCCCTTTAATGTTAAAGAGGTCTCCAACACATTTGCAAATCTCATATCCCTTTGAGTGCTAGAGTGGTACGGAATGCATTGCATACCGTACCACTCTGGCACTCATAGGGTTAACATTCATGGGGGAGGTAACTTCAGTTTTTGGTATTCTCTGGAGCCTGTGTACCAACATAAGAACTCTTAGTGCATAGTCTCCATAGAAAAACGGGAACTGGAGAAGTGATATCACTGGTGGTCATCTCTTGTTTGCTCAGTGCGTAAGTCCCCATGTAAAATGGGAATATGGGGAATTTCTGGTTGCCCCCCCCCCCCCCCCCCCCATATGAATGCAATTGGTTTGCTTTAGAATTTTCACTTTGCTTCCTGAACTCCGCTTGTAAAGTCATATTCACAAATGAAAACTGGAGCAGTTCTGTAGCAAAATTGCTCCTTCTTCTCTTTATATGTAAAGCCCTTGGTATGCATTCCAAACTCACCCCTCTGGCTCTTGAAGGGTTACATTGTAATAGTATGGCTGAGTGGATATAATTTCTTTGAAACTTACACTTTATTTTGCAGGACTTGGTGAAGAGCCACCTGATGTATGCCGTCAGGGAAGAAGTCGAGGTCCTTAAGGAGCAAATTAAGGAACTCATCGAAAAGAACTCGCAGCTAGAGCAGGAGAACAGCTTGCTGAAGACTCTGGCAAGTCCTGAACAACTTGCCCAGTTCCAAGCCCAGCTCCAGACAGGCTCACCACCCTCCTCTTCCTCAGCTTGTTCACAACCTGCAGGAAACACCCCAGTGCCTGCTCAGCCAACCTCACAAAGCTCAGGCCCATCTGCATAGCAGCTTTAAACACTGGCGTTAAGGATACAAATCTGAACTATGTCTTCTCATTCTTTACAATGGGGCAAGATCTATTTCTTTCCTAGTGACTATTTAATGCTGCCGCCATCATGGCAGCAAATATTGAAGTTGTTACTGTCAGGTCAAAATATTCAGAAGGCTCAGATGTATAATACAATTTTATCATTCAACTTATGGGTGCATTAATCCATTTGATTATGGCATTTACAGAGGAGGTGGCCAAAATGTCTGCTTTTTCTATGGAAGTGAAATGTCCTAATAATTTCAGTAATGGCAAAATTCCCCAAATTCTTACCCCTGGACGTGCCTCCGCTGTACACATTTTACAAGCAGGTACCAGGGTGCCTCTTACCAGTCTTTTTCTGAGCTCCCAACTTTGCTGCAGAGACCCTTTTTGTTTTCAGTATTAGAGTTGCTTTTCCCTCCTTTTCATCCCTTGCCATACAGGGATATATATATATATATATATATATATATATATATATATATATATTTTTTTTTTTTTTTTTTTAAGTGTTGCATTTGGAATATGACGCATTCCACTTGCACTACAGCAGAATTTGTAAATACAAGAAACTGCGTTTGACAGCTGTGACACTTCACCCCACCCCCCCATTTTTCCACTGTATTTTAATATTATTTTACTCTACTCATCCTGCGCTGTGCTGTAAATGAACATTTAAGTATGTGTGTGGTAAAGCAATGGATTTAATTGGACTGAAAAATAATTTGGTCTTTCCCCTTCTCTCTGTGCAATGCAGAGGGCACTTGATGGATAGTAACAATTTATACAGACTTATGTTTCCATTGGTTTTACAGGTATTGAAGTGTATTCTCCCCACCCCCATTTATCATCTTAATTAACTGACCCCCTTAGGGGCCTTATGTAGGAAGCTAAAAAAATTGCTTTTCTGGTGCAACCCACCTGCATCACTGGGGGGAATGTACAGAACATTTTAATCCCTTGAATGCTAGCGATGAGAAGAAGGTATTGAGACGCAACGTGTCAACCACTCGAGTGTTCAGGTTAACAATTTGAGTGCTAGAAGGGTACGCAAAGCGTTACTAGGCAATGCATTGCGCACACACCTCCAGCACTCAGAGGGTTAAAGTCCAGTCTAGGTGGATTTGATTACATTTTCTTTGTCCTTAGTGGTGCAGTTGGTTTACTCCAGAATTGAGTTTCGTTATCTTCCTAAATAAAGTCCTTAATTTGCAATTCCTCATTTTGATCTGAGACAGATCGACAAACATGCTGTTGAAAACTAGGATTATTATTATTTCAATGAAGTTAATTTGCCTACTGTATATTTGTGTATGTAGTGTAATTACTCTGTAATATAGACCACTTGTAAGTACTACTTAGGTTGTACAGATTTGAAATTTAGTGGTTTCATTGACTGAACTGAATTGTTTGAATAGTCTTTTTTTGTTGTTGTTGTTAATTTTAAAGCTGCTTCCCCCTTGGTGGCAGACAAACTCATTGTGCTTGTTTGTCTGGCACTAAAGGAACACCTGTCGCCCCCACCCCCACCCTCCAACTGTTTAGAACATGGCAGATCCATGACAATTTTTGTGTATTATTTTTCTAGACTTCATCTTGCCTGGTGAATGTCTCTTTAAAATAAAATCCAGTTCACAGAATTTTTGTTTTAGACACTCCACATACTTACCACATTCTACTAACACAATGGGCTATATGAGCTGTAAGGTAGTATGCATATTTCTTGCATGTTCTCTAAACAGTTGTAACACGTCAATGTATTTAACTGTTGCACTTGTCAACTTTCAATAAAGCATACATTGTTGGTAAATAAAATGGCTTTGTAATCGGCTTGATCTTCAAATCCCCAATACATTGGTTTCCAGGCCCCGTTTTCAGACTTAATGGTCATTTTAAAGAAACCCTACAAACTTTAAATATGACATGCATACAGCTAGCACACGTAAAAAAAAAAAAAAATCTTTATTCATATGTTATAGCCGTAAAATATAATCCTAGACTTTCTTTTTAACCGGTGTTAATTTTCCTGTTTAGAGAGCATTTATTTGATATCTTTTGTGATGTTTGTATTAAGAGATGGTGTAAGTCGGTTAATTGATTGTGATTAGTGCCCACTGCGCTGGTTTTGTTATCTCTGTTAATTCACAGATAGACCTGTACAATTAATGGGAGCAGTGGAAAATTCAGTAATATCTGCTCCCTCAGAGCATAAGGAAGTCTAAATTTCAGGCATAAAAAAACAAATGGTGAATCTTTACAGATGCTGATATGAGGTACAGGGGAACGAAGGGTATGCAACCCTGGTGGTGTTTTTTTTTTTTTTTTTTTTTTTTTTTTTTCAAAATGATCCTTAAAGTTTTCTTATTCCTGATTATGCATTTTGTATATATAAATTATTCTACGTACATTTATAAATATGGATACAGTAAAGCAATAAAAAGAGGGTCAGACATGACTAAATTGTCGCAAATGGTGACATTTCTTTATAAATTCACTGTCCCACTTTTTACAGGCTTCCTTACTCCATTTTATAAATCTTCCCCAGTGTTCTTTTAACCCAAATGTGTGCAGTGTGTGGCTTGTGGGCCAGATGGCCATCCTGAGATTTTTTTTTTATATCTGATTAACTAGCACACATGAACTAGTAGGCCAGTAAAATATTACTGAGGAATTGTGAATATTGAGGATTATGTATAAAGGCAAAGTGGAGGAATTCTGGGGCAAACCAACTGCACTGTAAGGGACAAAAATATTCCCTTTGGTTTTAAATGAAGCTTTTAATCCCTCGAATGCTACTTTGCCTTTTATACCTGAAGTCCATTGAATTCTATCTGCTCGTATGGTCAAATTGTTGGATACTGGATACATCTCCAACGGATGCATTGGTAACATTTCTTGCATACATGGTGTTGAAGTGATTTTCTGTACCAATGTAAGAGAATTCCCTGTGTATAGAAGCTGTGCTGGCATATTCTGATAGGCTGGAAATGAGTGCAGTGTTGCTGAGCTTGGTAAATTATGAAACAACGTATTCACTTAGCAACAGACCACACCTCCTTGCATCAAGCTAGGAAGAGTTTCCCATGCAAACAGCCTGCAGCCACATGATCATTGCATGGAAAATGTGCTTTTACAGGTTATAAGTATAAGCACTCTGTACCTGAGATTTAATAGCTTTTTATAGCAGTTATACTGTATATTCAATGGTTTGTGTTAACCCTTTGAGTGCCAGAGAGGTTTCCAACGTTAATTCTGCCTTCTTTTTTGATCCTAACTGGTAATTATTTCATATAACTTGGTTTGACAGGGTTCTGCTATCTGGTATAGCTATGCTCACCTGGTTTTAAAAGGAATATATGAATATGATGGGCATCCATGTTGTCGTTTCAAGATAAAAAAATATTGGCACATATTCTTTAAAGGCAAACTGGTGTTATTCTGGATGAAACAAAGTGCACCATATGAGGACACATTACAATTTTTTGTTAAACTGGGGTTTTTAAACCCTTGAATGCTAGTGGTCACCAATGCATTGAGAAACAATTCATTGGAGATCTCTATGGCATTCAAGGGGTTAAAAAACTTAACATGCATGTACATTTAGGAATTTTTGTTTGTTCCCTATGGTACAGTTGGTTTACTCCAGAATAACACCAGTTTGCTTTTATGCATACGGCCATTGCTCTCTCTGAAAAATGGCTTGTTTTATGACCACATCAAAATGCAGACAGACTTCATAAGAGGCAACAACATCTCCAATGGAATCTTAATAACTACCAGTATATGCTTGCTCATTAATCCTTTGAGTGCTAATTGGCTACACAGCACTTCTCAAAACCAGGCATTGTGCATCTTGCAGGGACTCTGTTAGAAACTAGAGAAATGCCTTGTGTTTTCTGTGCATAAACTGTATGTTCAGCTATTTCATGTATAATACTACTGTTGCACCTTTGTTGAGATAACATGTGCAAGCGTTTGTGGGAGATCACCCAGTGTTTTTTCTTCATGGGTATAGGTTGTGATTATTATAACTAAAATCCACCCAAATCCACTCATACATTTTAGTAACATCCTTGGCATTAACTTACAGTTTATTCCTAAAAGGTGCATGTCTCTATTCCTTTTCAAAGAAATACATTTGTTTTTTCTTTTTGCAAGCTACATGCAATTTCAAACCCATAATTTCCTAAGGGCTTTCCAAGAAATAACAAATGCAATTGCAGTACCTGGGATTAGTTTTATATAAACTCAGTATCCAGAAACATTGCAGTTGTTATTGTGTGAACAAGGAGTGGGCAAACTTCAGCCCTCCAGCTGCTGTGACTGAGTATGACCCCCAAATAATAGCCTGGCAACAGCTGATGGGCTGAAAGTTGCCAGTCCGTGGCATAGTCATATACATACACAGTGACAGAAAATGTTTCTAATTATTGAGGTTATAAAATGGCACTTCTCTTGGATTTGATAGACAGAAAAGTGTAAGGGCTTCTGGATTCCCCTAATCTAGGTTTTCGCTTGATGTCTAATCAAAATTATAAAACAAGTCTTATGCGTAACTGACCAGACCTCACCTTTAATGGTTTGATTGCCAGAGAGGTTTCCAGTGCATTGAACTACAAAGTGTAAATGCCTTTCTAGTACTCAGAGGTAATGATGAACACTTGCGAAAACACCGACCTGGGAGTTGCACGGATTTCAGCTCCGTGCTGAAGAATGACATTTTCAAAAGTGTCCTGCACTGAATAGGTTGTCTGGTCACATTATGAACAACTGTGTTATATACAGAGCTGGCAGGCATAACATCCCTGATAAGGGAGGACTACCAAATAGCATCTCTGTTTACGTGTAAATATTTTTTTCTGAAGGCAAGAGCAATGAACATTTCAGTTGGTGACATTGCTTACATACTGTACATCCTATCAGCATTGTAGCAGACTTTTAGCGCCTAGGATGTTTGCACCCCAGAGAGCAGGTGAGATTTGTGTTCTACTGCTATGTGCAGTGATACACCTGAAAACATGGTAAAACACTTACAATACCAGTACAAATTGTTCAGCTCGTTATCGGCACTTTTTTAATTCTGAATAGATCTGCTGGGGTAGGGGAGAGAGAAGGGGTCCAGCACTTGTGTACAGTAAGAAGTTTGAGTGAATATTAAAGACCAGAAGAGTATGCAACACCGTGAGAAGCACGCCCCTCTGTTTTGTTTTTTTTGTTTAAGGATTAAAAGAAAATTTCATATGTTTTGCATTAATGTTTAATTGGGTGCTGCACTAATGAGACGTGAATTCTCCCTAATGATTAAAATTTGAGAACATCTAAGTAACATAGTTGATGAGGCGGACAAAAGACATGCATCCATTAAGTTCAGTTCATAACATGTGGCTAAAGTTTAGAACCGTGACAACATGAAATGCAAAGCAACGCATTGTGTACCCCTAACATTTTCATATCCTGTTTAAATAGTGTGATGTAACACTTGTATATTGAAATTCTATGGCAAACAGCTTTAGTTAAAGTCAGAGTTAAGTTCACATTCAAAAGCAGGGAAATACAGCCTAAATTCTTCAACTTTAACTCCATGTCCCCATGTGGTTTGTTGATGGCATCAGACAAGACATCACAAATGACTGATTAGATCACTCATTATTACCTCTTCCCAGTGACATAACAAATTAACTCTACAGTGACATTGACAGTTGCACTACATGCCAGGTAATTTTTACAAGCTGTGGATGATGCTGTGCAGTATTACTGATTTAGGATTTGTAGACATCTTATGCTGTTATTTTAGAGTAGTTTTGCTAGTGGGTTGCAAGCAGCAGTGTTGCTAGATAAGCATTTTGTTGTAGTGCTTGTCCTTATCAGTGTGGTGGTTAAGTGGGGGACATTGGATTTATTGTTTCTAGTGTTTTTCTGTATTTCTAGTTGATCGTCACATTGAGTGTAGGGGCACTGCTTGGTTTTCCTTAAAGGGATAGTAATACTTCGTTTTATCTCTGTTTTATTTTGTAGACCTTAAAAAAACATGAACAATATAAGTCTTATTTCTTCTGTGTCCTCTGCCCTACATATGAAGGGTTAATTTCCGCCCTCTAGCTGGTAGGACCAATCATTTAAAAGCCTGCTTCACGGAACTCTCTCTAGTTATTCTTGGTCCTACTCAGCTGGAGGACGGAAGGTATCTGCTCAATCTCCCCTAATGCGGTGGAAAGATTGAGGCAAAATTAATAGCTTCTTCCTTACCGGATGACTCCCAACAGCGTGGTCTATCCGGCGTGGTGTACTGCTGCAAAGGATTGGTATCGGAGGCACCGGAAGTTGTCTGCATACCTCATATGAAACCGGAAGTGTGCATGCGTTCCACGTGTGGAACGCACGCCGGAGTACACATCTGAGGACACAGTATAAAGCAGCAGGCACCAGCAAACGGACGAAAGAAGGTTAGTCAAAGCTATATTTATTAATATATGCTAAATTTTATAGCAAAGAGATCTTTTTTTATCTTTATGGCTCAAAAAGCTGCAAAAGACAAGTCTAACATGGAGGAGAATAGAAAATGTGCTGCTTGTGGAAGGAGTTATCTGACACAGAAACCTCAATCTTATGCACAAATTGTCTAAGACAAGCTGCAGGACAAGACATGACTTCTCATTTTCAAGAATTTTTAGCATGGATGAAGTACTCCATGCAGCAGACTTTTGCTTCCATGCAGGAGGCTGGGCCAACCAGAAAGAGACAGAGGCAGGATGACCCGGATGAGGGACCCTCTGTCAGACCTCAAGCTCAGGAAGATGGTTTTAGTATTCAGGATCTAGAATCCCTTTACTCCTCTGAGGAGGAAGGTCAGGTAATGGAGGATTCAGGTTCTTTTAATGTTTATAGAGTAGACTCTTTAGTCAGAACCATGAGGAAAACTCTGGGGCTTACAGAGTCTCAAAAGCAGCTTGATGTTATAGATACAGCTTTTTTAATTAATAAGAAAACAGTTCCAGTTTTCCCTATCCACAGTTCCGTCCAGGAATTAATAAAGACAGAGTGGAACAAGGTGGATAGGCGGTTTTCTTTGTCTAAAAGGTTTTTAAAAATGTATCACTTTGATGAATCTGAGGTCCAGGCTTGGGTTTCGCCACCTAAAGTAGATATTGCTATATCTCAGTTAGCAAAGAAGACTATTCTTCCAATGGAAGATGGGTCTTCTTTAAAAGACCCCATGGAAAGGAAAGTGGATACGGTATTAAAAAAGCACTTTGTCTTATTGGGGCAAAGTCTTAAGGTAGCTACCGCCTTAGCTTGCATGTCAAGGGCCATGAGAATATGGTTGTCTGGGTTAGAGGAAAAAGTTGACTCCAATATATCCAGGTCTAAACTTTTAAAGGAAATAGCAGTTATTAAGGAAGCTACAAATTTCTCTTGTGAGTCTTCTCTCGATTTGGTTAAAATGTTATCAAAATCTTCTACGCTGTCTGTGGTAGCTAGAAGATCTTTATGGCTTAGATCTTGGGGGGCAGACTCAGCTTCTAAAGCAAAGTTAGTCTCGATTCCATTTTCAGGAGAATTCCTTTTTGGTTCCCAATTGGAAGAACTTATTAAAAAGATTTCAGGGGGCAAAAGCTCTTTTCTCCCTCAGGAAAGAAGGGCTAGATCTCCTCACAATTCCTTTCGGAACCAAGGATTTCGTTCCCAAAGGCCTGTATTCAGTGAAACCAGAAAATATCAACCACACAGATCTTTTCAGCCAGTTAGATCAAGTTCAGCACAAGCCCAAAGAGGGGTTAGGAAAGATTTTCAAAGCAGAAAGGATTTTCAATGAGGTACGGCGGATCCCTTCACTAGAGTCAGTAGGGGGCAGACTGACTTAGTTTGCACACATGTGGAATATGACTCTCTGTGCAGACAGATGGGTAGTGCAAACTATAGAGAAGGTGTACCCGCTAGAGTTTTTTTCTGTTCCAAAAGGGAATTTTTTCAGGCAGACAAAGATGCCAGACAGGGTCCTGAAGGCAAAAGCATTGATGAAGTCCATATACAACTTGTTGGAGGCCAGGGTAATAGAACAGGGACAGGGTCTGTATTCAATCTTGTTCCTGGTTCCCAAGCCATCGGGAGTTCAGGACTATTCTAGACTTGAAGTTTATGAACAATTTTATCAGACCAGCCTCCTTCAGGATGGAAACTATTACATCGGTAATGAAGGCTATACCATACCAGGGGTTTTTGGCATCAATAGATCTAAAAGATGCCTACCATCATATAATGATAAGACCATGTCACAGGAGATTTCTTCGTTTTGCAGTCAGAAAGGAACATTATCAGTTCAGAGCTGTCCCTTTTGGTTTATCTTCAGCTCCAAGAGTTTTTTCCAAGATTCTGGCAGCATGTTTACAAAACCTAAGGAAAGAAGAGATTGTAATCCTACCTTACCTAGACGACATCCTGATAGTAGCAGAGTCCTTGGTGCAAGCAAACAATTTTGTAAAAAGGACTCTGGATTGCCTTTCGGAAATGGGGTGGCTGGTAAACCAGCAGAAAAGCCAACTGATTCCTGTACAGCAGATAGTGTTTCTAGGGATTCACCTAGATACGTTAAAAATGACAGCATCCCTATCTCAGGACAGGATAGTGAAGTTAAGACAGAGGGTTCAGAATTCAGAGAGAATTATCAGCACAGGACTTCATGCAGCTGATAGGATCCTTGACATCCACCATTCAGATCCTGCCATGGTCTCGATTGCATCTGCGCAGTCTGCAGAGCAATTTCTTAACCTTCTGGGATCACGACTTGAGCAATCCCAGTCAGAAAATTCGTCTTCTTCCACGGGTAAGGAAGAACTTGTTATGGTGGACAAAATTAAACCATTTGAAGAAAGGAAGATCACTATTACCCCCTGTGTGGGAGATCCTTACAACAGATGCCAGCCTGACGGGCTGGGGAGGAACATGGAATTCTCAGACCATACAGGGATCCTGGTCAAAGGTAGAGAAGAAGTTGCATATAAATGTGCTGTAAATGAGAGCAGTGAGGAAATGTCTTCTTCACTGGAAGTGCTTTCTCCAAGGAAAATCAGTGATGATAAGATCCGACCACTGGGCAGTAGTAATTTACATCAAGAACCAAGGTGGCACAAAAAGCAGAACCTTGATGAAAGAAGCCCACAGGCTGTTGACCTGGGCACAAAACAATCTGCAAAGCATATCAGCAACATACATTTCAGGAAATTTAAATATAGTTGCAGAACAAAAATAGATCAGATGGAGTGGTCACTAAATCCCTCAGTGTTCCAGCAAATAACAAAAAAGTTGGGTCTTCCAGAAATAGACTTGATGGCATCTCATCACAACTCCAAATGTGAAAAGTTTTTCTCAAGGTGGAATGAACCAAAAGCAATAAGCCAGGATGCTTTAAGGCAGGAATGGAAGTTCAGTCTAGCATACATCTTTCCTCCAATTCCCATTCAACTGGAAGTTCTCAGGAAAATAAGGGAAGAAAAGGTAGAGGTTATACTGATTGCCCCAAATTGGCAAAGGAGGGTATGGTATCCTCAACTAATTCAAATGTCAATAGAGATCCCTTGGACACTACCAGTATGTCAAGATCTGCTGTCCCAGGGTCCAATTTTTCACCCCAATCCGGCCTTTTTACAGTTGACGGCGTGGAGGCTGGGCGGAGGTCATTGACTGCAAGAGGGATGTCAGCAGCAGTGGCGGACACTATCATATCAGGTAGAAAAAAGTCAACTTCAAAAGTCTATGATCGCGTTTTGAAGATATTTAAGAGCTGGTGTATAAAAAAATAATATATCATCACAAGAAATCTCTACCTCGCAGATTCTGGATTTCCTGCAGCATGGATTTGAATTAGGACTCAAGCCAGCCTCGCTAAAAGTGCAGCTCTCTGCCTTGTCAGCAATTTTAGCAGTCCAGTTCATTGAAGATTCACTAGTGAAGAAGTTTATCAGAGCCTTGAGTAAAGTTAGACCCACGATAAAAGACGTTGTTCCACTGTGGGATCTTAATTTAGTACTAGATCAACTGTCTGTTTCAAAAGTTTTTGAACCCATGCATAACATCTCGTTGAAAAATCTAACAATTAAGACTGTGTTCTTAACGGCCATTACATCTGCCCATAGAGTGGGGGAGCTGCAAGCATTGTTGTGTAAAGCTCCTTATATGGTTTTTCATAAGGATGGTCCTTAGAACAATTCCTTCTTTTAGGTCTAAGGTGGTTACAGATTTTCATCTTAACCCCTTAAGGACCCATGACGGTCCTGCACCGTCATGGGTTGTTATACCCTTAACGACCCATGACGGTCTAGGGCCGTCATGGCTTAAATGATAGCAGCGTGCCTCCGTGCACGCTGCTATCATTAAATCCAGGCTGAGACTGAGCGCTCCGAGACCGGGGCATTCAGTCTCAGCCCTTCTTCCGGTTCATGCGATCGCCTTATCAGCGATCACATGTACCGGCATAGTGACAGACAGAGGCAGCATGCAAGGCATGCTGTCTGTGCCTGTCTCGTCTGCCTCTGTCTCCCTTGCTCTCAAAATAAGGGAGACCGAAGTAGACGGGAGACACCTAGTGGTTAAAAAAAATACAGCAGTTGGGGGTATTAACCCCTTCACTGCTGGTGCAGGAGGCTGGCTAAATGCAGGTCAATTTTTGACCTGCAATTTTACACTTGTGTCTTTGGAAAAAAAAAGTGTTTTTTTTTTTTTTTAAAAACATTTTTATTTAAAAAAAAATATATATAATTAAACCATATTACAAGTGTGATTGTTGTGGAGCCATGTAATACACTTCTATACACCACCAAATGCCAGGGACAAAAAAGCGTCAAAATAGGGTGGGAAAAAGGGACATGGGGATTTTCACCCAGGGGGGACAGTGGTCACTTTAAACTGCGCATTTTGTAGGTATGACTGACCGGTCATACCTTTCATGCAGTCTCCATAAAAATGTAACCCTTTGTGGCCTATTGATCCCAAGAGAAAAATCAAAAATGGTGGGTTTTTTTTACATTTTTTAACCTTTTTTTTTTTAATTTTAATAAAGTGAATGGTGGGTTATCCATATAAATAGGGTATCAAATGAAAGCCCTATTTATGCTTAAAAAACAGTATATAATTTATGGGGGTGGAATAAAAGCCTAAGAGGGAAAACACTGTTGAACAAAGACATAGTCAAAAAGGTCAGAATTGCTCCGGTCCTTAAGGGAAAACGACCTCAGATTTTCCTGGTCCTTAAGGGGTTAATGAAGAAATTGTGTTGCCTTCATTTTGTCCCTCTCCTCAGGATGAGACTGAAAGGAAATTTCATAATTTAGACTTAGTAAGATGTATTTCTTACTATCTGCACCGTACCAAAGACTTCAGACAATCAGATACCCTATTTGTTCACTGTTTTGGCGAGCACAAGGGCAAAGCAGGTTCAAAGGCATCCATATCTCGTTGGATTAAAGATTGCATTAAGTTAGCCTATGAAGAAGCAAAGGTTGAAATGCCACCGAGAATAACAGCCCATTCTACTAGAGCTTTATCAACATCATGGGCTACGAAGGCCGAAGCTTCACCTACAGAAATCTGTAAAGCAGCCACATGGGCCTCCATATCTACCTTTATCAAACACTACAAGGTGGATGTGTTATATATGTGATTAATTATGTGGACTGATATCTTATAGATGAATCCTATTTTCTCCCTCCCTTTCTGGGTTTACTTCTTCTGTATATCCCTTCATATGCTGGGCAGAGGACACAGAAGAAAGGGAGAAATTTACTTACTGATATTTCATTTTCTTCTGTGTCCGCTGTATGGCACCCCACCCTGTGTATGGTTGTACTCACTTGTTTTGATTATCTTTCTACAATTTGTTTAAACAGAATAACTGGAGAGAGTTCCGTGAAGCGGGCTACATAGTAACATAGTAGATAAGGCTGAAAAAAGACATGCGTCCATCCAGCCCATGCCAATAACACCCCTGTTGATCCAGAGGAAGGCAACAAAAAAAGCCCTCTGGAGCAATATCCAATGTAGGTATGTGTGTGTGTGTCTGTGTGTGTGTGTGTGTGTCTCAAATAGTTCCCCGGATCAATATCCTATTTTCTTTTAAGCCATCTGCCATAATTGTCACTATTGTTCTGTGCTAAATAGGCATCCATTGCTTTTTTGAATGCAGTTATATTATCTGCAAGCACAACATCCCAAGGCAAAGAATTCCATAAACTTACTGCCCTTACTGTAAAGAATCCCTGCCTGTGTTTTAGACGAAAGCGCCTTTCCTCAAGTCTTAATGGATGACCTCTTGTTCTAAGCTCAGCTCTTTGCATAAATAATTAATTGGATAGTTCTTTGCATTGACCTTGAATGTATTTGTAAATGGTAATCATATCACCCTTTAGACGTCTCTTTTCTAATGTAAACAAACCCAGTTTGGCTAGTCTCTCTTTGTAACTCAGATCCTCCAATCCCTTTATCAGTTTTGTTGCACGTCTCTGCACCTTTTCCAGTTCAGTGATGTCTTTTTTTAGAACAGGCGCCCAAAAGTGTACTCCATATTCTAGATGAGGCCTAACCAAGCATTTATACAGAGGTAGGATAATATTAGCATCCCTTGCTTCTACACCTCTTTTTATGCAGGCTAGTACTCTATTTGCTCTTGCAGCAGCTGAGTGACTCTGCACACTGCTGTGAAGTCTATTGTCTATCAGTACGCCTAAATCTTTCTCTAATGAGGATTTCTCAAGTTGTTTCCCATTTAGAGTATATGTAGCAAGTTTGTTTCTACAACCCAAATGCATAACCTTACATTTATCTACATTAAATGTCATCTGCCACTTTTCTGCCCATTCGCTTAGTTTATCTAAATCCTTCTGTAGGGAAAAAACATCCAGCTCTGTATGTATTTCCTTACATAGCTTAGTGTTATCAGCAAAGATTGAGATGCTACTTTCAATTCCCACTTCAAGTCCAACTTCCTGACCAGTATGCGAAGATACAAAGGATAATGCATTCCCCCAGCTTTCTGAAAAACAGCACATGTCATATTACATCTTGAAGGCACCGTATTCCCTAAAATGAGCTGGAGTTATGTAAACTTAAATACTCTGCCTGTACATCATGTTAACCTGTAAAAAAATCAAAAAAAATTGTTTCCTGAGGCCTAAAATCTAGTCTTGCATATGCTGCATGGGGGCTCTCTTGTTGTCTTTTGCAGAGCTCACTTGCTCCCCTTAATCCTTTGAGTGCCAGAGGGTGCTGTCGCACTCAAGGGGTTATCTTGCAGTCTTATAGGGATAGTAATACTTCGTTTTAACTTTATTTTATTTTGTAGGCATTAAAAAATCATGAAGAATGATATAAGTCTTATCTCTCAAACCTTTATGGTTTAAGAGATATTCACAAGCAAAGTTTCCCCCTCCTGCCCCTTTTTCCTAGTGTAAGCCATCTCTTCTCAGATGTGAATCTGGTTGTATGACCAGACAGATAACAGCAGGGGACAATCTTCTTTGTACGAAAAGAATGAAAGCCCTTGACAAGCTTTTCAGCTTTTTCCCTTATCTTAATTGAAGATTGTCCCTCTCTGCAGTCTACCTGGGCACCTCCCTTCTGATCTGGCTGACCGGGGGGGGGAATACTTTGCTTGTGAATATCTCTTAAACCATAAAGGTTTGAGATATAAGACTTGTATCATTCTTCATGTTTTTTTAATGCCTACAAAATAAAATAAATCTAAAACGAAGTATTACTATCCCTTTAAGAGGTGTCTGAGAAGTGCTAGTGTTGTATTCCGAAAATGAAGCAGGTTAATATAATTGTAAATATTGTGTATTTAAAGCTAGCATTTGTAAATGTTATTGATATTGGATTCTAAAATATAATTCTAAATTAGCTTTTTTGAAGTATCATTTAAAATAAAACTGTACTGATCCTTCATTCTAACAAATGAAAACCTGCAATATAACTTGTTCTGTTTTGTGCTGCACAAGTATTTAGATTTTTTGGCTATTTGGTACTTCAACTGTTAATCTACATAATTTATTAACCTGCTATATGTTTTTATTTATAGCATACCATAAACTACCTATGACAAAGCGGTTATTGTATAATATAACCACTAAAGTGCAATTTTTGGTTATTTTATAATGTAAGTGCCTTGCAGTATGTATTCTATAAAATAACTACTTAAAGTATGTGTTTTGGGTACTTTACACTGTTATTTCACAGAATAGATATTCCATAAAACGCCATTACAAATTTTGGTTTAATTTTTCTTTTCATTTCACACTTAAAGTTATTTCATGAAATAACCATTCATAAACGAGCTGAATTATACACTTTAACATAAAATACCACATACATCTAAAATGATCTGAAGTTCTACACACTTAAATGGCTTTTATTCGATAATGGCTTCTGTAAAAATTTGTAGCTTTTCCTAACTTTGTGAAGGGAAGTCAGGATTTTTACTAAAGACAGGGAGGCGAGTATTATGCAATAATCTCCATCTTTACTACTCGGCAACAAAGTTTAAACAAAAGAACATAAGAGTTTAATAACTCCATCCCTTATACACAGGTAACCAATCATATCCCCTTCGGGTGTATAGCTGCAGTATTGTGCAACTCCACTTCCTCTTTCTTTGAAGTAAGATGGATAAATTTCAACTCTAGATAATTCAATAATCCAGACCTCTTATGCAGCTATCTGGAACATCTCCTGTAATAGGATACCTTAACTGCAAGGTCGTTTAAGGAGATATATAAAAATAAGAAGGAAGGTTAATATTATCCTCCCTTGTCTTTAATAAAGTCCTGACTTTCCTTCAAAAGGTTTGGAAAATCTACACATTTTATGGCAATACACGGATGCTCTTATGCAAGTTTAAAGCTGTTGTATAACATAAGCAGTTTCATGTTTAATAGGTTTAAAGTAAAACAATTTGAAAGTGGATTTTCTGGACCAGTTGGCTTTCTTAAGGATGTCTTTAAGTCTACTACCAGTTAACAAACATTTGGAAGCCATTGCCCCTCAAGAGGAGTGTGCTCCATACAGGTTAGTATCAAAACCAGCAGCCTGCATGATCCAGCAAATCCATCTAGCTAAAGTAGCTGTAGCTACTGGAAGGTAAGGCTTCACAAAATAAATTAACAGTTGTTGAGAGTCAATGGATCTAAATTTAGCAGTAATTGATACATAAACATTAAGACATCATACAACACACAGTTGTGGATTCTGTGGAAAACTGGGGTAGAAATGAAATAAAACAAATAGGCATAATAAGTTTGGCTGAAGGTTGTTTGAGAGAGAACTCTTCTTTAGGAGGCCAGGATTCTAAAGGTAGAAGGACTGTATTAACGTCCCATAGATCAGAATATCTATCCTTAGGTGGTCTGGAAATTTTTATGCCCTTCATTAGTTTACATACTAACAGATGTGGACCAGAGGGTAGACCTTCAATGTGTTTGTGAGCTGCCGAAATATCAGATCTGTAACAGTTGATAGTTCTGTAAGCTTTGCCTTGTTGAAAGCAGGCAGACAGAAAATTTAGAAACAAACTTAAGTTGGAAGAAAAAGGATCCAGGTTCTGTTCCAGGCACCAACGTGCCCAGACATTCCAGCATGATTTATAACATGTTCTGGTGCCCAAGCCTCAAAAATGCCATTGATTCCCAAAATTTGCCACACTAGAAGATGTAGTTGGTTTTGAATAGCAGGTTTTGTGATTTCCCTGCCGAGTCCCTTAATAGTTATGTAAATGGATACTGCAGGAAGTTTACAGACATCTCGAAAAGTGGTGGGAACCATGGTTGCGCTGTCCAGAATGGAGTGATGAGGACCAGCATGATTTTCTGTTTCCTGACTTGGAGAATAACCCTGGGTATCATGGAAAAAGGGGGAAAAGCGTACATCCCCATGTGGGCCAATTTTGATCCAGGGCTAACGCCTCTGGATCCAGTCTCCAAATGAAGAAGTTTGGTAACGGAGTGTTCAATCTGGAAGCAAAGAGGTCTATCTCTAAGGAGCCCCAAATGTAATTAAATTGTGAAAAAGTTGTAGCGCAAAGCATCTAATCACATGAGTCTGTTAGATGTCTGGAGTTCTAATCTGCAACTGTATTGGATAGGCCTGGTAGATATTCAGCCTGTACAGAGATTCTCTTGTCTAGGCAAAAGTTCTTTCGCCAGGATTGCTAGTGTTATTGATTTTGTGCCACGCAGATGGTTGATGTACCTTACTGCTGATACATTGTCAATCTTCAGTAGTATGCAACAATTCGATGTATCTTTGGTAAATTTTTTTTATAGAAAGGAACCTGCCAATAATTCCAAGCAGTTGATATGCATATCTTTCTCCGTGGGAGACCATTTCCCTCCTGTGGTGATGTTTCCACATCTTGCACCCCAACCTAGATTGCTGGCATCGGATTTGATGATTAGTTCTGGTGACATCCTGAAAATCGCTCTCCCATTCCTTGCTGCCATGTGGTTAAGCCACCATAGAAGTTCTTCCCTCGCATCTATGGATAAGGATGAGGTCTGAATAACAGAGACCCTTGCGGATATGTATAATTTTTAGTCTTTGGAGGGCTTGATAATGAAGCAGTGCTGGGAAAATGGCTTATATTGAGGCTGATAAAAGGCCTACCACCCTCGCCATCATTCGTAGTGAAATTATATCTTTCCATAGAATGGCTTTGATCTCTCTGCGGATGTTCTTTAATTTGTTGTGAGGTAAATGGAAAGTTGAATTCAAGGAATTCACTACGAATCCTAGAAACTCGGTGTTTTCGGTTGCGTATATCACCAATTTTTCCCAGTTTATAATAGAACCGAGATCGGTCAGGGTCTGACTCGTCAACTGTCAAGTTGATCCTTGAGTATTTGTAAGCCTTGGGACATGATCAGCATATCATCTAGATAAATAATCATGCATACTCCTCTGTTTCTTAGAAAAGAGATTACGGATATTATGATTTTCATTAAATACCACTGTGCCGACGATAGGCCGAACAGGAGGTAAGTGAATTGCCGTCTGACCCCTTTCCATACAAATTGGAGAAGATTGGGAAATGTTAGGTAAGTGTCTTATAGATCTAATTTGGTCATCCAATCTGATGGCATTAGGAGATCCCTGAGGCAGTGAATGCCTTCCATTTTGAAATGTCTGTAAAGGACAAATATATTCAGTTCTCTCAAATGTGTGACCAGACGCACCCCCTGAGTCTTTCTTGTGTACCAGGAAAATGTTGCTTGTAAAACCTGGTTTCTGTAGAACGGCCTGAATAATGGCTTCTTTTTTCTGAATTCTAGTATCTCTAAATCCACTATGCAGAAGTCTTCTCTTGAGAATTGGATTTGATTTGGTGAGGATTGGAATAAAATTCTATCTGATATACTGGAATTGTTTGGAGTACCTATTGGTCTGAGATAATTTGAGACAAGGCTTGGAAAAAATGGCTGAGTCTGCCACCCACTTTTTCTCCGGGAGGACAGAAAAGAAGGGTACTTACTTGAAAACAGTCTGGAACAAGTCCAGTCTTCAATCGTCAGACTCTTCCACATGGGTGGTAGAAGGGGGGAAGCCTGGTTTATTGGGAATAAAGTCCTTTCCTATATTGTATCGGGACTTGAGGGTTCCCATATTGACCTCTATAGGAACATGAGGGTTGGCCGAGAAATCGACCCCTACCTTTTCCCAGCCCTGACAAAAACCCTCTTGTTAAAGACCTTTTTATGGAGGCCTGTTAGCATTGCCAAGTAAACAGCCCTCTGAATCCACCCTCGAAGGGTATTGAAGTCAATATGGGAATTATGTGCTATTGCCTCTTCGGTTATATTAAGTATTTTGGTCAGGGGGCCCACAATATCTAACAGTTTATCTTGACATTGCTTTAGTTGAGCGTTCCATGCCTTTTCTAGGAGCCCACCCACACTTGGCTAAATATTTTGCCATTTGTAGATCCATTATGGGGGTATCAAATGTCTTATTTACAGAAGGTCTGGGACATTCTGACCATAGTTTATTCATAGATTTTGGATCTAGGGCTTTCCCAGGCCATAAATCAATATATCTGGCCACGTAATCTTTTGATACCCATTCCAAGGACCTTGGGTGTTTGATAGCACCAGGATCGAACAGGGGTTGACCCTGTTCATCCAGAACAATATTGTCATCAACATCTTTGTCATCCACATCATTAGCTTCATCAGAAGTATATTCACTGTCCTAACCGGGATCTGAAAGTGCCTCAGAATCCATTTTAGATCCTTCCAAAGAAGAATCAAGACAGAAAGAGTAAGGCTTGGACCTGAGTTTATTTTGCTTACTCGGTACTTCATTCTCCCAAGTTGAGGTTCTGTATTGTGGTTGTGAGCCATGGGTCTGGTTGCCAGATTTACCAGGCTTGTTTGGTCACTTTCTTTTGGTGGAAAACCTCAGGCCAGAGATTTAGCCACTTGTTCCGTCATTTGGTTCATACATGAAGATATGGCGTTGGAGTCTGTTTTATTCACAGTCTTATCCATAATGTTTTGAATATGATCCTCATTAGTCTTTGAGGTCAGTGCCATGGCTTCCTGAGAGTCAGAATGTATAGAAATATTATCCTCCATAAGAAATTGAGGAGGGTTTCTGTTGCCCTTTAAAGGGGTGCTGGGTGAAACCAACTTTTTATGAGACCTGTTAGAAATATCTCAATTAATGTGGAATTTGCTAATTTTCTATATACCAATTTTTGATAAAATTATATATAAAGGGAAAATGCTACAAGAATCATAAATCATAGACAAAGGTCTGAAGAAACTAATAAATTCACCACAGAGAATAGTTGTCTATGGGAAATACAGCAGGGGGTGTCCGACATCGTCAGGGACAGCTGTAGATTAGAGCTGGTGCCTGAGGTGATCCTGAGCATGCGCAGTAGGGCTCAGAGGGGTAGAGCCCTAAAACAAAATGGTCGCTGCAACTTTATCACAACTGGGAGAAGAAGCGGATAGAAGCTGCCCTAAGCTGCCGAATGGGCAGCTAGCATGTAGGGGAAGTGAACTGATATTAGGTAAAAAAAAAAAATAATAAGACCTTAAAAGAAAGATACAAGATCTAATGTATATAGACAATGGCTGTAGTGACCAAAAGGTTACTGCACATGCATGGGAGCCTAATAAGGAAGTGGAGGTCAGACACAGGGAAAAGGTGAAGCGACTAGGTGGTAATAGTAACACAGAGAACAGAGTAAAAATGGTGAGTTAGAAGTCAGGGATAAGCTACTCCGATTATGGTATAACTATAAATGAGTTCATGAAGGGAAAAATTAAGATTGGAAAAGCAAACAAAAAGTGACAGAATAAATATGTGCAGCCGCTCAGGGAGCCCTGAATTCAATGACGTACCAGGACCGTCACTGGTCCTTAAGTGCCGGACAGCCATGACGGTCCCGGCATGACACTGGACGTTAAGGGGTTAAAGCCCAAAGTAGAATAAAGACGTTATTAAAATAATAAGAGAGAAATAATATTTTAACATAAGTGAATTAACCACTATTGTATGCCTGAATATAGATTACAGTTATATGTAGTACTTATCTGTAGCTTGAGCAGCAATGAAAGAGGAAGCGGAGTTACCTGTTAATGCAGTTCTACACCTGAAGGTGATATGATTGGCTATCTGTGTATAAGGGGTGTGGTTATTGAACTTTCATGTTCTTTTGTTTCACAAAAGAATGTTTAAACTTTGCTGCGGAGTAGTAAAGATGGAGATTATTGTATAACTTGTTTTACTGGAGGTGCTGCAGTCATGCGCAGTACTTGACTGCCCGCGCCATGGCTGATACGGAGCGGGGCGCTCCAAATTCAGACAGAGTCCTCTCTGCACACCTCCCTGGGAGCGGTCCAGGACCCGCTCCGTATCAGCTGCGGCACGGGCAGTCTGAACTGCGCATGACTGCAGTGCGCGCAGCTGTCTCCACTGTGCATGAGGGCTTCTGACAAACATCCTTAGCGAATTATAATATAGGATAAGAGCCTCTGTGTCATGCCATAAAATCTCAATACTTCACCATCCTTAGCTCTGCACAACAACCAAACTGTATTTAAATAGTCTGAGTTATTATATTTAAGAGATCAAACATACAAAATTTTTCAGATAATAGCTTGAAGTATATTTAAAGGGATAGTAATGTTTCATAAAAACAGCAGCTCCAATTAATCTTCATAGTATTTGGGCCTTGGAGAGTGTTATTTCAATAATGTCAGAGATGTAGTTCAAGAGTAATTGAATGGTAAAGTATCCCCTCCTGCCCCTATTACTTAGTGTAAGCTACCCCTCCCCCCCAAAAAAAAAAACAGTTTTTTTTCCTTATGCTCACTGAAGATTGTCACTCACTGAGATCTATCTGGACAGTCTTGCAGCTCTGAGGTGATCAGTATTACATCAGTAAAAGGGGCGGGAGGGTGATACTTTATCATTCCATTACTCTTGCACTATAACTCGGACAGTATTGAAATAACACACTCCATGGCCCAAATACTATGAAGAATAATTGGAGCTGCTTTTATTGTGAAATATTACCATCCTTTTAATCCTTTAGCAATGCGTTGCTTACCCCTCTGACACTCAAAGGGTTAAAATTATAGAACACAGTTGAAATAGTCCTTTAACACAAACAAAATTAACCAAATTATTTCTGAATAGGACATTTTACACATTCATTAAGCAAGGAAGCTTAGGAATGTTTTAAAGGACCAATGATGAAATTATTTTACAGTTGCTAGCTGTAAATATAGGTCAATTAAATGTATATCAACTAAATTTGTTTTTTAGTTAAAGTCTTATATTCTACAGATATATGAAATGGTATGTCACAAGGCTTATAGATATGCTAAAACACAAACTACTCTTAGTGTTGCTTTAACCCTTAGAGGACCAGTGAAAGGTAGGCAATGCATTGCTCAGCAGGTATGCACCTCTCTGGTCCTCAAGGGATTAAAATAATATTGAGTAAGGTTTACTGGTCATAATTAAACCTTCAGTAGGAGAGAAGCCCTCCATTCTGTAACATGGGGGTTACCCCTTTGAGTGCTGGAAAGGCATCCAGTGCATTGTGCTGCAATGCACTAGATACCTCTCTAAAACTCAAAGGGTTAAGATAATTACCTGATAGAGAACAGTGATCCTTTTGAGCCATTCAGATCTATTGAAGCCTGTTTGTTCTGACCAAGAAAAATACCTCAATTACTATTTATGGGAAACTGCAAAAATAATTGAAGAATTGATATTCCTGACTGTTGTACGAAGGACACCTACCTTGTTAAGGTGCCCATGTACAGGGAGATTTTGGCTGGGACCACCCAGCAATTTGCAAAATGAGTAAACAGTCCAAATTCACCAGTTTGGTCAGCCTAGTCTGATTTAGTTGGCTCATACACGGGACAATAATTGGCTGATCTGGTGACTTTCAACCAGATTGGATGGTTTTCAATTATGAAATAACTAGTTGAAGAGCCCGTTACACGGGCCACAGTGCCACTGGCAGCCGGTCGCGGGGCAGTCATGTGCAGTAGAGACTGCCCGTGCCGCGGCTGATACAGAGCGATCAGCTGCGGCAGTGGCAGTCTCTACTGCGCATGACTGCGGCGTTACGCACATTTTAGCGAATTATTATATAGGATGGGCACCTTTAAACAAATTAAGAGCTAGTTATTCAAACGGTAAAGTTTTCTTTAAGTCTTTATAATTCCCTTACATGTATTCTAGCAAGAAAACCTAGAGTCCTGGCCTCTTATTAGCACTTGCGGACTGATTTCAGAATCTTATTGAAGGTTCAATAGTGCTATACAGCATGTCGATTTTCTTCCTGAACAGAGCTTCCAATGACAAGCTTTAAGAACATTTAATTTATTAGATGTAAACTGTCTCCAAAGCTTAAAAAGATGGTCATAAAATAGAGATGTAAATACTGATTTATTTAAAGAGACATTAATCTCCCAATCTCAGTTTTGTAGAGTTTAAAATAATAATATGCTCCAAACCCTATCTCTCAAACCGCTATGGCTTGAGAGATAAAGGAATTCAAAGTTCTCCCCTTCTCCTGATATAAGCGTCTAGCTGACAGCTGGAGATCCCGGTCCAGGGACCAGCAGGCAGCTCTGCAGCAGAGTCGGAATTGCGTTACATAAAAATAATTAATTCATTGGAAAGGTCTACGAAGTGTGCTTGCAAACCAGGCATACTTTGTAGACCTTTCCAATGAATGAATTCTTTAGCAATAACGCAATTTTGGCTCTGCTGCAGAGCCTCCTCGAGTCGTGCGACTCGATTCTTCTCTTTACAGCTGACATCAGGAGAAGGGGAGGGCGGGGGGATGTTGAATCCCTTTATCTCTCAAACCATAGTAGTTTGAGAGATAGGGTTTGGAGCATATTGATTATTATTTTAAACTTTACAAAACTGCTGATTTTTTGGGGGGGACATTACTGTCCCTTTAACACAATTTTTAGTTTGTTTTAAAAATCCATGTAAAGAATCATTCAAAACATCTGTTCCAGGTAGGGAAAGAGCTTTAGTTTCTCCTTTGGTGCCATTGATGAGATTTAACTCACTGGATACCAGAGAGGTCTTGAACGTATGCTATTTGGCCAGGGAAATATGTTTAACAATACTACATTTGAAATCTGTTCTAATGCTGAAGAATCTGTTCTTAGATGTGTGTGTGTTCTCTTGTGCAGTGAATAAGAGACAACCTTCTTTTAAATACGCTTTTTTGCATAACTCCACATAAAGAATAGAAAATGCAAACCTTTTTATGTCTGGGTTTACTATGTATTATGGGTGAGCAACCTGAGGCCTTCCATCTGTTAAGGACTACCGCTTCCATCAACCCCAGCCAAGTGTTGGATGGCTGAATATGTTGGAATTTCTAGTCCTCAACAGCTTGAGGGCCTCAGTTTACTCACAACTCCTTTGTAATGTATGCACACATGTTATTGTGTAGATCAGGGATAAGGCAACATTTCGCATTCTGGCTGATGGATGATGGAAGTGTATTCCCCAAATGGAAAACCAAAGGTTGCCTACCTCTGGTGTAGACAAACATATTGATGTGGTTCACTTGTCAGAGATAAGTTACTATGCCACTCAATGTTAAAGGCTCACAAATGCCAAAATATAAAGGTGCCACGCTTACTTTTATTAACTGAAATAAGCATTCCGGAGTCTCGGACAGTTTTCCAGGGGGTCCATGCACCAGTTGAACCCCCTTGCTGTGGAACCCAACTCCTATATAAAGCAGTAGCCATCTCAATTTCTTGATGTGCTCTCTGACTCCCAGTCCGCATGGCAGGCTTCTGCATGACCTAGTCTAGCTGTACGTACGGGAGCATGTCACTTTTTCCCCCCAGAAAGGTGAGGCCACCTTTATTAAGGCTGCCACATCTCGCAGCAAACAATGGCTGCGATGGTCTCCAACTGGTCCCTTGTGACCCCTGGAAAACTTTAGCAGGCTCCAGGATACTTATTTCCTTTAATATAGGTAATTGGGACACCTTCATGTTTTGGTATTAGTGCCCCTTTAACCCCCTTAACACCCAATGAAATGCCAGGACCAAGGCGACTGATTGGGCATTAAGGACCAGTGATGGTGCTAGTATGTCATGGAATTCTGGGATCACAGCATAGCTGCATGCTGCTCTGCAATCCCAGATTGCATTGGTGTAAAAAACCCAAAAAAACAACGTGGTCCTCTAGAGCTGCCCACCAATGGATGTGTGGTCCTTATGGGGTTAGACCTAAGAGAACAGCTTACTTTACATAGTAACATAGTAAATTAGGTTGAGTAAAGACACAAGTCCATCAAGTTCAACCTTTGCCTCATACCATAAAATCTCGGGTATAATAGGCACAGTTTTACCCCATTTCACCTTATGTGAAGTGGGGAGGGGGGGTACGTATTATATACAAGTAAAAAAAAACAACCCAGCTTCAATATCCCTACTTGCCTGCCCCCTGAAGTCCAGCACCCCCCCCCCCCCCCCCAATCTGGAGGCAACAGACTCCATCCTCTCCTGCGTGCGCATTGAATCTATTATAGGTCCTTACAGGGCTGCTCAGAGGAGTTCCAGGTGAGAAAAAAGCGGGCAGCAAATGCAATAATGCTGCCCCTGTTTCACAGCTGCCTGGAATACAGAGGGGGGATCCTGGTTATTAAGGTGAGCTTTTAATGTTTTGGCAATATTGCTGTACAGAAGAAGTGGGGCAGTGAGCACAGGGTTGCAGTCCGCTGCCTCCAGATGGGGGTGCTGGACTTCAGGGGGCTTCTAATTGCAGAACGGGGGTCAGGCAAGTATGGGGTAGAACTACCTCTTTACCAAAAAATCGTAAATATATTTTGCACCTGTGTATTATACCTGAGATTTTACGGTACCCTAGTGACATGAGAATTGTATAGCTACCCTGCTACCAAATAAATTAGTCATTTATCAGACATTCCTGATCTGCCTACTAATATTCAGTATAACCCTATGTGTTCCCTTCTGCAAGAAATGTATCTAATCTTTTCTTAAATGTATTCTTACTCATCTTTTTTTAACTACTTGAAGACTAGTGGGCTAGTGGAAACTTTCAAGTGTGTACTTGTATGTACACTACCGTTGAAAAGTTTGGGGTCACTTCAGAAATTCACTTGTTTTCTATGAAAATATACATCAAATGAGTTGCAAAATGAACAGGAAACACAGTCAAGATGGTGACAAGGTTAAAAATAATTATTTTTAAGTTAAATAATAATTTTGTCCTTCAAACTTTGCTTTCGTCAAAAAATTCTCCATTTGCAGCAAATGTAGATATTCCATTAAAAATCAGCTGTTTCCAGCTACAATAGTAATTTACATAATTAACAATGGCTACATTGTATTTCTGATCCACTTGATGTTATTTTAATGGGCAAGATTTACTTTTCTTTCAAAAAGGACATTTCTAAGTGACCCTAAACTTTTGTACAGTATGCATTTATTCTCCACACAGTATGTAGCTCCTTACAACAGTAGTATATTACAAATAATAATTGGGAATAAAATAAGTGTTGTAATCATAGAAACAACAAGAAAGAAGTCCTGTCCCTTGTGTACTAGCCCATTAGTCTGTGACTAGCAAAATAAAAAATGTATTCCAAACACTTCAATATATTCATATATCAGTATATATAAACTAATAATTCCAGGTTCAGACTTTGGTAAGCACACCCAAATTATATTTAAAAGAGCTGGGGTGCAACTGATTTTGACCAAAATAACTAAAAGTAATATAAATATATATATTTATATAAAATAGAAGAGAGCCTGTGCACCCATGGTTTTCAACAATCCATAATACCAATATTTAATGGTCAAAACATGCAATGTTTCGGTTCTCTTGTAGAGATACGGTTTTCAAAAGTCAATAATACCAATATTTAATGGTCAAAATATGCAATGTTTTGGTCCTCTTGCGGGAACCTTTGTAAAGCAAATTTTTGCTGGAGAAAGGTCCCTTCAAGAAGACTGAAACATTGCATGTTTTGACCATTAAATATTGGTATTATTGACTTTTGAAGACCGTGAGTGCACAGCTTTTTCTTGAATATCTTATCATCCTAGCACATCCGGTACCTTATGTTGATTCAGCATGAGTGCATATCCTTCTTGTTCTATATTTCTGTTTAGGGTTCAGTCATAATATATTGCCATATTGTGCTATTTTTGTTAATTTCCTATTTTTGTATTCTTCTATTTATTTTTTTGTAATACATATTCTATTACAGTACATTTCCATACAAACAAATGGCATTTGGTTCTTAAAGGAACTGACTACTTAACATTAACAGCCCTTTGTCTGCAGGTTGCCATGAGAATAGCCACTGTTTGTTGCAGTCCTGCTAGGAAATAAATTTCACCAGTCTCACAACCAATTCAAGGGAGGGGGCTGAAATCCCACAGGGACAGTTGTTTGTCAGCAATCAAGGGTGTCTAGGCTACAATAGCTTGTAAAAGAAACATTGTTATCTCAGAATGGAATCAGGCTATTGTACCACATATGTAGATGAACGTCCTGTGGCTTTAAAGCACCTACCGCAATTCTTAATGATTGTTTCCCAGCTACCTCTGGACACTGTCTAGTGTAATACTGGGAGGTGATTTTATTCAAAGTGTTAACCTCTTTTTTTGTAAACTGAGGCTAGGGAATTGTTATTTAAAGCACCAAGAGGTGACAGCCTTTATCATGGATACAGTCAAAAGTTTCTTAACCTCTACTTATTCCCTTGGTTACTAAAGACATCACCAAAACAATGTATTAGAGACATATCTAGCATCCATGGGGTTAACATTAAAAGGGGTAGACACTTGTAATACAATCTGCTCCCTATTTTTACTATAAGGGGAAATCTGTTGCACAGACATTACCCTTGTGTTGAGAATTCCCTTTTAACGGATCTGAATCAGAGAATATTAACCCTTTGCTATCTGCTTTGCAATGTGTTGCATATCCCTCTGGCACTCAAAGGGTTAACCCTTTGGAGTGCCAGAAAGGTAGTCAATACATGTCTATTTAAACAGGGTGTACGTCTATCTAGCCTATGCAACAATTATTTCTTAGGCATATTTCTGTCATACGTTTTCGATGAGCTTCTATGGTGACTGATAAACCCGAGTTGAAACAAGTGCTTTGAATTTACAACCCTTTACTTTTCAGGTCACAGAGTCTCTTATCCCCTATCTACTTCAGATATACATTGTATTTATCAATTCTTAGGTGCCTGCATAGAAACCAAGGATCAGGTGGTCATGTACAGCCACTGATTTAATATGACCGTGTCGCATCATCAACATGGCAACTTTAAAATGTCTTGTTTTAAAAGTACAGCTCACCTGCTCAATTACCCTGTCACTCATCTGAGTGTTATATAAAAGGTTGAAATCACATTACATTTAGGCTTGGAGACCATCCACCTAGTCCATGGGGTTTAGATAGGGATAATGGGGCAAGTGTTTCTCTGAACATAAGATGTTGAGTGCCAGAGGGGTATGCAATAGGTTTGCAATGTGTCTAGTACCTTTCTGGTATTCAAAGGGTTAAAGTAGCTCCTTATACAGATGGGAGGTAGGTTTTTCCATGAATCCCTTGCATCTCTTACTGTGGTCCATGCCCTTTGCTGAAAGAATAAGACAGTCTCTTTCTGCCCCTTTTGTTACATGCCATTTAGGCATCGCAATAGGATACCATAGCCACCTACACATCAATAGAAAGAACAAGTATATCAAAGGGGGCTGGTTGAGGGTGGAGGTCCTTATTAACCATGCTTTAGCCCTTATACCCCCCAAGAAGAACAGCCGAATCCAACAACTAAGTTGTGTTCTACATGGATGACATTGTGCAATTCCCAACACTGTGCTGATGGTGCTCTTGTGAACATAGCCTATTCACTTCTGTTTGAACTGTCCCTTTAAATGAACAGTACGTTTTTTTTGTTTTTTTTTTCTTTTTTGGTAATTTTTCTACGTTAAGGGAGTAATTCCATTACCAGGAGATTTTTTTATTCTGAATTTCTTACAGCCTATTTTTTTTTTTTTTTTATTTAGTTGCAATTTTCTCTCATGGTCAACAGGTGGTCCTATTCATACCACTTACTGTGGAGAGTTGTAGTCACTGACTCAAGTGCCAACTTACAGTGGATTGTTTAAAAACGAAATCTTCTTTGGACATCATTTGGCACAGTTGCTAAACAGCATGATTTCAAATAAAAAAACAAAAAAATAAAAAAAAATAATAAATTTGAGCTGTATTTTTTTAATGAAAAAAATCCCAGCAGTGGCAAAGCCCTTGTGTCACACAGCTGGAAAATCCAATAACATAATTGTGTACATTAAATAAAAAGTTTCCTGCACCTTTAACAATCTGCTACCGTTCCTTCATCACAATCATTTTGAATAGCAAGGAGTGATTTATGTTGGTGATAAACCACTATGCCTAGAAAGAAAAAAAAAAAATCTGCATCTCTTTGAATGACCTATTGGTACCCACTAATACATTGCACATACCTCTGTCACTCAGAGGGTTGGGATTCACTATTAACCCTTTGAGTGCTAGAGGGGTATGCAATGCATTAAATACCCTTCTGGAACTCAAAGGGTTAAGTGTCCAGTGAAGGTCTTTTCAGATTTTGCTGTTGCAGATATTTTCCATGTTCTTAATTGGTGTTTCTCAGTATTTTTCCTTACAGAGTACCACTGATAAATTTAAAGTATCAACACATAATTGCATTAAATTATACATTTACAGGTACAGTAAATTAAGTTATGCAGTTTCCCTAGCATTTGAATGCTAAAGAATACAGTTCTGATTTGAATTAACTAGAAATTATCAGCATAATAGTGTACAGGAGTGAGCACTAATGGATGGGAAAGAAACAACACACAAACATGAGTAAAAAGAGACATTGTGGGAGATTCACTAAGCAGTAATAAAGTGGTGATGACTTCTCCAGTTTATCACTTCTCCAGTTCCTTTGTTATTGTATGGAGCCTATGCACTAATATTTCTTCAGCTTTGGAGATCTTAGTGCATAGGCTCCATAGAATAACATAGGAACTGGAGAAGTGATAAACTGGAGAAGTCATCTTTACTTTTTCACCTCTTTATCATCGCTTATTGAATCTCCCCCTTTGTCAGTGTATTCTCTGTCTCCATGTAAACTGCAAAGGCCTATATTTATACAAGCAAAGTGGAGTTACTCTGGAGTAAACAGCTGTACCATAGGGGACAAATAAAAATTAATCTTGAATTAAACTGGGCTTTTAACACAATGCATTGGAGAACTCTCTGGCAGCCAATGTGTTTAAAATCTCTATTTAATGTACGAGAATTTAGGAAATGTTTTTGTGCCCTATAGTGTAGTTGGTTTTATCCAGACTAATTCCAGTTTGCTTTTATAAAAATGGGTATATAGTCGGGTGTATGATTAAACAATTGTACCAAACAGGTGCTAACAATCATAAATTTAAAGGGATAGTAATGTTTCACAAAAAAGAAGCTCTGATTAATCTTCATAGTATTTGGGCCATGGAGAGTGTTATTTCAATACTGTCAGAGTTGTAGTTCAAGAGTAATTGAATTATAAATTATCCCCCTCCCACCCCTTTTACCTAGTGTAAGCCGCCTCCCTTCAGATGTGGAATCTGGTCTTGGGATCAGTCAGCTCACAGCAAGGGGCAATCTTCTTACTGAGAGCCTAAGGAAAACACTACCCTCCATGACAGGTTTTTCAGGTTTTCCTTATGCTCACTGAAGATTGTCCCTCTCTGTGATCCATCCGGACAGTTTTGCTGATCTGAGGTGAGCAGTGTTACAGCAGTAATTGGGGCTGGAGGGGCATCGTTTATCATTCAGTTACTCTTGAACTACAACTCTGACAGTATTGAAATAATGTTCTCCATGGCCCAAATATTATGAAGATTAATAGGAGCTGCTTTTTTGTGAAACATTACTATCCCTTTTAACGTGCCTTATTCATCAAGCTAAAGAGGTGCAATTCTGGAGCAAAGCTTGAACATGTAATATCTTTGTAAGTACTTAAATAAAATTTAAAAAAAAAACAGCTTTTCTGTTATTATTTTGATTAATAAAACATATGGTAATAATTTTTTAGAAGGTGATACATCCGCTTTAAAATCATTGAGGAGTTGTATCAGTTCTCTATTATGCATTTGGTTTGCCCTAGAATAAGTTTGAGTTTACTTTTAGGAGTAGGTCACATGAGCAACATTGTTACAAGATGTTGGATCAGTGTAACATTACCATTTGAATTATGTCGGCTCCAAACACTGAAATAAAAATTCCACAAATTCAATTTGATTTAAATGGATACAAATACATAAATATATAGGACTGTATGTTCAAAAGAAAAGCGGCAGAGTTCTGGGACAATCCATTTGCTCTATAGCATTGCATACCCCTCTGGCACTCAAAGGGTTAAGTGTCCAGTGAAGGTCTTTTCAGATTTTGCTGTTGCAGATATTTTCCGTGTTCTTAATTGGTGTTTCTCAGTCTTTTTCCTTACAGAGTACCACTGATAAATTTAAAGTATCAACACATAATTTCATTAAATTATACATTTGCAGGTACAGTAAATGTTTTAATTAAGTTATGGAGTTTTACTAGCATCTGAACCCTCAAGGATACAGTTCTGATTTGAATTAACTAGAAATTATCAACATAATAGTGTACAGGAGTGAGCACTAATGGATGGGAAAAAAACAACACACAAACATGAGTAAAAAGAGACATTGTGGGAGATTTATTATGCAGTGGAGATGACTTCTCCAGTTTATCACTTCTCCAGTTTCTGTTATTCTGTGGAGCCTATGCACTAAGATTTCCTCCGGATCAGTGAATCTTAATGTGTTTTTATCTCGGAAGGCATACCAGCGTGTAGTCTGGAATATTCTGTGCATGCCTAACATTATATAGGTAATTTGTCAAGGAATAAGGAAGGGTACAAATACATAACTATATAGAACTGTATGTTCAAAAGTATAGTGGCAGAGTTTTGGGACAAACCATTTGCTCTATAGCATTCGAAGGGTTAAAATCCCCACTTTAATAAACGGAAACTTGTGGAATTTTAGTTCTCCCCTATAGTGCACGTGGTTTACCCCATAACCATACCTGGGAACTCTCCGGTTTTGCCCTGGAGACTCCGGGTTTCACAATGAATTATCGGGTCTGTGGGGCGGAGTCAGATTCTCCGGATGTGGGGAAACCCTGCCCACTTGTGCTCAATCTCACCCTGTTCCTCCCACTCTGCGCCCTCTTCTACCCCTTCCCCAGTGTATTCTTTATATTTTTTTATGTTTACTAGTCCCGCCCCTTTTTAATGACGTGAATTGCGTCATTTCTCTACCCTCACTCCAAGTAAAACCTCAAAAACAGCGCAAAACATAAAAAACATAAAAAGAATCTAAGTGTAGTAGTCTTTAATAAAATATCTCATAAAGTATAAAAGAAATGCACTTACAATAGCCCTACTTGGGCTTTATGCGTTGTATAGAGGTCCTTGTTCTTGTAGTCCCAAACCGTGTTCACAGTAGCTCCTTAATGTTTCTGTGTCTTTAAGAACTCCTTCTTTTCAGTGCAAGATTCGCCTGTTGGTTATAGCGCAACGATTTGCACATAAATTTCTTCTTTCTGCATATTAGTCCATCCACACAGTCGGCGTGGAAGAGTAGACCGGAACGGTCACTTCGTAGTTGGCTGAGCCCGCCCGAAAGCTCGTGGCGGCTACGGCATCCAAATTTGCCGACACTAAGGATGGAGAAACAGAGGCGGAGCAAAGAGTCTCTGTAGGGACGTGGGAGGGACCTAGTGATAGCGAATAGAGTGTAGGTATGGTGCGCCCAAACGTTTTCGCAGGCGTACAGTCTGCTTCTTCACGGGGCAAGGGAACCATCAGATTCGCAATAGGGGGTATATATAATGTATTCTGCTCTCTAATTGGTCATAGAGCGAATATCACAATATATCCTAAGCCATAAGAAGAACAACTAAAAACAACACCATGTACTCAATACACATAAAACATTAAAAACATATTAAATACAATTGACTGATATGTATTTTCCTGATATTTAAATAACACCAATGAATGAAACACATTGTGTGTATAAAACTACCAGAACAATTGAATGTGAGTATGGAATGTAATAATTAAATGAAACTTACAAAATCTGGTAGATTTGGATAATAATTATGACTTATATCAAACTATGAAAAACGTGAATGGAATGTGATTGTGATGCTAATGGTGTATGAGAAAAAAGTAAGAAGAATTGACTTTTGATGAATGTGTGAGGGGACAGAAAGTGTAACTAAATTCAAGTGCTAAGTAGTTAATGTGTGTGAAGTGTGAAGGATGTGTATTACAAATAAGATGTGAATATTTACAGTGAAAATTAATACTTCTATTCTAAAAAATGTTTGTCTCTAATGTTGCATGGAAGGGTAACTGTTGCATTAAAAGGTGTTACTTATCACAATATAAACAGTTGCCACAATTGTTGCTCAATTGTGATTATTTAATGCAACATTTTGACCTAAAGATCCAAGACAGTGTGTACGACCATAACCTAACAAAACAAAAAATCAGGTGATAACTAAACATAGTTGATGTTAAATTCCTACTCCACAACCAGTGATAAAATAAAATAAAACCTATAAGTTATATTTTAAGGATAAAAATTAAGGATTTTTATCCCAACGATTTCTTAAGAATAAGAAGTATTAAAAAAATATAAATGTTCTAAAAATGTTAAAAACTATTGTAAAAAAGAAGCAAAATCAAAATCTATATTTAACCCATTTGGATGTAATGTGTGTAACTCGTATATCCAATATGACTCTCTTTGCCTAAGTTTTAAAAGTCTATCTCCACCTCTATGACCAATCTTTACTTGTTCTATGCCTAAAATTTCTATGTTTTGGTGATCACACTGGTGTACTTGTTTAAAATGTTTTGATAAATTATGACTCTCAAGGCCTTTTTTGATGTTATAAAGGTGTTCATTAAATCTAGTTTTTAGTTTGCGTTTAGTCCGCCCCACATATTGTAATTTACACGAACATGTAATTAGATATACTATGTAGGTGCTTGAACATGATATAAATTCTTTGATCTTGTATTCTTTTTTAGTTTTGGTTGAAAAGAAATGAGTATTCTTTGATTTTTTTAGGCTTGTACATACTTTACAGTTGGTTTTTCCACATTTGTACATGCCTCGTCTGTCTGATAAAATATTAATTGGAGATACCACTTTGTGATGTATATCGCTGGGGGCTATATAACTAGATACATTTCTATTTTTCTTATAAATAAATTTAGGGTGATTGCCTATAAGAGGTGCTAAGACTGGATCTTCCTTCAGAATGTGCCAATGTCTTTTCAAAATGTATTCTATTTGCTTAGATTGACTATTGTAAACTGTAGTGAAAGCTGGTATATTATTATTATATGTTTTATTTTTAGTTTTGTATTGTAGGAGATCATCTCTGTTCAGTTGTTTTGTTTTTTCTAAAGCTTCTTCCACAATTTGTGGATTATATTTTTTATCCTTGAATTTCCTTTTGAGAATATTTGATTCTTCCAAAAATTCTTGGTTATTTGAACAGTTCCGTTTAATTCTTTGAAATTGGCCATATGGAATGTTGTTGATCCATTTCTTGTTATGGCCACTAGTGGCATGCAAATATTTATTACCATCTACTTCCTTCCTAAAATTTCGAGACTGAATCACTAAATCTGAATTGAAAGAAAGGTCCACGTCCAAAAATTCAATATGTTCTGCCTGTATATTGCTTGTGAATTTTAAATTCAAAGGATTATTATTCATATGGCGTATGAACTTTTGGCATTGGACCTCCGTTCCATTCCAGATAAATAACATACAAAAAAATCACAATATCATCATAAGGCAGGCTGACAAAGGAGGAGGTATTTGCATTCAGAATAGAGGAGATTATCTAAGTGAAGCATTTAGACTCTTAGGTGATATAGATACATATAAGAAACTAAGTAGTGATCCCACCACACAGTTCCTTTTAGAATGTAAAATATTACTTAATAATGCCCGAGAAAAGAGGATTATAACGGAAGTAGAATTCATGTTTCTATACAATGAAAATCCAACTATTCCAATTTTCTACCACCTACCCAAACTACACAAATCCATTACTCATCCTCCTGGTAGACCCATTGTTTCCGGTATTAATTCTCTCACATATCATCTTTCCCAATACGTAGATGAATTTCTGAATCCATTGGTTAATTCATTACCTTCCTTTTTGAAAGACACTACACATGTTCTCAATAGCCTAAAGCATATCAAATGGAAACAGAGTTATCTATGGGTAACATGTGATGTATCAAGTCTATACACTTGTATCCCTCACAAGGAAGGTATTGAGGCTATCCAAAAGAAGTTAATAGAAACCCAAATTTTGCCACCTAATCAGATAGAGTTCATCATCAAATGTATACAATATATTTTATATCATAACTATTTCTTCTTTGAACAACAGTTCTTTCTACAAATATCAGGCGTAGCCATGGGCTCATCTTTTGCCCCTTCCTACGCCAATCTATACATGGGAGAATGGGAAAAAGAATTCATGTATAATAACAACCCCTTTTCAGAAAATATTATCTACTATAAAAGATATATTGATGACCTGTTATTTATCTGGAATGGAACGGAGGTCCAATGCCAAAAGTTCATACGCCATATGAATAATAATCCTTTGAATTTAAAATTCACAAGCAATATACAGGCAGAACATATTGAATTTTTGGACGTGGACCTTTCTTTCAATTCAGATTTAGTGATTCAGTCTCGAAATTTTAGGAAGGAAGTAGATGGTAATAAATATTTGCATGTCACTAGTGGCCATAACAAGAAATGGATCAACAACATTCCATATGGCCAATTTCAAAGAATTAAACGGAACTGTTCAAATAACCAAGAATTTTTGGAAGAATCAAATATTCTCAAAAGGAAATTCAAGGATAAAAAATATAATCCACAAATTGTGGAAGAAGCTTTAGAAAAAACAAAACAACTGAACAGAGATGATCTCCTACAATACAAAACTAAAAATAAAACATATAATAATAATATACCAGCTTTCACTACAGTTTACAATAGTCAATCTAAGCAAATAGAATACATTTTGAAAAGACATTGGCACATTCTGAAGGAAGATCCAGTCTTAGCACCTCTTATAGGCAATCACCCTAAATTTATTTATAAGAAAAATAGACATGTATCTAGTTATATAGCCCCCAGCGATATACATCACAAAGTGGTATCTCCAATTAATATTTTATCAGACAGACGAGGCATGTACAAATGTGGAAAAACCAACTGTAAAGTATGTACAAGCCTAAAAAAATCAAAGAATACTCATTTCTTTTCAACCAAAACTAAAAAAGAATACAAGATCAAAGAATTTATATCATGTTCAAGCACCTACATAGTATATCTAATTACATGTTCGTGTAAATTACAATATGTGGGGCGGACTAAACGCAAACTAAAGACTAGATTTAATGAACACCTTTATAACATCAAAAAAGGCCTTGAGAGTCATAATTTATCAAAACATTTTAAACAAGTACACCAGTGTGATCACCAAAACATAGAAATTTTAGGCATAGAACAAGTAAAGATTGGTCATAGAGGTGGAGATAGACTTTTAAAACTTAGGCAAAGAGAGTCATATTGGATATACGAGTTACACACATTACATCCAAATGGGTTAAATATAGATTTTGATTTTGCTTCTTTTTTACAATAGTTTTTAACATTTTTAGAACATTTATATTTTTTTAATACTTCTTATTCTTAAGAAATCGTTGGGATAAAAATCCTTAATTTTTATCCTTAAAATATAACTTATAGGTTTTATTTTATTTTATCACTGGTTGTGGAGTAGGAATTTAACATCAACTATGTTTAGTTATCACCTGATTTTTTGTTTTGTTAGGTTATGGTCGTACACACTGTCTTGGATCTTTAGGTCAAAATGTTGCATTAAATAATCACAATTGAGCAACAATTGTGGCAACTGTTTATATTGTGATAAGTAACACCTTTTAATGCAACAGTTACCCTTCCATGCAACATTAGAGACAAACATTTTTTAGAATAGAAGTATTCATTTTCACTGTAAATATTCACATCTTATTTGTAATACACATCCTTCACACTTCACACACATTAACTACTTAGCACTTGAATTTAGTTACACTTTCTGTCCCCTCACACATTCATCAAAAGTCAATTCTTCTTACTTTTTTCTCATACACCATTAGCATCACAATCACATTCCATTCACGTTTTTCATAGTTTGATATAAGTCATAATTATTATCCAAATCTACCAGATTTTGTAAGTTTCATTTAATTATTACATTCCATACTCACATTCAATTGTTCTGGTAGTTTTATACACACAATGTGTTTCATTCATTGGTGTTATTTAAATATCAGGAAAATACATATCAGTCAATTGTATTTAATATGTTTTTAATGTTTTATGTGTATTGAGTACATGGTGTTGTTTTTAGTTGTTCTTCTTATGGCTTAGGATATATTGTGATATTCGCTCTATGACCAATTAGAGAGCAGAATACATTATATATACCCCCTATTGCGAATCTGATGGTTCCCTTGCCCCGTGAAGAAGCAGACTGTACGCCTGCGAAAACGTTTGGGCGCACCATACCTACACTCTATTCGCTATCACTAGGTCCCTCCCACGTCCCTACAGAGACTCTTTGCTCCGCCTCTGTTTCTCCATCCTTAGTGTCGGCAAATTTGGATGCCGTAGCCGCCACGAGCTTTCGGGCGGGCTCAGCCAACTACGAAGTGACCGTTCCGGTCTACTCTTCCACGCCGACTGTGTGGATGGACTAATATGCAGAAAGAAGAAATTTATGTGCAAATCGTTGCGCTATAACCAACAGGCGAATCTTGCACTGAAAAGAAGGAGTTCTTAAAGACACAGAAACATTAAGGAGCTACTGTGAACACGGTTTGGGACTACAAGAACAAGGACCTCTATACAACGCATAAAGCCCAAGTAGGGCTATTGTAAGTGCATTTCTTTTATACTTTATGAGATATTTTATTAAAGACTACTACACTTAGATTCTTTTTATGTTTTTTATGTTTTGCGCTGTTTTTGAGGTTTTACTTGGAGTGATTCATTGCAACGGTGGACAAGGCCACCAACTATATCTCATCCTGCTGCAAACATCATTGAATCTTCAGAATACATCCATTTCTTGTCATTTCATCATTCATCCATCATCATTTACCATTATATGTGTTTGAACTAAAGGACTATTAAGTTCATCCATCCCATTCATTTGTATGTATTTTCTATATTCATTTCATCTATTTTTTCCATATATCATAGGGTTTCATCTATTATTCTCTTTGTGTTCTCATGCTATTGGGGAGTGAGCGCCATCCAGTTTAGATTTTCTCTAGTTCATTTCTCTACCCTCATCGGCACTAGAGGGTTGTCCTCTGGGCAGCCCCAAGTAAGAAGTTCTCAGGTATGCCCATAAATCATCTGCTTTTCTTTTGAACGTATGGCCCGTAGTTAAATACATACTGTGAATAACAAATTCCATAAATATATATTGGAAACTGAATATGAACATATTTGTCAAAGTCTATGTAAAAAAGAAGAGGTAGCCTAAGTGGATGCCCTCAGCAACCTGGGTGAGAATTGCTGCTCCAGGCACCTCTTTAGCTTCCAGATGCTTTCAAAAACCTATGTGATACCTTTGTAGCTCAGAACAATATTGAGACATTTAGGATTGTTTCAATGCAGATAGGATGTTGATCCTGGAAGATGTCCAAATACCTTTTGGAGCCAGGAAAGATTTTTTATAACCCTTTGAGTGCCTGAGGGGTATGCAATGCATTGCATACCCCTCTGGCACGCAGAGAGTAAATACATATTGGGGGCTTAGTTGGAAATGGCTTCCTTTGAATCAACAAAGGTTATATCACATAGACTGAACTTGATGGACACACATCTTTTTTCAGCATCATCAACTAGGTTACAGTAGCTATGAATAAGGTCAATTATGTTGAGACATTCGTCAAAGATTTATGTAGTAGTGAATACAGGCAAGAACAAATAAAAATACAAAATGGGCACCTACCAAAAATGTAACAGCTGGGGGAAAATTCACAATGGTGTGGTAAACAGCTGATAACTTCTGTGTGATAAACTCTCAAATTCCTGTTTCAGTGTATGGAGTCCATGCAGTAAGATCTTCCGAGTTTGAGAGTTCTTCATGCATAGGTTTCATAGAATAACATAGGAATTGGAGAGTGCCACATTGAAGACATTTTTCCCCTTTATGACTTCTTAGTACAGTGAATCTCAGCTCCAGGACTCGCATTACACCAATAGGTCAGGTTTTATAGATATCCCTAATTAAGCATTAGTAATGTTTCAATGACATCTAAGCTATGATGCTTCCTTAGTGTGTATTATTGCACCATTGCATTGGTAATCCTGAAATCACTGTTTCCACAGAAATTAGATCATAAATTGTCCCCCTACTGTCCCTTATACTTAAGTCATTATTCATGCCTCAGAACTGAAGAATCACGACAAGGGACAATTTTCTCTCAGTATAATGAAAAACTTGCCCTCCTTTGTCAAGGGGGGCAGGTTTTCCTTATACTGAATGAAGGCAGATTGTCCCTCATTGTGATCTGTCCGGTCTGATGACTGGATTTCAGATCTGAGGGGAGGTGGCTTGGCATACTGAAAAGGGGCTGGGAAGGGGACAATTAATAATATAATTTCTGAGGAAATAGAGTGATTTCAACATTATCAACGTAATGGCAAAATAGTACACACTAGGAAGCATCATAGCTTAGCTGTTATTGAAACATATATCCCTTTAAAGGGATAGTAATACTTCATTTTAACTTTATTTTATTTTGTAGGCATTAAAAAAACATGAAGAATGATATAAGTCTTATCTCTGAAACATTTATGGTTTAAGAGATATTCACAAACAAAGTATCCCCCCCCTGTTCAACCAGATAAGAAGGGAGATGCCCAGGTAGACTGCAGAGAGGGACAATCTTCAATTAAGATAATGGAAAAAGCTGAAAAACTTTTCAAGGGGGGAAGGGCTTTCATTGTTTTCATACAAAGAAAATTGTCCCCTTCTGTTATCTGTCTGGTCATACAACCTGATCCACATCTGAGAAGAGATGGCTTACACTAGGAAAAAGGGGCGGGGAGGGGAACTTTGCTTGTGAATATCTCATAAACCATAAAGGTTTGAGAGATAAGACTTATATCATTCTTCATGTTTTTTTAATGCCTACAAAATAAAATAAAGTTAAAACGAAGTGTTACTATCCCTTTAAGTACAGATAATGTAATCAGTCTGACGGGGCTACTGATTAACCACCTTTGAACAAACAGAGATGTATTGAAAACAAGGACTAACAGTGAGAATCACTGCCATAGTATATATTTGCCTGGGTTTTTCTTTTCTTTTTTTTTTTTTTTTTTTTTTATGTAGGAAGGATGCAAAGTCATCAAAGATAACGGTCTTTGTTTGTGGTCAAAACAAATTGACTGGCATTCTATCCTAGCTTCAATTGCTCATATTCAGTGATTCATGAAGCACACAACTGCCAACATTTCTGACTGCACTGGTACTTTGCCACAATCTTCTTTGTGCTGTTTTTTTGTAATCCGATCATTTCAGACAATGCATCACATTTTCAATTATTAATGGGAGTGTTGGCTATATTATGTTTCAAAGCAGCCAAAAGGATTTAGGGTAGATCATAAGGAGATAGTAAAGCCTTATTCTAAAAAATGAGAAACTTAATTCCAAAGTTGTTATAGGTGAAATTTGTATTTTTGACATTTGGATTTTAACATTTCTAGTGATTGCTCAACTTGATGTGGAAGCATTGTTGATTGGCACTCAGTTTGAGCTTTAAAACATTTTGAACAAGGCATCAGCATGAGTGCTATTGTTTTACTCCACTGCAAAAGCTCTAACCTGTCTACCTCTCATCTGTCTATTCTTTCTTCTTTATAATATATTTTTACTATGTCTTTCAGCTTATTTATATAGAAAATGTTTTAAAAGCAAGAATACATTGGGGATTGTCTCGTCTGCAAGTATTTCCTGGGAGTATTTTCATACCAAGTTACACATATAAAAAGACAGAAACAAGTAACTCAAACAATCACTGGCATTTATATACAATTGCGTATTACTATTAATACAAAGAATCAGATATTTTAAAGATTTCAAACTGGCAGATTGCTAATTTTTAAGGTAGATTATTCCAAGTTTGCAGAGCTTTTAGAAGAAAGCAGAATGACCTGTCTCCTCCTTGTAATGTGAAATAGTTATTGAATTGCTAGCAGTGAAGCAGAAGGGTTTGAACTGGGGATGGCACACTGCTCAGGTAGTATAGTTGCTTACCAGTGAAGTGGTTATAATGTATGTAAGAGGGGGGAAGGGTATGTCTGGATTCAAGTGTTAGCCAATTTTGTTCTTTTAAGACAGGCAACCTTTTGCTTTCTGGCTATTGGGGGGTCTATGACCATACCTGGGAACTCTCCGGATTTGCCCCGGAGACTCCGGTTCTGACAGAGATTTACCGGGTCTCCGGGGCAGAGGCAGATTCCTCCGGATGTGGGGAGTTTCTATTGAAACTCTGCCACATCTGCTTTTTCTCCCGTTGTGCCTCCGTCCCCAGCCTTCTGTGTGTCACCTTTAACCCTCTGAGTGCCAGAGTGGTACGGAATGCATTGCTTTGCAATGCATTCCGTACCACTCTCATAACTTCCAAGTGTCCCTCTTTAGGAGGGACAGTCCCTCTTTTGGACCCAAATCCCTCTGTCCCTCTTTCCCACCCTGATGTCCCTCATTTTAGGAAATCAGATTGTGTGGTGTGTGTATAAGTGTATCATATTGCTCCACAACAATAAAACTCAGATTATTATTTGTTTAGACATCAGTATATCTGTTTATAAATTACTGTGTGTAAATAAAATACTTTGATCTTGTTATAATTCATCTATTAGGTCACACAAGGAGGTGTCAGTAGGTCATGAAATAGCCTAAAAATTCTCGGTAATGCCCAGCCCACCAGCCACTCCCCCAGCAACACCCCCAAATGTACAAGTGTCCCTCTTTCTCAATTTAAAATGTTGGGAGGTGTGCACTCTGGCACTCAAAGGGTTAAATCCCCCCCAACACTCGAGTTAAGCCCCGCCCCTTTTGGACGCAATTAGCGTCATTTTTGTTACCCCTGCTGAACAGAGGACTACCCTCCGGGTAGCCCTCAACTGAAAGTTCCCAGGTATGTCTATGACTCCCGTCATTTTTAATCAGCCATTTTCTGATTGGGGTGATTGGAGTTATAGTTCCCAACAGCTGAGTCAAAGGTTGCCTACCCTTGTTTTAACTCTTTGAATGCCAAAGAGGTATCCAAAGCATTGCAGAGGGGGTTTGCAGCTTAATGCTACACAATGGATGAGATGAACTAAGGCGTTATAAAGAGGTGATAAAACGGAGATGACCAGTGATACCACATCTCCAAGTCCTATGTTATTCTGTGGAGCCCGTTCACTAAGATTTCTCCAGTTTTGGATATCTTAGTGCATAGGCTCTATAGAGTAGCATAGGAACTGGAGAAATGATATCAATGGAGAAGTCATCTTCAATTTATCACCATTTTATTACACCTTAGTGCATAACCCCCTAATGTGTTTGCTCCCCTCTAGTCCTCAAGTGGTTAATAAAGTGTAGGACTCCTTGCATTGTCATACCTGATAATAAACACTGAGTGATTTTAAAATTGATTGTGTAAATTGGTTGGCATCCAGAGGCTCTCCGGATGTCATGGACTAAAATTTCCATCATCTTCAGCTATCTATTGGCCACCTGAGGATGGTGGGAGTTATAGTCGAATAATATGTCAAGTTGCAAACCCCAGTGTTGTTCTTATAAAATATATCCCACTACCAAGGCCATCTCCATGTATTCATATAACTTTATGATAATAGTGTACTGTATGCTATTTCTACTCATTGAGAGGTTCTATTTTTATACTATGATGTCTTTGTGATTCATATGTGGGAGGCTGAAGGTGTAAGGGCAATTCTAAACCTAACTCATTAGATGCCATAGACATCTTCAATGCTTTGCAAAGCATTACACACAGATATGTGTCTAGCATTCAAAGGATTAATGCTCTTCTTTTGTTAAGAGATATCTTTTACTATGAACACACATATTTCCAACTTTAATGCCCCTTAAAAATCACACACACACACACTCTCTCTCTCTCTCTCTCTCTCTCTCTCTCTCTCTCTCTCTCTCTCTCTCTCTCTCTCTCTCTCTCTCTTCCTATCTCCATCTCTGTCTCTCCCTGTCCTCCATCTACCATGTTCTTTGCAACAGGATCACTGCCATAACAAACATTAAAATAGCAGTCAACTTTTTTATGAATTGCTAGAGCTTTTCTTTAAAACAAGGGTATTCCCTCTGCAGGGAAATATTTCATTCAAACGTTAATACAGCTCAGTCTTGTTTTTGTTTGTTTACATTAAACTGGAATTTATTGTTGTGGTCACCAGGTGACCACAATAGGTGGTAATAATCCTTGCAACCAAGCATACGTAGAAGACCGTTTCAGTGAAATAATTCTTTTTTTACTAACACGTTCTCGGCTCTGCTGCAGAGCCACCTGACTGTCGTACGACAGGCTTCCCCTGCAGTCAGTACAATGCTGACTTCAGGGAAGGGAGAGGGAGGGGGGAACTTTGCGGGTGGTTATCTCTCAAACCAAAGGTTTGAGAGATGACACTGGGACAATGAAATTCTTTTTAACATGCCTACAATATGGGGATTAGTAATATTTAAGTATTACTATCCCTTTAACAAAAGTCCATACTGCATAATTTTTTTGGAAGAAACTTCAGCCATTCTGTGATTCATAAGATAGTCTACTTTTAGGAAATATATGCTTTTATGTAGTTATTCAGCTGTTTTAGGGTCATTTTACCAAGTAACCAATGGAATGTACATTTTTAGTTCACAGAGTTGAAAATACCTTTTTGGACTCTTGTTAATTAGGGGTCTGTGCATGCCAGGCATGTAGGTAAAACACTACATATTTGGTATTTTTGTACTGAGAGGATTCAAAACTTTTAACCCTTTGGTTGCCAGAGAGGTATCCAATGCATTGCAATGCAAAGAGTTTGATACTTCTGTGGCACTCAAACCAGAATCTTTCACAACCAACATATTTTTTAATATATATATATATATAATTGAGATTAGCAAAATAAGTATTTTTTTTAAATATATTTTTTGTATTTATGACATCATAGCTTTCTCACATGGTGCAAAATTTACTTCACTTGAGGCACTGTGAAAAAGCTGAATTTTTCCATATTGTAGTTACTTCCTAGGATCATACCTAAACTGATGTATAGCAAAAATGCTGAATGTATGTCTGGCCTCCACGGTCTAAGAAATGGATCAAGCCCATTAACCTCTGAATAAAGTTTATTTTGAAAAATAAACTCTCCTTAATCTCAGTTTAAAATATAAAGGTGTTTAACATTTAAATAAAATTGCACCTAATGTCTCAAAACAAAGACTATCCTTGCATTTGCTTTGCACCCAGTTTTACATTTATTTTGATATTCTAACCTTTCGTTAATGAGTCAATATTTCGTTAATTGTGTTTAATGATTCTTTTCTATGCAGTACAGTTGTATATGCAAAGTGTTCCTGCTATTGTAAACACATTAAATCAAACATGACTACTAATAAATAGCTATTAAAGTCAGTACTCTCTTCTATCCACACACTGCTGATGGTAAATAATTCATGAATCCGTAAGCCTTGTTACGCTAAGGATGAACATTTGTCTGGCATCTTAATTCTGTTATTGAGTGCTTTAAAATCTTAGATATAGATGTTTTATTATGGCTCTAGTTCCTTACTGGCTTCAAACACCAGCTTTCATGTGTATTTTAGCTCCTTGGATACTAGAGATCTTGATTGTGTTGCTTTGCAATGTACTGGAGAACACATATCCAAAGAATTAATAATGTTTTTTCCATACTACTTTATGTTTAGTATTATTATTAGTGTTGCACTAAATGCATGCTAGTGAAATAGCTGGGCAGCGATGGGTCTGTTCACACAGGAGATTTCTGCCTCACAGAAGGACCCTTAACCTAGCATGCTGTAACTTGGATGTGCTAATTAGTTGATTTATTACAGTATGCAGATCGTAGGGTGACCTATGGGCCACCATGTATATTGTATACATGGGCGAATTTGGGATTTGTTGCTCCTTCCAAAGGTAAAAGATTGCACTATGACATTTTGTTTATATGTTTAAATATTAGTAGCCCTATAACTCAAACAGCAAACCAGAGTGAGACCAGAAGTGTCCTGCAGTTTCAAAACATTTTTGAGGTCCTCATTTTCCTCTAGTAGTCTATTCTAATGCTTTTATAAGTTATCTCCTTAAGGACCATTGATGTGCCAGGACTGTCACGGTGGTCCGGCACTTAAGGACCAGTGATGGCCTGGCATGTCATGGAGTTCAGGGCTCCCGGCGTGGTTGCACGCCACTCCGGAAGCCCTGAACCGGAAGTGAAATTTAAAAAAAAAGCCCCGTGGTCCTCAAGTGCCGGCCACACTTGCGCGCACCGGTCCTTAAGGTGTTAAAGAGATAGTAATGTAATGATATAAATGCATATCTGATTAATCATTATACCTTGTTAATATGCTCCGTACCGTTCTAAACTTCCACATCAGTATCATTTCATTGTAATTTTATTGTAATGTTTCCTCTTCCTGCCTCTTTTCCCTATGTCACTCTTCTTCTTTCTGAAAGCTGGTCCGGATGGATAGCAACAAGGAAAAAAGGTTTTCCTTATATAGACAGAGACAAGATTGTCCTTCATTGTGATCTGTCTGGTCAAGCAACTGGCTTTACTACAATACAGAGCATTATAAAAATGTATAATGAATAATCGGATATGCCTTTATATACTTACATTACCATCCCTTTAAGGTGACCAGGTGGGAGATGACTTCTCCAGTGATATCACTTCTCCAATTCCTATGTTATTCTATGGAGCCAATGCACTAAGATCTCCAAAGTTGGAGAAAAATTTGGATAAACTGCTCCATAGAATAACTTAGGAACTGGGGAACTGATTTCACTGGAGAAGTCATCTCTACTTTATCACCTCTTTATCGCACATTAATGCACCCCCGTCCCCCCAAGATATTAATTTTAATGAAGGACTCCTGAAAATGTAATTCTTCTACTGCACAGGAAACAATGCATCTCTGTTTTTCATATGTGTCCATCGTTAATCTATGTACTGTAGAAGTGCAAGACAAAACAAAAACACAGAAGAGAGTAAAATCTGATCTAAGTGTAGTATTTAATATAATTATAAAAACAGTAAAAATACAATCAGTGCATTCTCATTTTCCCATATTGGGCTTTATGTATGCAAATAAGAAGTCCCAGCCTCTGATAGCCAATGAGCTGTATCCTGATTCTAGCTTCCCTTGCTGGACCAAGTCTCTCTACAGATGATGAACTTCAGTAATTCCTTGGCGATGGTGCTGATGTTGCAAATAGAAGCCTGCAATGTTGTTGCGATGTGTGTCTTAATAGACACCTGTATATGGGCTTTATAGTACAACAGTGACCCTCAGGCACAGTTATACGGATGGAACAGGGCCAAAAGGAGAATAACTTGAAGACACTAAGAGATAGCGTCCTCGTGGCTGCAGACCAATGCTCAAGCAGATGAGTGGACAAGGCCACAGGAGTTGTAGGATCCATATACCTTTATATCTCATCCTCATTGATCTTCATATTCATGTCATCCATTTTCATCCACCTTCATCTCATCATCATTCTCCATTTTATCTGTGTTTCTCAGCACTGAATCAAGAATAACTGGTCCTGTTAACTATATTTATATACCATGCTTTATTATACCTCAGATACTGTTTTTTTATTGTACTACAGGACATTGGATACCCCATTTCCATCATAAATTGGGACTTGTTCGGACTATTTTATATATTTATATATCTTCTTGCACAGGTTATTGTATTTTTATTCTGTGTACATTTTAACTCCTTTGGTCCTCAAAGGGTTAAAATGGAGATCTTGCCACATTACTCTAATTACACTGTTCTTAATGCTGCCATTGTTCTGTATAATGCTGCTATTAGTATGAGGACTGGATTTTATTGGTTCATCCAATGATGTTGCAATAATTAATTACCCTCAAATATTGTAATTATAGCTCTTTAGAACAACTTTAAGTTATGGATTTTAGGTAAAATGTTGAGAAAGAACTTGGCCTAAAACTGCGGTTCTTATACTGATACACAAATAATAGAGATGGCATTCCATTAATGATCCTGATCTCATCATTTTATGTGTGGATGTGACTCTTGATGCCATTTGTAATCCATTAAAGAGGATCTACCACCCGTTTACAACTTATGCTTATTAGTTAGAGCATTTAGAGAATACGTTTAATACTGTATTATTTTTTTTTAAAACAAAACGTTATTTGCATAACACTAAAAATTCTCATTGATTTCAATGGAGATTTGAACCTGTTAATGCATTGGAGACCTCTCTAGCATTCAAGGGGTTAAAATCCCCATTTAAGTTGATGGGAATTTGGGGAATTTTTAGTTTTCCCCTATAGTGTAAATGGTTTGCCCCAGACCTCCACTTTTCTTTTGAGCATACAGCCCTTAATAAGGGTTAGGATACACAGCCAATTATCATGCTGACTTAAACCCACATACACAAACCCAAAAGTGGACCAATTCTGGGGCAAACCAACTGCACGAAATGGTATAAATAATCCCCATTGACTTAAATTTGACTTTTAAAACCCCTTGAATGTGTTAGAGGTATCTCTAGCATTTAGGAAGTTAAACCCCCTTTTTATCAATGAGGATTTTAATTTGGCCCCTATGGTGCAGTTGGGTTGCTCCAGACATTCTTTTCTTTTTTCTTTGTGCATTAAACTTAGTTTCAACAGTTAACTGGTGTCATATGGGGATAGTGGATCAAGTAGCAGGCAGTTACAGCACATTGTTACACAAGGGACATTGACATTGCCATTCACATCACAACCAACAGTCATGGAATGAATGCAGGAGATGTCAGCCAATCATATCCAGCAAACATCATCAGTGCACACATCCCCTCCAGCAGTCATTCTGACCTCTTGCAAGGCCATCACAGCAGCTACTCACACAAGCTTACCCTCACTCGCTGAACTATTGCAGCTCTTTATATTATAAGCATCAGCCTAAACAACAAATACATTGTGAAGCAATACATTTCTCAGTCCTCTCTCATTCAAAAGAAACATATCATAAAATGAAAAATTGAAAGAATAGAAGAGTCAATGCTACTTACATATCCTCTGACATAAGCAATAATAATACCGGCACCCACTGATGGTCTGTGTAATGTGGAATATACTTTTTTTTTGCAGGTACTCTTGTTTATAGTGAGACAAGGTCTAGCTGAAGAAGCCACAAGCACTGCTGAATGGTGAACAGGCGTGGAACATTGCTGCTTAGTTTTTAGATTATTTTTAATATTATTTTTAGATATAGGAGTGTTAAAATTCCCCCATTAGGTGGGTTACTATTCCTGGCTTTCTGTTGTGGATCTGTGCTGTTGTGGATCCTTGCAGCCCTGTGGAGAAAATTAGTGATGAGCGAGCATGCTCGGCCGAAGCTCGGTTCGGCTCGAGCATCGCTCTGCTCGGCACATGGCGGTACTCGTACGAGTACCGCATGTGCTCGCCCGCCATGTTCGGGTCTCCTCCCCGCACAAGGCGCCTGCCTAGGGCCCGGCCAAATGAGGGGGGCCCGGAAAGCCTCATTCAACTTGAATGAGGCTTTCTGGGCCCCCCTCATTTGGCCGGGAGATTCAACCCCCTCGCCCGCAGCTTACCTGATCTCTCACTCATCTCGCCACTCTAGTAATACAGAGCGCTGGGAGATGACATCATCTCCCAGCCTCTGCATTACTACAGCGGCGCCGGGAGCTTCAGTCAAAGAGATCTGTGCCGAAGGAGGCACAGATCTGTCAAGTACACCGCTAGACCACCAGGGGAAATGTGAAGATGAAGGTGCAATGTGGAGGTGAAGTGGAGATGGGGGCATTGCGGAGATGAAGGGGGCATTGTGGAAGGGGCATTGCGGAGATGAAGGGGGCATTGTGGAAGGGGCATTGTGGAAGGGGCATCGTGGAGATAGAGATGAAGGGGGCATTGTGGAGATGGAAGGGGCAGTGTGGAAGCGGCAGTGTGGAGATGGAAGGGGCAGTGTGGAGAAGGTGGCATTGTGGAAGGGGCAGTGTGGAGATGAAGGGGCAGTGTGGAGATGGAAGGGGCAGTGTGGAGATGGAAGGGGCATTGTGGAAGGGGCATGGTGGAGATGAAGGGGGGCATTGTGGAGATGAAGGGGCAATTGTGGAAGGGGCAGTGTGGAGATGAAGGGGACATTGTGGAGATGAAGGGGGCATTGTGGAAGGGGCAATGTGGTGATGAAGGGGCAGTGTGGAAGGGGCATTGTGGAGATGAAGGGGCAGTGTGGAGATGAAGGGGCAGTGTGGAAGGGGCAATGTGGAGATGAAGGGGCAGTGTGGAGATGAAAGGGCAGTGTGGAAGGGGCATCGTGGAGATGAAGGGGCAGTGTGGAGATGAAGGGGGCATTGAGGAAGGGGCAATGTGCATCCAGACATCCTCCCTATGCTGTCCCTGAACCATTTCTGTGGTGTTTCCATCATTTTCTGACCTTTTCCTATGAACCAGGCACCCTCCCCTCATCAGAGCAGGGGGTGCCTGGTGTAATGCTCGAGTCCTCCCATTGACTTCAATGGGGCTCGGGTGCTCGGCCGAGCACTCGAGCCTCCGGGGGCGCTCGGCCAGAGCACCCGAACACCCGAGCATCGGGGTGCTCGATCATCACTAGAGAAAATCTAGTAGCCCAAGTTTTCACTCCTAGCAGGGTCTCTCTGAGGCACTGTTTCTTCATAATGGAAACCTGAAGACAGAAGTTGAAGCTTTGAGTGCCATGGTCCACTTGTCCCTTGGCCCCATCTACAGGGTTGTTTCTGATCCTTGAGCTCTTGCACTCATGTTTGGCCATTTATTCTAGTCTTTACCCTAAGTTGCGGTGCATGGATGGCTGCTTTTGCAATATTTAACCCCCTCCCCTGTTGGTTTCTGTGGGTTTGGGGCTTTTTTCCTGGGGTTTTCCCTTCAGGTTCATGTGTTTATATTACCCTTCATACCACATCCCCTCTTGGGTCTTTGGGTGTTTTTGGCAATTTGTAAATATATTGGTTTTTGGGTACATGGTGCCTATAAAACACACTTCCCGACGCAGCCTGCACTCGCTCCGTTGACTTGTATGGGATAGACTTCTCTGGGACATTTCTCTGCAGCCGTTTGTCATACAGAGTTCAGAGAGCGATCATTCTCCTAGTCTCCGCATTTCCTGGTATCTGGTTCCCAGTGGGGCCCCGCAAGTGTATTTATAGGTGTTGCTAGGTAACAGCAATAGAAAAGTCTTCATTTCCCAGAATGCTCATTTTGCATGCTTTCATCCAATGGGCTACTGGGTTTACAGACGCCATTTTACTTTGCTCTTGCTTATCCTATGCAGAAGTTGCCTCTTCTTGCTTGCCTTCTCAAATTAACCCGTCACCTGTCAGATAAGTACCTTTCTGGGCTTTTGTAGGGTGAATTATTATTCTGGGAAACAGTATTTGGTATTTTATACTGTTTTAGACACTACTCCTGTTAGGATGTCGGATCCAAAAGGACATGGGGATAGACCTACCTCAAAGGACTCTGGGGGGGAGGCGTCTCTGACCTCCCCCCTTAGTTACTGCTCCTCGTGCCAAGCTTCCTAGAGAGTATTCAGGATGTCTGTGCCCCTCATGCGCTGTGGCCCCTACTACCCCACCGGAGCCCTCCAGCCTTGAACAAGAGCCTGTCTGGGTGAAGGAAGTAAAGTCCACTATGGCACAGTTTCCCATCTCTCTCCAAGGGGTTCTTCATTCTTGGAAGCCCCTACCACCTTAAGGTTTGTGGCCCCTATGCCCCGACTTTGCCTTCACTCATGAACTCATCTGAAGGGGACTCCACTGAGGATGACAAGGAGGAGGGGGAATATGAAGAGGGGGAGTCCTCCTATTCTTATGGGGACCCCAATGAAGTTGACCCTGCTCCTTCTGCGTAGGGACTCATTAGGACTGTCATGCAAACCCTTCAGATCTCTGGCACCCCTACTGAGGGTCATTCTTCTACTGATGTATTTCAGACACATAAAAAGTCTTCTGTTGTCTTTCCACCCAATGTCACTCTAGATCAAATCCTTTTAGATGAATGGAAGACACCCAATAAGAGGTTGTCTATCGCTAAGAGATTTTATAAGCTGTACCCCTTCTCAGAGGCAGCTTTGGCACAGTGGGCTTCTCCTCTTTCTGTTGAACCCCCTATTTCCAGGCTTTCTAAAGCCACTGCTCTGTTGTTGGCGGATGCGGCGGGTTTTAAGGACATGAAGGATGGGAAGCTTGATTCTCTCTCCACCAGGTCCAAATTTGTGACCTTTCGGGCTGTGTTGAGGCCCATTTTTGCCTCGGCCTGGGTTACCAGAGCTATTACTGTTTGAGGAGAACAACTAATGGACACCGTTCGTGATGGTGCCCCTAAGAAGGACCATTTGGCCATTATGGCCAACATGTCAGAAGTTCAAACTTATGTTAGTGATGCTCTTTTTTGAAACGTTTAGGATATCCGCAAAGGCTTCCGTGAAGCATTCTGAAGCATTCTGTGGCTTACGATCTGGTCTGCAGACCTCTCTCCCAAGAAGTCACTGGCCACTGGCAAATCTCTTTTTGGTCCTGAGCTAATGCAGATCATTAGTGATGTTACTGGGGGCAAGAGCACCCTATTACCTCAGATAATCAAACACCCTACCATGGCAAGGAAACTGCGTCATTTTCATCCCTGCCAAATGGAGGCGCAAAGGCTGCAAGCCTCCCAGACTCTTTTGAGGATAAGTGGGTTTTGCAGGTACAGAATAGGGTTCAAGTCCCTTCCTCCTTTCAGATTTTTCCAGTTCAAGGTTCCCCAGGGATAGGAAGAGCTACATCTTTTCAAAGAAGTAGTTCAGGCTCTTCTGGACAAAGGAGTTCTTGTTGCAGTTCCACATAAAGGGAGAGGTTCAGGTTTTTATTCAAATCTGTTTGTGGTGTCCAAGATGGATGGCGGCAGCAGTGCCATCCTGGATCTCAAAGACTTCAACTCATATGTGGAAAATGCTCGTTTCAAGGTGTCCTTGCACTCTGTAATCTCAACTATATGCCCAGGAGAATTCCTGGCGTCTCAGGACCTTCAGGATGCATAACTGGACATCCCTATTCACTAGCACAGTCAACATTTTCTGCGTATTGCCTTTGGCTCGGAGCATTACCAGTTTGCCACTGTACCCAGGGCTGATCTCTGCTCCTCGGGTGCTTTCCAAAGTTCTGGGGGCCTTGGCGGCCTTCATTCATAAACAGGGAATTCAGATGACTCCTTACATGGATGGCCTTGTGCTGTAGGCTCAATCGCGTTAGCTACTGGCCCAGCATGTCCAGGACTGTGCACCAATTCTGATCTACAATGGGTGGATCCTGAACATGCCAAAGTCTTCCAGTTCCTTCCTAGGAGTTGGTTTTCCTGGGACTAAGGTTCAACACCTGTCTAGGGAAGTTCTTCTTAACAGAGGACACGATTTTGCAGATCAGGAAGCTGGTGTCCCAAGCTCTAGCTCACCACTGCCTTGGCTTACATCAACAAGCAAGGGGGCACTCAAAGCGCTCCAGCCTGGTCCAAGGTCAAAAATATCTTGGGTTGGGCAGAAACTCACGTTCCGGCCAAATCTGCCGTTCACATTCCAGGGGTAGAAAACGTCCTGGCGGACCTCGTTAGTCACCAAGAAATGGATCTGGGAGAGTGCTAACTCCATCCGGAAGTTTTCACTCTGATTGTGAAACAATGGGGTCTAACTCAGATAGACCTGATGGCCACAAGGAACAACAGGAAGGTTCCATTGGAGAGACCCACTGGCCTTTGCCACGGACGCATTGGTGATCCCGTGATGCTTTCAACTCACTTCCTTCCTCCAATCTCTCTCATTCCCAGGGTGCTCAGGAAGATATGGATGGACAGTCTGTTGGTCATTATGGTTACTCCATATTGGACCAAAAGGGTGTGGTTTGCAGAAATGGTGTATCTTTCCATCCAGAATCTGTTTCCACTGACACCCAGACTGGACATCCTACTTCAGGGGTATCTCTGAATGGAGGACTTGGAGAAGCTGGCTTTGATGGCATGGCTGTTGAAACCTCCATCCTGAGAAGAAAGGGCTTCTCCTGTGAGGTTGTTTCCACTATGATTCAGGCTAGAAAGCATGTCTCTTCTAAAGCCTACCACAGGGTTTGGTCCAATTTTTATTCTTGGTGTGTAGACAGGGAACTGTCTTCACAGGAGTCTGACTTTCCAGTGGTCCTGTTGCTTTTGCAGGATGATGTGAACAAATTACTCAGTCTGAGTTCCTTGAAGGTTCAGACTTCTGCTCTCTCTGTATTTTTCCAGAGATGTATTGCTATCTTGCCAGATGTCAAGGTGTTCTTTCAGGGGGTCACCTATGCTTTCCCTGCCTATAAAGTTCCCACACCTTAGTGGGATCTTAATCTGGTTCTGGGCGTCTTGCAGGGGCCTTTCTTGGTCTCTGGCTACCATTCCCTTAAATCTTTTGACATGAAAGATGGCTTTTCTTTTGGCCATGTTCTATGTCCGCAGAGTGGCTAAGCTGCAGGTTTTGTCCTGCAAACCACTTTCCTGGTCTTTCACAAGGACAAGGCTGTGCTTCGAACCTCCCAGGAATTCCTTCCTGAAGTGGTCTCTGAGTTCCACATCAGTTAGGAGACTGTTGTACCTTCATTTTGTCATGACCCTAAATCTGACAAGGAGAGGGATATCCACCTGTTCCCTTTTGTGTTACAGCACATTCCACTAGGTCTGTTGGGGCCTCTTGGGCCTACAAGAATCAGGCATCTGCTGATCAGATCTGCAAGGCTGTGACTTGGTCTTCATTGTATATCTTTGCCAAGCCCTATTGTGTGGATGTTCTGGCTTCGGCTGAAGCCAGTTTTGGCAGGATGGTCCTTCAGGCAGTACTGCCTGTGTAAGGGCCTACTCTTTCCTGTGCCTTATTGTTCTTTAACTGCTTGAACCTGGTTGGCTCTTTCTTTAACTGCTTGAGCCGGGTTGGCTCTTGTGTGCTGTGCTTACTATTTTTCAGTGTCCGTTGGGTTGTTCCTAGTTCTGGATAGTCCTAGGGAACTCCAATATCATGGGAACCGGCGCTGGGTCCTTTCTATTACTTCCCGCCGCTAAGAGCCTACTTTTAGTATATCCCATGGTACCTGTATTCCATATTGGACAAAAGAGAAATAGGATTTTCGTCTTACCTTGTAAATCCTTTACTTTTAGCCCATATGGAATATAGGTCTCCCACTCAGAGGAAGGGGACCTTGCTTGGTCTTGCCTGGCTGGATGTGGGAGTCCTTCTTGGGTCTTTTACTCACAGGAGCTTACCTCTTCTTCTTCCTCTGTCCTACCTAGTGAGCATGTCTCATATCAAAACTGGAAGGGCAGGGGCAGAGCTAGCCTGATGAAGGAGAGGGAAGGCTCCACCTTCAAGACCTTGTCTTCTGAAAGTGTTCCGCCTTCCAAGGAAGGAAGATCACCTCCCATGGTACCTGTATTCCATATGGACTAAGAGAAAAGGATTTAACGAGATAATACTAAAATACTATTTAAGCAGAGAAGAAGAGTAAGCTTAGGACAGGAAGAAAAAGAGGGGCGGGGGGAGGTGATTCCAGAGGATGTATATGGATATTCGTAGGCTATTTGCTGTGAATTTCCCAAATGCACACACTACACTACTGGACATATATTGAGCGATCCCAATGTGTCCAAGTCTCTCTGTAAATCTGCATCCAGTGTGAGCTAAAGGCGTGTAGATTTTATGTCTCTAATTCGATTAAGTGTCTGTTTCCATGCTGAGTGGAGAAGGTCACCTCCAATGGGACGAGATGCACAAACATTCTGGCATCAGCAGAAAGTGTAGGAGTTGACATTTCTTGGGAAGGAACAAATGATGAAAAGAAAAAAAAAGAGTAGGGGGTCTAAAGGAACCAAGAAGCCCAGAACCTCCTCTATCGCTTTGCTTATCTGCAACCAATAATCTCCGATCAGGTCCACCGGATGTGCGACATTGTACCCCTTTCCTCCCCACACCTCCAGCACTTATCCTCCACATTAAGATTCGTTTTAGATAGTCGATATGAAGTTAACTATCACGTGGTCAATAATTTGTAGTGGCCCTCTTGAGAAGGAACATCCCGGGGAGGGAGTGGGAGATCTGAAAAATAGTCCTCCAGGTCTCAATGTTGTCCACTATCAGACAAATTAATTCTGAAATCCAGATCTGGGTGAAAGATGGTCTTGACCCAAATTAGAGGAGACATTTAAAACGTCTCCATCTTAGTCAAGGGATTTGGCAAGGGCCCCGATCGTGGAACGCCAGAAACGTGGTTTCATAGCTGCACATATCTCCAAACATCATTGTCAGTGAGCCCTCTATCTCAAATGAGCTTGGAGAAGCTCAAGATGGTTGAAATTGCAACCAAGGACATCACCAAAGTAAGACCAGCTTAGTCCTATGCTCTGAACACCCCCTATCCTCCCCAGCTGGGAACTCCAGTTTGCAGCAAATCTCAGAAGTGGAGATGGGTATGGGGTCCACCTCTAATGGATTGCTAGATATGTTCAAGTTGCAAGGACCCTACTTAAGATAGGGAACGAAAGTACATCCCTTGGTATTTTGTGTCTAGCAGCAAAAAGTAATTGTTTCGAGGTGAGGTCAGGATGTGGGAGAAGTTCTATACATAGCCAATCAGCATCACTCAGTGCTTGCATCGTGTCTGTTTCATGAGTATGGATGCCATATAGTAGCTTTCATAGTCCGGGAGGCCCATTCCCCCCCTCACACCTAGGTGCTGTCAAACTTTTTTTTGCTACATCTGGGTGGTTTATCTCTCCAGAGGAACCTAGTAATCAAAGTCTGCAGATTCCTAAAGAATGAGCATGGCATCAGGATCGGGAGAGCCTAAAGTAAGTACAGAGCCCTTGGAAGAACAACCATTTTTATTAGGATCTTACAACCAAACCAGGAAAGAGTAAGACCCCTCAAAGCTTTAAGGTCATCTTTTATTTTTGTCAAAAGCAGAGGGAAGTTGTGAGGGAAAAGATTATGTAAGGAGGGTGTAAGTTTGACCCCAAGGTAAGTAATAGAGTACAAAGGCCATGGAAATGTGTAGAGCGATTTTAAGGCCTGACACTGGGTAGAGGGTAAATTAATGTTCAAAATCTGTGACATACCCGCAAGCCAGAAAGCTCCCCATATTCTTTCAAAAGGTAGCTGGCAAAGAGATGTCTGGGTTGGTAAGGGTAAATAGGACATCATCCATGAATCCCAATACTTTATAATCCTGTCTGATCTAGGGATGCCCCTGATATCTTGATGAATACATATTGCCTACAGGAGGGGTTCCAGAACAAGGACATATAAGAGCTGAGAAAGGGAATAGCCCTGCCTGATCCCATTAGATATTGGGAAGAGATGGGACAGTACCCCATTAACTTTGACCATAGACATGGGAGTATACTGCCAAGACCCGACCCAGGGAAAGCAGGCCTATGCGAATCCTGAGAAGAACTCCAAAAAGGAAGCTCCAATGTACTCTGTCAAAAGCCTTCTGTGAATCAGTAGAAAGTAGAATCATAGGAAGGTGTGTCTGCGATACCATATGAAGGAGATATACAAATCCTAGCCATTTTATCTTTTGCTTGGTGCCCAGGAAACAAAGACCACCAAGATGGTGTGGACCAGGGAGGGCAAGAAGGGTTGTAATCTCATGGCAATCAGTTTGGAGTATAGTTTCAGATCCATGATCAGCAGATAAATCTTTACCCTTTTTAGGTATGAATGTAATATGGGCTTCCAGTGTTTGAGGGGTGAAATTAACAGACTTTGAAATAGAGTTGAATTTGGACACCAACCATGGCAGGACAATGGGTAAGAAATTCTTGTAGTAGGCTACCGAAAGGCCATCTGGTCCCTGGACTCTTCCCTTTTGGCAGCCCTTTAAATACCATTCTAATTTAGTCTTTGGTAAAGTCTCAATCTAAGGAAGAGATCGCCTCAGAGGTGAGTCTAGTACAAAAGTATACATTTAGAAATCACAATAAGCTCTCCACATAAGTTTCTCTAGCAAGCTCAGGAGAGGCTGCGCGAGTATTGTACAAAGAATTGTAAAAAGTCTTAAAGACTTCTGCTATCTGATTGAACTGCAAATGAGACTGACCTTGAGCATCATTAACCTGAAGAACATGCATTTCCCGCTGTTGTTGCTCAATCCCTTAAGGACCGGACACTCGTGTGGCTGGCACTTAAGGACCACAGAGCTTTTTTTTTTTGGCTTATCCAATGCAGGGTTCCCAGAATGGAATGCAGTCACGCTTGGAGCCCTGAAATCCATAAGAGTCCTGGCACGTCCTTATTGCACATCCAACCCATGACGTGCCAGGACTGTCATGGGTCCTTAAGGGGTTAACCATGCAAGCTAAAAGTTTACCCAATTTGTTACCCTGCAAATAGGATTTATATTTAAACCACATATAGGATATAAAGGAGGCAGCTTTCAAATGTATATATATCGTTACAAAGTTCTATCAATTCCTTCCCTTCCATGTTCCATGCCAGACAAGAAGTGAGCTTTGTGAGTAGTTTCTATCATCTGTAAATGTTGTTTCCCCTTTTAAATACATTTTTGGTTCTCACCTATAGTTCAGTTGGCTTATCCCAGAATTCCTCCACATTTCATTTGAACATACGAGTCACGACGCTTAAGTTTAGTTAATTTCAAAGGATATTACATTTTTTTATATGTTTGTTTCCTTTTGTTTGTGCAGGCTTGTAATGAATGGCACAAACACAATCAATTTATTTCTATTAGGATTCATCTTGCTTCTGTTTACAAAAACTGTTGTCTTATCCCTGAAAGTTTAAAGGGATAGTAATGTTTCAAAATAAAGGCATCTCCAATTAATCTTCATAGTATTTGGGCCATGGAGAGTGTTATTTCGCTACTGCCAGAGTTGTAGTTCAAGAGTAATTGAATGATAAAGTATCCCCCTCCCGCCCCTTTTACCTAGTTTAAACCTCATCCCCTCAGATGTGGAATCTGATCCACAGACCAGACAGCTCCCAGCAAGGGACACTTACTGTGAGAACAATGAAAACCCTACACCCCATGACAGGTTTATTAGGTTTTCTCCTTATGCTAATTGAAGAATGTCCCTCTCTGCAAGCCATCTGGGCACCCCCTCTGTGAAGTGAGCAGTGTTACATCAGTAAAAGGGGCGGGAGGGGGATAATTTATCATTCAATTACTCTTTAAACTACAACTCTGACAGTATTGATATATCACTCTCTTTGTTTTGAAACATTACTATCCCTTTAAGGACAATACTGCGCCATCACTTCTGACACACCAATCAAGATTGCAATGTTAATGCAGTCCTAGTTCAAAAGCACTGAGCCTTATGTTCAAAAGACAAGTGATGTGATTTTGTGTCACACAAATGTACTATGGGGTGAAATAATATTTTTAAAATACCCTTTGATTTAAATGAGACCTATCAAGATCTCCAACTCATTGCAAATCATTTCAATGAACTGGAATTTATTTTCTACATTATTACTATACTTTTCCCTTGTACATCAGATCTGCATATCTAGTAATAGATTGCAGGCTCTATATGCCAAATGTTAGCATGGAGTATAAGTATATACAATACCATTTCATGTAGATTTTTTTTCTTAAAAATGTTGTTGTTCTAACTAGACACTGGAAAAAAAATAATTAAAAAAACACGGTAAACATTGAAGGTTTATTTCAAAATAGGTTACACTCGATTCTTTTGTCCTCGTAACAGAGCAAATATTATATTGACCTTTTAATTCAGTAACCCTGGAAACCCATCGCTTTCTTCTGAGAAAATACTGGCACACCTGCAATAACAGCAGGTTTGCAATACAAACTACAATATGCATTGGTTTATTTTTATGTTATGGTTTGTTTACATTAGCTGGTTTCCCCATTGCTGTGTCTCGTACATTAACCCCTTAAGGGCCAACGGTCCAGGGAAGTTACCTTCCCTTAAGGACCCCTTTGATCCTTGCTGACGGTGCCGGTACACGTGACCTGTTATGCGTACCGGCCCGCCGCTTTGAGGCCTAAGAGAGATCGCTCCCCCGTTTTTACTTACAGCGCTCACGGTAGAGTGCTGTAAGTAAAAAGTACATGACGTGCTATGACGTCACCAGTCCTTAAGGGTATAAGGACCGTGACGGTCATAGTACGCCATGTAGTCCTTAAGGGGTTAATCCTTAAATGGCATAGATGTAACCAAAACATTGCAGAGCAATTTGCTAGGTTCCTCTCTAGCACTGAAAGGATTAAATGTTAGATGCAAATGTCTGGTTGTGAAATATAATACTTTGCATAATTCCTGCTTTATAGTCAATGTCTGTTAACTCCTTAAATGCCAGAGGTGTACGCAACACATTGCAGAACAATGCAATGAACACCTCTCTGGCACTCGAGGAGGTAAAGAAGGCGGCAACTGCAGACTAATTGAAATAAATGCTTCAGTGAAAGAAACACTCCAATCTCTATATTATATAGAGATAGAGCCTCTTTTTCAGGTAGGAGAGAACACTCTGTCTCTCCTCTCTCTTTCTCTCTCTTTTCTTCAATTTCAACATCGCATAGTAATTGTGATATTTGGTACAGTACCACTGAATTGAATACAAATTGCATGCATTTGTGATAAAGCATCGTCAGACCAAAGTTACAGCAAGAGCCTGAGACACGTACTTCATTTTTCAGCAGTGTGAACATCCTATATAATAATTTGCTAATGTATGTTTGTCAGAAGCTGTCATGAGCAGTACAGACGGCTGCGCGTGCTGCAGTCATGCTCAATACAGACTGCCTGCACAGCAGCTGATAACGGAGCGGGGCATTTCAAATTCAGTGTGCAGAGAGGACTACAGTCTGAATTTGGAGCTCCCCGCTCCATTATCAGCCACGGTGCTGTCAGTCTCTACCGTGCATGACTGCACCACGGCCATTGCTGCCTAGCACTGTGGCCCGTGTACACAGGCTGTTCAACTAGTTCCCATATAACAAAATAATACATGTGTTTTAATCATTGCAATTCAATCACCAGCATGAACTAGGCCTAACCCTCTATCCTTTTCAGACACATCTTAGAAATGGAGATTACTAACAGGGCAGAGGAGTAAGGCAAGGGTTGTGTGTATATACACCCACTTTCACGTGCAATGTGTGTGCTCCGCTCCTCATTAATTTTGAACAGAGATGTGTCCCCCAGATTAACATACATGCTCATCACTATCTTAGTGCAACATTTCCTTTGGATACCATAGGGACTTGATAGTTACATACTAAATTCTGCTGAAAAAAAGCAATAGCCCATCAAGTTCAACCTTTGCCAAAGAATAAGCCAGAAAATGAGAATTATATAAGTCTCCCTGACACCAAAATGGGTATTAGTATCAGAAATTCCTGTTTACCTACTAATATATAGTATTACCCTGTATGTTCATTTCTGCTAGATCAGTGGTTCTCAACTCCTGTCCTCAGGACCCAGTAACAGGCCAGGATTTGATGATGTAGCCAGTGTGAACAAACTAAGTGGTGGCCCATAGGCAGCCCTGCTAAGAAAGCATGATGAAAGTTGGATGAGACAAATCAATAAATGAATGAATCCAAACTGCAACATGATTACCTGTGTTAATAGCACCATAAGAAGCAATGTATTTTATATGGATGCATTGAAAGCAATCTTATAAAAGTCACCCATGTGAAGACCTCTTCTTTCACAATAGGAAATATTCATATTTCAGTCCAACAGTATGCACTGTGAGAAAACAACCCTGGAGTTTGTGGCAGAGAACAACATACTTTCAGGTTGTATTCCAGTTTTCTGACTTCCCACTGGAAACAGCTGATAGGTGCCCTACAGGGATTAGTCAACCAAATTTGCACTTATACATTTACTTATTTTTCCTATATGAGCCGTTTTTTTAATGGAAAATATATATAGCACTCTGCAAAAGTTTTAAGCAGGTGTAAAAAAAAGATGACAGCTGTAGTCCAACAACAGCCTGAGATCCGCCGGTTGCAATCACCTGGTTTACATGTACGCAGCTGAGTATGGAGAAACAGAAGGTCTCGCGGGATCACTGCACGTAGGAGAATCTGACAGATGGAAAGCATCATGTGACAGTTTAGCAGCGCCTAACTTGAGCAGTAACGGCTATACTAACCATTTGGAAGGGAGCACTTTCCGTAGCTGTTTGTAGAACGGTTGCTTAGTATGCCTGGGTAAGAGCCGCAATAAAGCAGGAAGTCATGGCTCACTCTGCCAACCCCAATCCAGTGGTAAGAAGCTCTTCTGCCGTATTAATGGTGGGGATGGACGTGATGTAGGAAAGTGCATAGGTGCAATGCTGCTTGTCTGTGATCCTGTCAGGATGGAGGCTGAGTACCTGTGTCACCGAGACTGGTGATGTATTAATTCCTTTCAGTGCCTAAGCTGTATGCAACGCATTGCAAAGCATACTCCCCCGGCACTCAAAGGGTTAACGAGAACTAGAGTAAACTTGCAGCATCATACGGGAAAAATACAATTCTTCAAAACCTCCTTGATTTAAACTTTTTTTTCTTTGTTAAACCATATGAATGTTCTCTCTCCCATATGGTGCGCTTAATTTGTTCAAGAATGATTCCAGAGGTTTTATGCACTAAAGTGTAATAAAGCAGAGATAACTTTTCCATTCATGAAAAACTCAAATTTCCACTCCATTCTGAAGAGCCTATGCACCAAGATATATCAAGTTTTAGATATTAGTGCAAAGGTTTTATAGGTTAACATATATATTAATCTCTACAAGGTGCTTTGACTTGGTGCCATTTTCTTTGGGTACTTATATATTTGACTTTTTAATCACTGCTAACCATATACTCATTTGCAAACCTGTATTTGCCATTGTTTTACCAACATCTATGTATAATATGACCCATATTATACATAGATGTTGGTAAAATAAGTACTGTGAAGAATAAAAATAAAAAATGTGTGAACACAAGAGGTTAATGGAGGGGTGTGGCTAAGTGAAGGTGTGGTTAGGGATTGGGGCAAAGGCGGGGCTAGGGGTGCCTGAGATGTAAATCCAGCCCTGAGAACCACGGCACTATAATTTTCTTCTTCGCAATGAATTCTGGGATGACAGAGTGGAATGCAGAATGCCATGACATGCCAAGACCGTCACCAGTCTTTAACGTCCGGAGTGGCATGACGGTCCTGGCACGTCATATCTCGTTAAAGGGATATACAGTTATGTCTGGAAGTATTTGGACACTGACACAATCTTCATAATTTTGGCTCTGTACGCCACCACAATGGATTTGAAATGAAACAACAGAGATGCAATTAAAGTTCAGACTTTCAGCTTTAAATCAAGGGGTTCAACAAAAATATTGTCTGAAACGTTTAGGAATTTTCATACACAGTCCCCTTATTTCAAGGGCTCAAATGTAATTGGACGAATTAACACAATCATTAATAAAATGTTAATTTTTAATACTTTGTCGAGAATCCTTTGCAGGCAATGACTGCTTGTAACAATACAACAAAATAAAGAATTGGTAATAGATGGCGCCCCTATATCAAGATATACCTATATAAAAATATATATAACAATAGAGTGGACTAATTGCTGCCTTCCCTGGTTCTATCAGTGTATAGAACCCAACACAAAGGAAAGAACAAGTATCTATAAGAAAGCGCAAGTCCCTCTATATGATCTAATATATAAATGTATTAATGAAATTAAAACATAGAGGTATACAATATATATTGCTAAATAATAAATAAATTAAAATGATGTAAAAAAGTCCCCTATGTATATGAATCTGTAGTATCTAGTGCATATAATGCACGTACTGCAAAATATGGTTCTTAAGGCTTATAACTTGTCCATCAATCAGTGCTCTAAGGTGTCTTGTGTACTTCTGTACATATCCTATATAATAATTCGCCAAGTTGTGTGTAACGCCCGACATGCGCAGTAGATACTGCTGCGCGTGCGGCAGTCACACGCAGTGGAGACTGCTCGCGCCGCGGCTGATACAGAGCTGGGCGCTCCGAAGGAGCGTCCAGCTCTGTATCAGCCGAGGCGCGGGCAGTCTCCACCGCGTGTGACTGCCCGCGACCGGCTGCCAGAGGCTCTGTATCAGCCGAGGCGCAGGCAGTCTCCACTGTGTGACTGCCCCGCGACCGGCTGCCTGAGGCACTGTGGCCCGTGTAACGGGCTGTTCAACTAGTATTTATATATTTACTTGAAAGAGACAGTGGTGGTGTCTTTAAATTATATATTCTCTCCCTCGGTGGTACTGATGTTCCTTGAATTCTCTTCTAACTGTGATAATAAACTGTAACTTTGCTGGTATCTGCCAGTCAACAGTTCTGCGGGCAGAGGAATATAGCAGAATTACTATGTCCTTCAATAATATATATAAACAGATACCGGTGGGTGTGATCCTTTACTCCTCTCCCGTCCTGTTTGTAAGTTATGGCTGTAAGCAGATGTAAGTTGGCCAATGCTTCCGCAGGCAGAGGAGTATACGTAGACCACCTTGCCACAAAGTATCCTTGTGTTTCAACTGAAATTGTTTGACAATGGCCACCACCACCTATTAGCTATCTCAGAGGGCAAGGTGTATAGCGATCGCAGTTCTGTATTTAAACACCTTCCCGACAGTTCATATAGGTAGTGTATAGTTAGCAAGGATGTTTTTGTCTGTCGACACCTGCTTGATGTAAGAGTCCTATACACTGTGTCGATAATATGGAACAGATAGTATCAACACTAATACAATGGTACAGCTAAAAATAAAAATAACATAGGGGGGGGGCTCTGAATGCCTATGCGTTTCGTACCACAGGGACACTTCTTTGGGGCTAAGAGAAAAAAATACCACTACCATAACTTAGAAGTAATATATACCTATACAGGTGATCATATGTCCTCTTATAATAAAAGTCACCTGTATCAGCTCTATTGATAAATCTGTAGCTTTTTCCCAGGAAATGGGTAACAGATCTGCTAGGGATTAACCCTATATATTTATAGTTGTAGAAGAATCTCTATATAATATGTGTCAAGAATCCTTTACATATTAAAATGAAGTATATTATGCAGAAAGGACAGAGAATTATTTTAAGTGAAATGTGTACTAAAGAAAAATGTGTATTATATATAGAAACTCATAAAAAAATGGTAATAAAGAAATAATAATAAAAATAAAATTAAAACTAATAATCATAATAATAAATAAAAATTGAAATAATAATAGATAATTACTAACAAAAATTAAATAAACTAAATAAAATAATATAAATTAATGAAAAATAATAATAAATGAAAATAGTACCAATAAAAATAAAAAATGAATGCTTAAATAATAAGAAATAATAAGTACTGTGCTTATGGCAGTGCCAATGCTAAATAAAGATAAATGATAACACGTGAATGAAAACAAGTCAACATCCCAGTGTAGATCAAAGTGAGATTAGACAAAGGTAGCGACATCGAGTCTATCGTTGTGGCCATCTGGAGTGAGTGTGCCACAGCGATAGATCCAATATGTCTCACTTTGGCACAGTCTCCTGAATCTCTCACCCTCACCCCACTACATGCTCTAATGGAATAAGCACTGTAAGAAAGCACTATTATAAAAATGAGAGTAGTGCACAGCCAATGGATATTTGACATCACCACTGATAATCGCCCTCCTGTGCTCTAGGAACCTATCCTTCACTCTTCTTTTGGTGTGTCCCACATACATCTTATCACATGAGCATTTAATGCCATACACTACACAGGTGGTGTTACAGTTAATTAGACTCTTAATAGTTTGAATATGTCCCTGCGCATCCTTAAAAGATTTGGTTTTGTGGGCAATAAATTGATACATTGTGCATCTCCCTGTCCTACAACAATAAATGCCCTAATGCAACAGAAAATGTTTCTCATCTTTCTTACTATCACTGTATTTAATTTTTTTTTTTGAAAACATATTCTTTCAATTTTTATTTTTAGTATAGATTATTTTTGGTTTCTCCGTTAGATGGGGCTTAAGCAGTGGGTCTGAGAGAGGCACAGGCCAATGTCTATGGAATATGGATTCTATTTTTCTATGATCATCATTAAAAGTAGTGACAAAAGCAGCTGTATTATGTTCATTGTTAACCTTATTCTTGATTTTAGCACAATGAATCATGTGATGTCTATCCAGAGTGGCAATATGTTGGTATGTGTCATCTACTAATATCTCTGGATAGCCTCTACTAATAATTTTAGACCTAAGTTCTGATGACTGAGAAATGAAGTCACTATCCAGGGAGCAGTTTCGTCTCAGCCTATGAAACTGCCCCTTGGGAATACCTGACTTCCAATTTTTATGATGACAACTATCATGATGTAAGTAGTTATTTTGACTAGTAGGCTTGAAATATGTCTTGGTAACTTTCTTGTTTCCAATATGTGAAAGGGTAAGATCCAAAAACTGTAATTCCCCCTGACTAATGTTATATGTAAATTTGAGGACTTATTATTATTAAGGCCCACTATAAACTGTTGTAATTGGCAGGCCTCTCCCTGCCAGACAAACAGAAGAATCACTAAGTCTTCTATACCCACATCTATGGCACCATCTGTCTTAATAGTCAGACCTAAAACATCCAACACTACAAGGATAATGACACAAGTACCTTCAACAGGTCACATTGGCAGGTCTCAGATTCATCCCCATAAAGTCTCCACTATTTCCCCCACTGCTGGCTATCATATTATTCCAACCAGCAACAGGTTTGCTCCATTGGAAGGATTGGAATGTTCACAGGTGGACCCGCTGATACTGTTTGAATCAAAATAACTACTTACATCATGATAGTTGTCATAAAAATTGGAAGTCTGGTATTCCCAAGATGCTGTTTCATAGGCTGAGATGAAACTGCTCCCTGGATAGCAACTTCATTTCTCAGTCATCAGATCTTAGGTTTAAATTTATTAGTAGAGGCTATCCAGAGATATTAGTAGGCGACGTTTCTGTCCTCCATGGACCTTTCTCAAGATGTGCAAAAATGTGGAATAAAAAATTGTGCATGTAAAATGAAGTCAGGCACTTCTGAGAGAAAGAGATCCCCATCAAATGTAATAGAATAAACACAGCCACAGAAACATAGTCAAATCAAGTCACAATTTCACTCACTTTACCTTACGCCAGTGTGTGTTTAGTCGCCACTCATATCGTGTTACATGATAGAAACTATGCTTTTTACCCACACCAATAAATGTACTTCAAAGATGAGATGACAATGAGGCCAACATATTATGAGGTGACACCTCCATCCAGGGCTTATAATTTTAAGTCATTTGCGACTAGCCAGACCTGAAAAGTTACTCGCCACTGCAAGCCATAACATACCCACCAGGTTTGAATTTCTACTCGCCAGGGCTAAATTTTCACTCGCCATTGGCTAGTGGTGAGTGGAAATTTTGAGCCCTGCCTCCATCATCCTGTTTCTTCCACCCTGTTGTCCCATCTACTGCCTCCCAGGTTTATTTTAGGTCACTAGATATTCTCCTTTGATGGACAAAAGAGCAATACACAATCCTATATAATAATTTGTTACAAAGTTTGTAACAACGCAGTCATGCGCAGTAGAGACTGCTGCGCGTGCTGCAGTCATGCGCAGTAGAGACTGCCCATGATGAGGCTGATACAGAGCTGGGCGCTTCAACTTCGGAGCGTCTAGCTCTGTATCAGCCGTGGCATGGGCAGTCTCTACTGGGCACGACTGCACCACGACCACCCACCGCTGTGGCCCATGTACACAGGCTCTTCTTCTAGTACAGTATAAAAGGGAAGTGGAGCAATTCAGAGGCATATCAACTGTACAACAGGGGGAAGTAATAATGCCTATTGAGCTAAATGGGACTGTTAACCCCTTGAATGCTAAAGAGGTCGCCAAAGCATTGCTTCACAATTCGTCGGAGACCTCTATAGCATTCAAAGATAAAAACCTCTATTGAAATCAGTGGGGATTTTAGTAGTTTTTGTCTCCTATGGTCATACCAGGGAACTTTTTCTTCTAGAGTCCCCGGAGGGGGCTCAGGTAGTGCTGCTGGGGGATATAAATGATGTGACAAAGGTGTGGGGCTTAATAGTGGGTGGGGCTTAACAGAATGTGTCATAAAATGGGCGGGATGTCAGCAGAAGACTGTGGGGAAGGAGAAGTGGGCGGGAAATGGGAGGAACAGTAAGGGAAGGAGCAGAAGTGAGCAGAGTTTCATAAGATACTCCCCACCACTGGAAAATCTGCCTCTGTCCCTGGACATCTGGTAATTCACTTGAAAAACCGGATTCCGATCTGGGGAGTTCCCAGCTATGCCTATGGTGCTGTTGATTTACTCCAGAATTGATCCTCTCTGCTTTTACACGTGGGCCTGTATTTTTATACACAAGTGGCAATACGCACACAAAAAAAGAAAAAAAAGCCATTTTATTAAATGGAGATTTTAACCCCTTGACTGCTACAGTTCTCTGCCAAATTTTGAATACAAAGCATAAAGACATTATATCCTCTATAAATAGAGCAAAACATACCAATTCGCTCTTTAGTAGATTTTTATTTAAGGTAGTATTTCTCAGTGTTACGCATCAGGACTACCCAACAGGTCAGGCTTACAGTATATACTTGCATTATCCCAGGTGAGAGATCAGTGGCTCAGTCATTATGATTCATCTACCTGTTCTTAAATAGGCATGTCCTGTAACCTGAACTGTTGTTGTGTTTAGATGCTGGAAGTGAGAATCACTGCTGTAAGGCCTATTTTAGAATAAATATCTTTGGTTTTTCTGTGGGATAATTCACATGAAAGACTTTTACAACTCCAATCAATTTCATTGGAAATGTGGGGTTATTCACTAAAGTGTGATAAAGAGGTGAGAATGCGGAGATAACTTTTCCAGTGATATCACTTCTCTAATTCCTATTTTATTCTGTGGAACCTATGCACTAAGATTTCTCCAACTTTAGAGATCTTAGTGCATAGACTCCATAGAATAACATAGGAATTGGAGAAGTGATATCACTGGAGACATTCTCTCCACTTTATCACCTCTTTATCAACCCTTAGTGCATCTCCCCCCTTATTTTGCTGCAACATCTTGCAATCAAGCTTCACATATGAACTTGGCCTGTAGCAGGAGGAAGAAGTTACAGACTCGGGTTTAAGGTTAACCCTTTGAGTGCCAGAGGGGTACGGAACGCATTGCTTTGTAATGCGTTCTGTACACCTCTGGCACTCAAAGGGTTAACGTGTATTTTGTTGGTTATCGCTCGTTAGCCTTTCTGGGTAAGGAAGATTTGAATCTCACGTTACCTGGTCTTGCTTAACGAGCGAAGGCAGTTTTTTTCTTCACGTTGGTTTTAACGCCAACATTTGAATCGAGCCCATAATCAGGCAAGACAGAGATGGAAGACATGCGCCTAATGAACATATCACTCACAGGTTACATGTATATGAGAGATTAACACCTTAAGGACCATTGCCGTGCCAGGACTGTCACGGCGGTCCGACACTTAACCCTTTGAGTGCCAGATTGGTATCCAGTGCATTATGTTACAATGTGTTGGATATCTCTCTGGCAACCAAAGGGTTAAATGAGCACTAAAACTCTTTGAAATGCCTCACTTATTTTAATTTGTGCAGAAAATCTTAGTGGCCACTATGAATTATTTCTGCATGAGTTGGTTCTCCTAAATTAGTCTTTAATTAGTATTGGATATCATGTCCACTGAGCAAGGCTTGATTCTTTTTTCAGGACCACAAAATACTACACTGGTCTTAGGAGGAAAGGAAAACTTGAGTGGGTGGAACTTAGGGGCCTTGAGTCCTGCATCAAAGAATCATGTCTGCCTCCATTAACTTGATAACCAGTACTAATTAAAGGTTATCTTTGGAGAACCATTTCACACAGAATTGATTCATAGCGACCATAGGATTGTATGCCCAGGTTAAGATAAGTCAGGGTTTAATATTAGGACGTTAGTGTTCCTTTAATTAAAATAAAGACTACCAAACAAGCAAGAAAATACTGTGAATTCATAAAAAAAAAAAGTATTTTTTGCGAGGAAGTTTCCATTTACGTCAAGATTGATATATACATATAAACAATACATCTCTAATATTATTATATTTCAGTAATTCTTATTTAATCAAATCTTCTTGTCTTTGACCTTTTCCTTGCTATCCCAGACAGCAAACATGTGGATGAGCCCTTTATTCCAGGACTGGAATCCCAAGGGTGGTATTAGGACATTCTGGGATGTCCTTATTACGGTGCAGTGATGATAAGGGAGATATGAAGCACTTGGACTTTATTATTTGAAAGGACAGAATCATGCACGTTGGTGCATCTTTGGATCTAATTCTGCTCTGGATTACATGTACTGGCAACAAGGGGACACATCTACCTGATCTGAAGATGCTGCACTATGCCTATCTCTGCCTGCTGAATGTACATTTATTTTTCAGTTTTTAAGCCTAGGTTAGCTTAATAAACGTTGCTTATCAAGGATTAATTATTCTGTTGTTCTTTTATTTTTCTTTGCTGCGAAGATATCAGATCCTGATGGTATAGGAAAGGTGGTAACTGTCCTGAAGAAGGTGTCCTCCAAACAAAAGAATCTGTCCTGCACATCCCGGGACAAACCTCTACCTGATGCTTACAAACATACAGGGGCGGATTGTCCTATCGGGGGATCGGGCATCCCCCGGTGGGCCGCCCTGTCATGGGCTGGTAGGGATATCTCACTCACCGGAGCTGTGCAGAGAAGAGACCGGGTCCTGTGCTCTGTAATTGTCCCGCCCCCAAGGCTGTCTTAGCCGGCCCTGCTCTGCCTGTGTGTGTGTCCTGTGCAGTTAGTGATTAGCAAGCAGAGCTTCTGAGTCCCAAATGCCTAGCAGTTTAAACTGGTATGTTTTAATTCTTCCTAACTAACTGTACACATTGCTAGAGAGGCTAGTTTATCATGTTTTAACCCTTTGAACACCTTTAACCTCCTGTATGCTTTAGGGAAGTATAATTTACAGCAATATTCTGTTATTAACCCATTGGATTCCTCATATGTGAAGTACCTCACTGATTAACCCCTTGCATGCTAGAGAGGCATAATTCATCAGTAACTGACCCCTTTTGTACCACAAAGGTGAATAAAGGTGTTAGTTAATGATGAATTATGCCTTTTTAGCACACAAAGGGTTACTCATTGAGGTACACATTCCTGTGCAATGTGTTGTGCACCTATGAGGCATTCAATGGGTTAATGGCAGAACACATTACTGTATACCTCTCTGGCATACAAGGGGTTTATATCTGATAATTTATTGCATACAGTAGGTTAAGGGGTTAATAGATGAGCATTTATGCCTCTTTAGAAAAGTGGTGTGTGTGTGTGGGGGAAAGTAATAGGCTGGAGCAGGAGGACAGATTGTGGGAAAAACAGCTGTATTTAACCCTCTGAGTGCCAGAGGGGTGCACCGCACATTGCTGAGCAACGCACTGTGTAACCCCCCCCAGTGGGCCGGTTAAATAAAAAAATCCCCCGGGCTGGTACTGCACCACAATCCGCCCCTGCAAACATAAATTCTTTCTTTGATGATGTGTTTCCAACAGTCCATGTCTGCAGACACCTATATCCCTATGCAAGACTTTAAGTTCTGTATCTGTTTGGAGCTTTAGCAGATGTTCGATTTTGAGGGAACAATGCCCCATGAGAAAAATTAGCTTCCTGGAGACTTAAGATGGAAAAATTCTTTTGAACTGATGTTGACAACAAGCTTCCAGACAGAGAGTATTTGTATGAGGAGGAAGGTGAAAATACAAGTTTTACTTATATCTTTCCTGCTGAAGAAGTGGAGAGACTAGTCTCTGCAGTGAGGTCTCTTATGGGCATTGATGAGTCCTCTGACGTTCTGCTCAAAAGGGACCAGCTTCATAAAGGCTTCTCTGAACAGTCATACGTTTCTCCAGTTCATAGTATTCTAGCTTAAACATCATGAAGAAGAAGTTAGCCCTTTCCTGAAGAGTTCAGAGACTCTTCCCATTTGTGAGATCCCTAAAATAGACACCTTTGTAACCAAGGTCATTAAGCACACCACTTGATGGTGGCTCCAGCTTTGATAACTCTATGGAAGTAACAGCTAAGAAAGCCTTTGAAGCCTCTGCAGCTAGCTTTTGACCTGGCATAGCAGCAGTCTTGGGTGCTCAGTCTCTCCAAGTGTGTCTCACAATGCAAGAAGAAGTTGTCACTTGTAAGGTTTCCAGAAATAAGTATGTGGGAAAAACATTTATACTATCTGTAGACTTCTTGTGTTATGCTTTTCTAGACAATCCTTGGCCTTGGCTGTAACAGATTGCAGGGCTATCTGGTTGAAGGCTTGTGCGGCTGATGCTGTCTCCAAAAGTTATTTAAGCCCTTGCCCTTTGAAGGAGAGTCTCTCTTTGGGCAATACTTAGAGGCTCTGATAGACAAGTTTGCTGCCTGAAAGAATCATCTCCTATCTATTGTTCTGAACACCCTTAAAAACCTAGAATAGTTGGTAAATTGGGAAGCATCATATCTCGTGTCATCCTAAAGGAAGCATTTTCTAGATCTAGTTTTCAACAATTCCAAAACAAACACCTTCCTCTTATAAACCAGACTGGTGCATGTTGGGAAAATCTATCCGTATGTCATTAGTGCACCCATTTAACCCCTTAAGGGCCAGAGGAATGTGCAATGCATTGCAAAGCAATATATTGCACATACTCTGGTGTTTAAATGGTTAAACTTGTTCAACAGGCACAGAGCAAGTTTAAAACTATTGTAGTGACAGCATAACATGCCAGCATGCACCTCAATATGTCACAAAAGATCAATACACTGTATTCCAGTATATTCCAGTGTCACTGGTTTAACGAGAATAGGACAGAGAATTCCCAGTACAATTCACTTCAGATCTTGACCCCTGGGGAACAGGTAAGCCCCTATTCACTTCATAAAGTATGACTGACCCTCCTGTATCCCAGTTCCTGCTTTAGATAGAAATGATAAACATTATGGTTCATGTAAATTTATACCTGCCACTCATTTTGTGACAGGTTCAAAACCATTATGTAATTTAATCTGTTGGCAAAGTTTATATCTATAGCTAATGTGACCATTGCAATGCATTTCACTTGTTAAATGTGCATGCTGTAGGACTGTAGTGCAATCCTGCAGTATGTGTGTGTTTTATTAGCGTCCTGATCTGGTCACATCATTTATGACTATTTGCAGCTACCTTAATTAACCCCTTCGCGTCCTGTGACGTCACGCTGGTCCGGCACTTAAGGACCAGTGACGGTCCTGGTACTTCACGTACTTTTACTCCTCCTGCAGGAGCGCAGTGAGTAATACCGGGGACTGAAGTTGATCGCTCCAAGACCGGAGTGATCTCTTTCAGTCCTTCGTTCGACGTGCCTCCCCACATGATCAGTCACGTGGGACGGCACATCGAACTCGCCTATCTGGTCCTTAAAGGACCAGACACCCCGGGACTGCTGGTCCTTAAGGGGTTAAATACTTTTAATTGGAGACATAAAGTGCATGTTTGTTTTTATAAATGAGGTGCAATTGTAACAGTTATCGAGGCAACAGTAATTGAGACCAATGTACTACAACTGCACCATAGGGGGCACATATATATTCAGATCTCGAAACGCTGTCTCCTGGAGTCCCCAGAGGGGTGCTGCTGGGGGATATAATTGTTTCAAACAGGGGAGGGACTTAGCCTCTGTCCCTGAAGACCCAGTAATGCGCTGTCAAAACCGGAGTCTCTGGAGAAAATCCGGAGAGTTTCCAGGTATGTATATATATTTCCATGTATTTAAATAGAACTTTTAACATCTTATTGCTAGCCAGGTCTCCAAAGCATTGCACAGGAATTCCGGAGCAAGATACTTGCACCACAGGGAGCAAATAAACAGACCTAGCAATTTAAAGCGGAACGTTCACATATTAATAAGTCGCCATTCAATCATTAAGCATATGGCGACTAGCTTGAAAATACCTATCACAAGTGGCAGATTCTAAAGAAATCTTTACCCTTTGGAGACCGGAAGCCAGATAACAGCGCAGACATTATGTCTGCGCGCCTGCGCAGTCAGTCCCGGTCTCCTGTAAAGCATTGCAGTGTGCCACATGGTATCCGGAAGGGACTGACGGCGCAAGCGCGCAGACTGCAGGACCCTGGCCATCAGTCTCTGAAGATTAAAGACTTCTTTAGAATCTGCCACTCGTAATAGGTAAGACATGTATTATCAAGCTAGTCACCATATGCTTAATGATTGAAGGGTGACTTGCTAATATATTAAAGTTCCGATTTAAATGGGGCTTTTAACCCCCCCTTGAATTCTAGAGAGGTCTGCAGTGCACTGATTATCAATGTGTTGGAGAGAGAGAGAGAGAGAAACCTCTCTACAATATAGCCCTTTGAGTGCCATAGGGGTGTACAACACATTGTTTTAACCCTTTGAGTGCCAGAGGGGTATCCAACGCATTGCTTTGCAATGCGTTGGATACCCCCTCTGGTGCTCATAGGGTTAAAAGCCACTTTGTCCCAGAACTGATGCACCCCATTGTGTCCAGTTTCTTGTATAAAAGGTTGTCCTTTCCATCCTTGCTGGAGATGTATCCATGCTTTGGACAAATGGGTATTTTTAATTCTCTAGAAACAAAGATTGCATCACTTCAAATTTGGTCTGTATAGTTAAAGGAATAGTAATACTTAATATGTAAAAAATATATATTGTAGGGTTTATCCTCATGAGTAAAACGTAATCAATCCCGCTGTGGAGAGGTATTTTAGTCAAAAGTTGCTCCAACTTGAATTTTCTAGTTCTGGTATCACAGTGGCACAGTGGCCTGAAATGTTATAGTGGAGCTGTTGCTACACCATCCTATGGAGGTTTATGGTTCACAGTGTAGAGCTGTCCATGGGATGGTGTAACAACAGCATCACTGTACAATTTCAGGCCATTGAGATACTGCACCTAAAAATATCAACTTCTGCATAAAACACCTCAGCAGTAGGAGTACCCTTGTTTTACTCAGGAGGATAAACCGAACAATATATATTCTTACATACTGAGTCTTACTTTCCATCAATTGGTACTTTAACAAAGGTACCTTTTTTTAAGGACAATTATTTAGTATTTGCTTAACCCCTTAAGGACCGGCACGAGCATGCACGTCCGGCACTTGAGGACCATGGGGCTTTTTTTTTTTCGCTTCCGGTTCAGGGCTTCCAGGGCGGCGTGCAGCCGCGCCGGGAGCCCTGAACTCTGTGACGTACCAGGACCGTCACTGGTCCTTAACCCTTTGAGTGCCAGAGGGGTATGCAACGCATTGCAAAGCAATGCGTTCTGTAGCCCTCTGGCACTCAAAGGGTTAAGTGCCGGACCGTCGTGACAGTCCTGGCACGGCAATGGTCCTTAGGGTGTTAATCTCTCATATACATGTGACCTGTGAGTGATATGTTCATTAGGCGCATGTCTTCCATCTCTGTCTTGCCTGATTATGGGCTCGATTCAAATGTTGGCGTTAAAACCAACATGAAGAAAAAAACTGCCTTCGCTCGTTAAGCAAGACCAGGTAACGTGAGATTCAAATCTTCCTTACCCAGAAAGGCTAATGAGCGATAACCAACAAAATACACGTTAACCTTAAACCTGCGTTGCATAGAAAATCTTACCTACGTACTATGACCGTCATCGAGTTCCGGGCTCCCCCCGCGGCTGCACGGCGTTCGGGAACGCAACGGAGCAATAAAAAAAATTGCTCCGTGGTCGTTGAGTCACTTCCGCTTCCGGATTCCCCAGTCGTTAAGGGGTTAAAGGTAAGAAGAAGGGCTTTGTAAGTGATGCAGTGCTGATTAGTGAGTTGTGTGAGATATATGAGAATGAAGTGGGCACGTTTGGTCTCTAGCATGCCTGGGGTTAAAAGACCAATTTCAGTCAATGGGGATTTGCAGAATTTTCATTTCAGTCCAATGGAGCAGTTAGTTTGCTCCAGAATTGCAGCTCTTTAACTTGATGAATATGGCCCTTAGTGAACTAAAGGACTATGGACAGGGTTTACACTTCTCATTCCAACTGTTATTATTACTGTTCTTTATTTATATAGCGCCAACTTATTCTGCAATCAACAACTGTTGAAGCCAATTACTTATTGCAAGGAGGCAGATTAATACAGAGCTGAGTAAATACCAACAACTGCAAAGACAATATAAAAATCAGATCACCATAAGCAGGACAAGGACCCATGTGAATTCCTCTGTTAAAGAACTTGAGCCGCCTATTACTGTGAATATAATTTACCATTTAGAACAAGACAATCCAATTATATACACAATCATTACACCAACAGGAGTTACCTTTGTACTTCAAGAAATATGTGCTATATGAAATGTAAGACACGTGTTTTTATTGACACTGTTATGCGGTTTCCTCTGGGGCTTATGTACATTATGCTGTTAGTTCTTCATGGATGAGTAGTAAGTAATTAGGCATGTTTTTAACTGCAGAAATCTCTAACATCCAATGGGTTCAGTTGTTTTTGTTCACAAAGTGAGGCTAAAATACTAAGTAAAACTGTGTCAGTTCTGAAGATAACCAACTACACCACTAGGGATAAATCCAAATTCCCTAAATATCCATTTATTTAAATGGGGCTTTTAACACCTTGAATGCAAGAGAGGTCACCAGTGCATTGCTTTGGAATGCATTTGAGACGCCTATAGAATTCAAGAAGTTACAAGCTCCATTTAATGGGCAGCTGCCACTCGGATAGAGTCCTGCTGGTAGCTCTGCTCCTGGTAGCAGACCTGCCAGTTAAGCCTGGGGATGCATTATGAGCCTTGGAGGACCAATGGGGAACACCACGTGCATCTGCAAAGAGATTCCCAGTTCACTCTCATTGGTCCTGAGAGAAGAGACAAAAGTCTGTTCAGTTTCCTGTCCAGCTCAGGACAGGTCCCCAGAGACACACAGGGTCTATGGGGGTTGCACAATTGGCCCATTTAAGTTGTGGCTGAAAGCAGAGCCAAGTTCTATCTGAAGTTGTCAGAGTGGCCATTTTGGAGCTGCGTAGTGCAGCCTCTGCTTTTTTATGAAGCCTGTTCCCATTAAATGTGATTATTGCCTTTTAACCATTTGAGTGCCAGGGGATGCCACAATGGGAATTTGGGGATTTTTTTTTTGTCCCTTATGGATTAGTTGGTTTTAGCCCATAACTCTGCCAGTTCTCCACAATACATCAGCTTCTGTATACAGTATGTATAGGACAATTAAACCTTTGCATTCCAGATGTTACGTCTCTGACACGCAAAGGGTTAAGCTTACTGTTATACATTTCATTTGACAAGTGAGCATAAGTTTTGTACAAATGTGGTTACTAAATGGGGACACAAATGTTCAAACGAAACTGTATTGTGAGAAAGTTATTAGCACAAAAATATTTTACCATAAAAATGTCAAAAAGATAACTCACTTTTTATAGCAGTCAGAACCATAAAAATACAATATTAAAGAAGTGGATTAAAAAGGGAGCTCAGTCAGACCTAACATCAACACAAATCATATGTTTAAGAAATAAATGACATTAGTAACTCCAGATTTAATTAAAAAATTATCAAAATACATTGGTGTTAAAGAGTCTACAGAAATACCACAGTTACATGTAAATATCCTCCATATTTTCAACAAATTATTTTTGTCATTTTTCTGACAAAATGGTGCTAATAGTCATTACAAAAGTGCTGTTATGCTTTTAAACATTCCCATAGTTATTAAAACAAATGGAGTTATTCTGGAGTAAACCAACTGCCCCGTAGGGCACAAATAAATATTCCTAAATTCCCAGGTACTTGAACAGAGCTTTTTAACCCTTGAATGCTAGAGAGGTCTTCAATGCAAGATATCTCTAGAATTCAAGGAGTTGAAAGCACAGATTTTTTTATTTGTCCGCTATGGGATGCGCCCTTTTCAGTAGGCGACCTGAGAATCTGCATGACATAGCGCAAGATTCTCATATTGACATTTTAATCCTGGTGACATCGTTAAGGTGTTATGTGCTCACACGCTCTATCATGTGTGACCTTTTAAAAGGATACCCTGGTCTACGCTATAGGTGTGAAATAAAAATTCCCCATAATCCCACTGATTTTATTGAGGCTGTTAACCCCTTGAATGCTAAAGCTGTCTCCACCACATTGGGAAGCAATGCATTGGAGACCTCTGTAGTACTCCAAAGATTAAAAGCCCCATTCAAATCAATGACATTTATATATTTCTCCCCTATGGTACAGTTGGAATGCCCTGGATTCACTTCACTTTTCTGTTGAATATAAGGCCATTTGGAGTTATTCTGGAGTAAACCAACTGCACCACAGGGGACAAATAAAGAGGACATTCAGTACTACTGACTGATGTTGTGTACTGGCGCTCTGAATGGGGGTCTGAGAGAGATTCCACCGGTCTTGGATCGGTCAGTTTCAGACCCCGCTAGTGCTTACTGTGATCTCGCAGGATCGCTGTAAGCACAAAATACATGACGTGCCAGGACAGTGAAAACAGTGACGGCCCTGACACTTCACCGATCCTTAAGGGGTTAGCCCCTTGAATGCTTTGCAATGCATTGGAGGCCTCTCTGGGATTCAGTGGGTTAAAAAGCTCTATTCAAGCACACAGGAAAAGTAATAGGAATGTTCAGAATTTCATCACTGTGGTGCAGTTGCTCTGTTCCTAAATTACACCTCGGCTTAATGAATATCCAGGCTCTGCAAAACAAGAAGAGTGAAACGAGCAAACTGAGAACCAAAAACATTAAATGTGTTATTCTTGGTGATGGGGGCTCTTAGGTGTTGCTCAGCCATGTTTTTCACTCCCATGAGCCACTGCAAAGAGAACATTTCCATATTTATTTCAATCTGGACTCACCCACTGACAGTCCGGCACTGAAATGTCAGGCATATCGTGTCTGCACAAGAGAAACAGCACAGTCTAAATGTACATTTTGACATTTAGTGGGCTTCATCAGGGAGGTGCAGCTCATTTCCTCTAGAAACACTGAAAGCAAGGGCCAATGCCTGGGATAACCTGCTTTGGGTGACTAAAAAACAAAAAGTGTGACAAAAGTACATCGAGAAATAATAAAAGTAAGTGTTTTATTCTTGGGTATGCTGACTGTGGTGCTGCTAGTCACATTTATATATAAGGCCTATTTTTGAGCTAGGAACATAGCTCATTTGTTTAAAGAGATAGTAATGTCTACAATAAAGTTTTACTCCGAGCCTTCTCTATTGTTTATGTTTAATAACTTACTGTTCTATAGTTCAAAAGCTATTCAATGAAAAGTATCCCCCTCCCGCCCCTTCTGGCTGTGTCACACTGCATCTAAGTGTGGTCTGGATGGAGAGTGGCGAAGGACAATCTTCAGTAAGAAGAAAGGAAAATCCTGCCCTCCTTCGTCAAGGGGGGAAGGGTTTTCCTTATAGTTACTGACTGAAGTTTGTCCATTGCTGTATCCGTCCGGTCCCACAACCAGATTGCAGCTCTAAAGGGAAGGCAGTCAGAAGGGGCAGGAATGGGATCCTTTTATAATGAATATATTTTGAACTACAGAACAGTAAGTTATTAAACATAGAGCAAAGTATTATAAACACGATAGAGAAGACTAGGAGATAAACTTTATTATAGATATTACTATCCCTTTAATGCACCAGCTATAGAATCTGTTCAAACTTCAGAGTTGCAGGTTCTAGTCCTGGTAAGGTCAAGTCAGACTTTCACCCTTCTGAGGGGGATAAAATGGGTTCCCAGAACATACTCTAAAATGAGAGACAACCTCAGTGTATCCTTCCTGGTAAAATTCTTTCACAAAAAAAAAAAAATTAAGCAATTCTGAGGTTAACCAGCTACACCTTCTTTTGTGTCTCTCACTCTCTTATTGTTCTCTATTATTTGTTTGGCTTGGTTCACAGGGATGATTTTGTTACTGCCAAAGTAACGCTTAAAAAACCCCAAACAACAACTCATAAGTTAGTTGTTATTATGTCTTATGTGCTTGTTTACATGGACAAATCCCCTGTACATGTCACAAGGTGCTGCAACTTTCAACCGAGCTGAAATGCAGTCGCATACTAATTCAGAGTGAAATACATAGGGTCACAGACTAACTGCATTTAGAAGGCACTCATGTTACTGAAAGGGACAGTAATGTTCCAAAAAAATGTCCAGTTTTGTAGAGGTTAAAATATCAATCAATATGCTCCAAACCCTATCTCTCAAACAGCTATGGTTTGAGATATAGGGATTCAAATTTCCCCCCTCCCTCCTCTTCTCCTGATGTCAGTTCTAAGGCTCAGTACGACTCGAGGAGGCTCTGCAGCAGAGCCGAAATTGGGCTATTGCTAAAGAATTCATTCATTGGAAAGGTCTAAAAGGTGTGTATGGTTTGCAAGCACACTTTGTACACCTTTCCAATGAATTAATTCTTTAACAATAACGCGATCTCCTCGAGTCGTATGACTATTCTCCTGCTGTTAGCTTTACAGCTGACATCAAGGGAAGGGGAGGTAGGGGGGAACTTTGAATCCCTATTTCTCTCAAACCGCTATTTGGAGCATATTGATTAATATTTTAACCTCTACAAAACTGGACTTTTTTTTGGAACATTACTGTCCCTTGAAATGGTAAGTACACAGAATTAACCTTTTAAGGATAAGAGGTGTGCACAATGCATTGTGAAGAAATGCATTGTACACCCTCTGGTCCTTTAAGGGTTAATGAAAAAACACAAGCAAAAACATATTGAGTACAAATGAATGCATATATACATTACTAAAGTAATAAAAACATTAAAATCCTTTTAAGAATATACCCAACCAATAAACTTGTAAGTCTGGATGAAATAACATTTCATAATTCCCTACAAAGTAACTTCAAAGGTGATGTTTTATCAGGGACCATCATGGGAAACCACACCCAATCCAGAATTTAATATTGTTGACTTTTAGTACAATAAAATCTTACTAAATAACTGAATACATTACTGCAAAGCATGTGGTTTATAGTCATACTTTATCTGCAGACGCGGTTTTATTATTAACTTGCACTTTTTTTCATAGGCCACCACTAGATTATTATTCATGGTATACAGTGCATAATAACCTCATAAACAAGACATTTACGCTACATTCTTATTGCACTAGTCAGAGGAAACATAAGCCATCAATAAACAGCGAGACATTCACTTCTTTTGTCGTCATTACTATGCACCTGTTATTGGTTTCTTAGGAACAAACTTGTTTTATCTAGAAACATAATAGTTTCATTGCCATTGACATGAATAGTTTTCATGCCTTACTTTTGGAGTCCTATTTGGCAAACATTTTCAGCAAACAAGGGCGTTGTCTTCCACTGAAGTCTTCATTACGTTGCTACAAATTTCTCTAGCTGTTGATAACAACATGAATTTGGCTAAGATCATGTGAAATATACCTGTGTACTGGTGGCCAGGGATGTGCAGAAGGTTCAGTTTCCTCCTCTAGGGAATTTGCACAGAAAGGGAGCTATGTTTCTACTTTCAATGGAAATTCTCACAGTGAGGAAAAGCATACAAAAAATAACCGTGGAAGGGTAAGCCCATATTGAGACCTTTTCGCTCGCAGACACTCACTTCATTCTGTCACATGGGAGGTCATGGGAAGGGCCTCTTTTTGTGAGTTCCTGCTTAAGGTATTGAGCTCTGTTTAGCAATGATTCTCTTCCAGAGACAGAAAGTTCTACACATCTCTAATGGTGGTATAGTTCCCCGTGGCTAGAATATTTTGAGTGGTTGAGTCCTATAAAAGCCAGAGGTGCAACAGTGCCCTTGGGGAGTGATTTTGACTTGGGATGCAAAGAATCTCTACGTGCACTGAGAACTGGCCTGAGAACAGAAGATAACCTGCATTGGCACACAAATTGAATTTCTCTTCTACTTCCTCTGTCCTGACCATCTGGCTAGCAGAGGAACATGTGTTTTTTAAGTTGGCCGGAAGGCTGGGGATCTGAATGGTACTACTAAAAACTTAGAGTTGGTACCAACAACTATATTTACCTACTAAAACATATGAACTATTCACTAAGAGCATGAGCACTTTCATGTTTTAGAATTCTTGTATTTTTTAAGCATAGGGCCTTATGCAAAAAGTGAAAGAGGTGTAATTCTGAAGCAAACCAACTGCATCACAGACCTCAAGTAGAAATTCACATTGATTTAAATTAATTTCGGTACATTCAATGCTAGAGAGTTCACCAACACAGACAATGCGCTGGAGACCTCTCTTGAATTCATGGGCTTAAAATTTGGGGAATTTTCGTTTGTTGCACATTTGGCATCGTTGGTTCACTCCACAACTGCAACTGTTTTGCTTTTATCACACAGCTCTCAATCGGAGAGGCAGACATCCTTTTTCTCTACCACCCCACCCCATCCTAAGTATTCTTGGGGAGCCATACCCATAGAAATCCATAGAAAATGCCCAGAAGTCTGAAGCTAGCAGAGGACACCAGGTTCTAAGACCACATCCTGCTTGCCTTTTGGCCAGGCAGGGGATGAAAAGCAGTCTCCTAAACCTTCAAGGTTAAATGAGCTGAGCAATACTTAATACTGAGCACAATACTGCTACACCGAACAGACAGTAGTAAATGGAAAAGGCTCCAAAAGCCACACGCCTTTGTATGGTGTACACATGTAATTTTGTAAACTAAAAAGCCTGTCCAATTATCAATTTTTCTGATAGACTCACTTCAGTAGTGTGTTTACCCCTTTTCAAATACAGTACACTTTTGCAGAAAGTGGATAATGTTTTTGTGACAGCTGCTTACAATTCAGTACTATACACTGTACATTCTGTTGACTATACAGTGAATGGTACTAGTCAGAGCAACTACTGGCCTGTCATACTGGATTGAAAAAACTAACGCAATGGTCATAAAAGCTGGAACAGGTTTGCAGAGACACATTCAGCTTCACAATTTAGTGCACATACAGTACTGTACAAAAGTTTTAGGCAGGTGTGAAAAAATCCTGTAAAGTAATAATGCTTTCAAAAATAGACATGTTAATAGTTTACTGTACATTCATTAATTAACAAAATACATAGTGAGTGAACAGAAGAAAAATCTAGATCAAATCAATATTTGGTTTGACCACCCTTTGCCATACACGTAGAAATCCACAGAAAATGCCTTGAAGTCTGAAGCTAGCAGAGGACACAAGGTTGTAAGACCACATCCTGCTTGCCTTTTGGCCATGGAGGGGATGAAAAGCGATCTCCCAAACCCTCAAGGTTAAAGGGGATCTATCACGCCTTTACAACTTTGTGTAAATAGTTTTCATATATAGCGAATATGCTTTAAAGTTTATTCATTTTGTTTGCAGAAAAACAGCCCCGCATCTAATTCCGGGCAGGCTGCAGTTACCTGATCCTTGCTGCAGCCTGTCGCTCTGCCTTTCTCTATCCAGCCTCCTCCGATGATGGAGGCTGTCTGTCTGTAAGCTGGAGTGCTCTCATTGGCCAGAAATGGATCTCTACCAATCAGAGCGCTCCAGCTTACAGACAGCCTCCGTCATCGGAGGAGGCTGGGTAGTGGAAAGGGAGCAGAGGCAGTGCGGCAAACTTCAGCAAGAGCAATCTATGTGGAAGTAGGCGCTGGGCTGTATTTATTCTTATAATTTCTGCAAACAAGCGGTTTAAAAAAAAAAAAAAAGAATAAACTTTAAAGCATATTCGTTATATAAGAAAACTATTTACACAAAGTTGTAAAGTGGTGATAGATCCCCTTTAAAGGATCTGAGCAATACTTAATACTGAGCAACAACACTGATACACTGCACAGACAGTAGTAAAAGGAAAAGGCTCTAAAAAGCATGTCCAATTATCAATTTTTCTGATACTCACTTCATTAGTGTCCTTACCCCTTTTCAAATAAAAGCTTATTAACTGAAAGTCTTGGAAAATATATTATTTGCACATATGCAGCATTTGCAAAGCTCTGTATTTACATAATATAAAGTGAAATTATATGTTTATGAATGTCTGAAATTGTACATATATATATATATTTAGAGAGAGAGAGAGCAAAAGAAACATAGCATTGCCCATGTATATATACTTCTTCACTGTTTTGGAGCTGAATTCAGGGGGGTGGCATCCTGAAGGCAGCAACTGACCTTCTGAGTACCAGAGGGTGAGCAATGCATTGCTATTAAAAAAGCATAGGACCATTTACCATACTTTAAAAAAAAACCCTTTAAAAAAACTGTGCAGATTTAAACTTTACGTGCATTTTCATTATATATAATCTATTACAGTGAAATTAAGTGAAATAAAGTTCGATATGGTGAAAAAGCAGCTGGAATCAGAAGGAGAATATGCGTGCAAAGAAATAAAACACTCACAGTGCTAACACACCATAAATATACATCTATAATATAAATGAAATTAAGATGCCAATTGAACAAGGTTTCTGAAGCAGCAAGGAAGGAGGGGATCCTCCGAGTCCCCAAACTAGGAGGAAACCTAAAGCAAAAGGCAAAACCAGTCTGCACTAATCCATGCAGATTACCCAAAATTGTGAACCTTGTTTGAAGTATTATACCTATGTGTTAATTTTCTTTTTCAAACAAATGAGGGTGCATAATTTGGCTAAAGTATGTTTAAGTTTGCTTAGGTGCCCCATTTCAAGAGAGTCATATTCAATACATATCAATGTCATATAAATATCAAAATTAAAAATGATTCGTGATGAAGTTCTTTTGTGGAAATAAGTAGATCAATGGCTAATTAAAAAACCTAATTAAAAACCTAGTCTAAAACACCCTACCCACCACTCAAAAATACACATCACCCAGAACGCCATGACATTGATGGACAAAAGGCTCTTAGCCTTGGTCCAAAGACCGTGGGCCATTTGAGAACCCAGGGAGGGTCTGCAGCCCATCAGGCTGGCATCTATCATGTATATCACCCTATATGGAATGACCACTGGCAGATGAGATCTCTGAAGCCACCAATGAAGATCCAACTTTGTCCAGTCGGACAGATACCTGACACGGAAGAAATTACACTGTTGTCTGAATCAGTTCTTGAGAATCTCTAGCTGCAGATCCCATGTGTAAAATTTAGCAAAAGGAACTGCATCTAGAGACTAGCTAACCCAGCACCTTCATGTACCCCACCTCTCTTGCGGATTGACAAAGTAGGGCCTCAGACACCAGGCAAGAAAGCAGAATCTTGTCTTCTGGGAGAAAGACCCTACCCAGAAGAGTGTTGAATCCCATATAAAAAAGTTAAGGACCTGCGATAGAACCAGAGAAGATTTCTTGAAATTGAGCACCCAACCATGTTGTTCCAGAACAGACACACAAGTCTGAATGTAAAGATGCAGAGGAGCCCTTGGCAAAAGATTATATAGATAGGGTGTTAATGAGATCCCTAGAGAGTGTATGTTAGCTCCCAATGTTGTCAGCACCTTTGTAAAGGCCTGTGGAGTGGAAGCCAGCCCAAAAGGAAGGGCAGTGAATTGAAAATTATGGTTCTGAAAGGCAAACGGCAGGAAATCCTGATGAACTGCATGATGTGAATAAGTAGATAAGCATCTTTTATGTCTAGGGAGGCCAAAAACTCACCTGAACACATAGTGGCAATGCATGGACTCCATTTGAAACCAGGTACAAGAAGAAAATGGCTGAAATTATTCAAGTGCAGAATTGGATGGTATCCATCATTTTGTTTTGGGAACTATGAAAGGGTTAGAATAGACTGTCATGAACATTTGCTGAGATGGAACAGGTATCAAGACCTGCATATCTAGGCAAGAGACTACTTCTAGATATATATGACCTCCACAGAACTCTGGACATGAAGAAACAACAGGGAGGAAGGGACTTGAAGTCTATGTGGTCCTCTTCCAAAATCACCCACAAAACACACTGGTCCACCATAGAGAGGGCCCATGTACTGTGAAAACAACACAAATAATCTCCTATTGTCTGAGACAAACCCTGTGAGTCATGCAGAGGTAGACTGGGTTGTTGAGGGATTTGTCTGTTCTGGGCTATTTGGGTTTAGGGCAGGTTTTGCTTGGGCCACTGTAGGAGTTGATGTCCTGGACGCATATCCATACTGGATCGGGTAACAAAAACCATGCGTCTTCCGTGGAAAGAAGGAACGTTTGGGTGTAACCTGAGGCAATAATGCACTGTTTCTTCCAGAGGCATGGCTAATAACCTTCTCCAGTGCTGGGCCAAACAACAAATGGAAGGGATACCAAGGCCTTCTTGGAAGACTGGTCCGTGAACTAGATCTTTAGCCAAAGATTACAACATGTGACAACAGAAAATGGTGATGCTGTGTACGGCCACAGTACAAAAGGAACATAACATACCAGAGGAAAACTAATATGACATGAGGAGTAAAGCATTAATGGCCTTGGACTTACCTATATCTCCTTTGTGTTCAGACATAGCTATGAGACCTCTTAATAAAGAATACAGGACAGAAAAGTATGGTAAACATACCTATCTGCTTGGAAGAGTTAAAGCACACAAATGGAAAGGACACCAAGTACTTATTGGAAGACTGGCCAGCCAACTAGATCTTTAGCTAAAGAGTACAACATGAGACAGCAGAAAATGCTTAGGCTGTCCCAGTAAATCTTGTGGCATCAATGGCAGCTTCTGTAAGATATACGTTAGCCTCAAGGATCTTAGAAACAGTCAAAACAACACCTTCTTCAGGTGCATCCTCATGGACAGCCTGCAAAAGATGATCCCCCAAAGCAGCAATGACCCTAGTCACCCAAGCAACAGTGGACATAAAGAAGCTCCTGAAGCTGGAAAATCTGCCTTCAAAAGGAAATCCAGGAACTTATCTGCCTGGTCCTTAACCCCTTAAGGAACAGCGGTCCCAGGGTGTGTGGTCCTTTAAGGACCAGATAGGAAACTTTGACGTGCCGTCCCACATGACTGATCACGTGGGGTGGCACGCCGAACTGGGGACTGAAAGAGATCGCTCCGGTCTTGGAGCGATCAACTTCAGTCCCCGGTATTACTCACCGCGCTCCTACAGGAGTGCGGTGAGTAAAAGTACGTGACGTACCAGGACCGTAACTGCCGGACCAGCGTGACAATCCTGCCTCAATGGTCAATGGTCCTTAAGGGGTTAATGGCCACTGTGTCTGCAAGCAGGAAGGTTGCAAGCTTGGAAAAGCAAGAAATTGGAGGGTCTACTACTGAAGGGGTTCTCTACGTCACTAAGGCAATTGTAGAAAAATGATATAAGAGAGATACTTTTGGGAAGGAACACTTTCTTATCAGGCATCTTCCATTCCTCCAAGAGCACCTGGTCTAAGGAATGATGAGGAGGGAAAATGGCAGCCTCTCTTTTGTGCCTCTTAAAAATATCAGAGGATGAAGAACTGGAGTCTGAAGCCTCTGACACCTTCAGAATATCCAGAACAGCCCCAATAAGAACTTCAGCAGGAAATCAAGTGTATTCATTCAAGCAGTGTGCAAGGAGAAACCAGCCTTGTGTGTCACATGTGCAAATGTGGCTTGGCTCACAACACAATGAAGAAAGCCATGTGTGTAAAGCTCCCTGCACCCATTTCACTGACAAGTATGAGAAGACTACTTAGAAAAGAGTTCCATTAAAAAATACACATACAGCTTGGTTCATAATGCTCTAAGCCAAGCCATGTGTGTCTATGTGTTAAGGTGATTTGTTCCAAGCTCTCAGTTTATACACAGCAGTAAATGTCGTGCTTGAAACTCACTTCCATTACACACATGCAGCTTGGCTCAATGAATTACAAATTCAGTTGCATTTGCAAACAAGAGCCAGTGAGGTCATCCTCAACACACACATTTGTTTCAAAGAAACTGAATTTAATAATGTATATACAGTACAGGTGTTCCACCAGCCGGGAGTATGAGGGAGCCAAACATGTCAGTCTCCTTAGCACAGACATCACAGAAGTCATTCATTTTAGAAGTTAAATTGATATTATATTCATGCTGAGCAAAATAAGGATACTCCCACTGCTGAGGGATATTCATGCTGGGAAAAACAAGGATACTCCAACTACTGAGAGGTATATATTTCCAGAGTTATTACAGTTTAAATGCTTGGTTTTTGCATAAACAATGCCCTCTAGTGGTCATATTTCAATTAGTTATTCTATTGCATTCTGTGGGAGAAGGAGTAATTGAAAACTGTTTTCCATAGAATAGAATAGAAAATGTTGAATCATGCTGTCAGTTTGAACTTTCAGGAATAAATCATGCTGTTATTTCCTGTCAATTTGAACTGTTATAACATTTGAATACAACAACTGACAGTGGTGAGAGTACCCTTGTTTAATTCAACTGGAAAAACCCTATAACATATGAGTTTCATTTTTACTTCACTTGGGGACTGTGACGGGGGGTACAGGGGTTACTTATTTGGTAGGCCGAGGGTTAAGAGATTTATCCAGCCAGACAAAAAGATAATAAATTGCATTTATTAGAGAGGTCACGGCACAAAACATAGGACAACAATTACAGGCAAACAAACAGGGGTAAAACATAAAAACTAAGCACTTCTGCTGTTCTCTTCTTAGTTGCATAACTTGCCAGGGGTTACAAATAATACTCACAGTCCACTTTAGCTTAATGCTGGAGCTTATTCATAGTCCCACTAGAGGCAAGAGTAGGCATCCTGCCCACTACACATGCTGCTGGAGCACATGAAGGTTCCTTGTATCTTTTAGTCCTGGCAGAGGAGTTGGGGAAGACATCCTAAGATCCTTGTGGTAGGAACATCAGGGTACTCTCTCTCTGTGTCTGAAGTTTCCTTGACTTACAGCCCACAACTGAAAATGGGACCTGGCACTACAGTGCCCGCTCACTCTAACTCTTCTGGTGAGGGCACTCGCCAGTCCCAGTTTCTGCAGTGCTGCTTTAGGATGCCCAGGGACCCTAGGCCTCCCACCATTATGGAGAGGCCCTTTCTCCTGGCCCTACATTCTGCAACTACCCTCTCTCTCTCACTTTCTCTCTCCCAGGTTCTCTCTACCCACCCCCTACAGGATGTGTTGTCATAGTTCCCATCTACCAGGTCTCTCTCTGCTTAGCCTAATGTGAGGGGGGAAGATGCACATCCCCCCTCCATCTAACCAACACTGGTTATCTCATAGCACAATCTCTGGGTTTAGCTAGACTGCATGGCACCATTCCTTTGTACATCCTACACACTAACTAACCCATTCACTGCTGGTAACTGGACAACCCTCTCTAATGCATGCACACACAGGGGACATTAAGGTTTCAAGAATGGGAACACGTTAAGACAATGGCAATCACTGAAAACAGACACATTTCTTTCTCTGGGTGACAACCATTTCGTCACAGTCTGTCCCCCCTTTCAGATGGGGACCCCAGAGTTCAGTCCACACGGACAGATCACTGGGTCCCCACATATTAACTACTTTCATATACTTCTATCAATACAGACATCAAGCCTACAAAGCATTTGTATATACAGTACATCATTTGTATCTTTAGTGGCGATAGTTCCAAAACAAAGTCCACTGATTCAGGATACTTTCCAGGGCAAGACATATCCAATTAGGGTGCAGGAAAAAAGCAGGCCCAAAACATTTCAAATAGGCAGATCTTCTGGTGTGGCAATGCATTTTCCTCACACACACACAATAGCTTACTGCCATCAAAATTAAGAGACCGTCCCAGAACACCATCCCACCTAAATCAGTCCAACATAAAGAATCAGAACCAGTCCCATCACAATCAGTGCTCCCACAGGAGTGTCACTTACCCCTGCAAAGACTTCCAACATTGCTTTTGGGGTGGATTAACTTTTCCATTAAAATTCCCACTGTAACTGGTTTCTGAATAGCGCATCCTCCACTGGATTTTCCTTTAAGCTGAGAAGGTAGTGCAATGTTCTCTCTGGATTACCCTTCTGGTCTCTGTGTCACATTACTCCCATGCTTGGATTCTGTGGCACCCAACACTGGTTCAGCACATTCTGAATTTTCCCTCTGGATCTGGTTGCTTTGGAGCTCTGTTTTTTGATGTTTGACCACTTTGCTTTGAAGTACTGGATCATCCAGGCAAGTCTGTAAAGCTGTAGATCAATGCATTGCTATGGTATAGTGGGTGCTGGATGAAGACTACACCCCTAGTCCCATTTTGTCTGGCAGTGCTGATAGGGTACTTGCTCACATGTCCCTTAGGCTAACTCTAAGGCAAAACAAAAATAACAGGAGGGGTTCCCATACTGTTGTACTTGGCCGTGTCTTTTTGTCTGGGTGCTAAAGTGACCACGCTACTGAGCTGGCACAACTAGCACACATAGTGGTCAGGGTTGCCCTCAGACACCCTGAACACGTAAGCTGGATATCCCACAAGCTGCCACCAGTGTGACGGGGGGTACAGGGGTTACTTATTTGGTAGGCCGAGGGTTAAGAGATTTATCCAGCCAGACAAAAAGATAATAAATTGCATTTATTAGAGAGGTCACGGCACAAAACATAGGACAACAATTACAGGCAAACAAACAGGGGTAAAACATAAAAACTAAGCACTTCTGCTGTTCTCTTCTTAGTTGCATAACTTGCCAGGGGTTACAAATAATACTCACAGTCCACTTTAGCTTAATGCTGGAGCTTATTCATAGTCCCACTAGAGGCAAGAGTAGGCATCCTGCCCACTACACATGCTGCTGGAGCACATGAAGGTTCCTTGTATCTTTTAGTCCTGGCAGAGGAGTTGGGGAAGACATCCTAAGATCCTTGTGGTAGGAACATCAGGGTACTCTCTCTCTGTGTCTGAAGCTTCCTTGACTTACAGCCCACAACTGAAAATGGGACCTGGCACTACAGTGCCCGCTCACTCTAACTCTTCTGGTGAGGGCACTCGCCAGTCCCAGTTTCTGCAGTGCTGCTTTAGGATGCCCAGGGACCCTAGGCCTCCCACCATTATGGAGAGGCCCTTTCTCCTGGCCCTACATTCTGCAACTACCCTCTCTCTCTCACTTTCTCTCTCCCAGGTTCTCTCTACCCACCCCCTACAGGATGTGTTGTCATAGTTCCCATCTACCAGGTCTCTCTCTGCTTAGCCTAATGTGAGGGGGGAAGATGCACATCCCCCCTCCATCTAACCAACACTGGTTATCTCATAGCACAATCTCTGGGTTTAGCTAGACTGCATGGCACCATTCCTTTGTACATCCTACACACTAACTAACCCATTCACTGCTGGTAACTGGACAACCCTCTCTAATGCATGCACACACAGGGGACATTAAGGTTTCAAGAATGGGAACACGTTAAGACAATGGCAATCACTGAAAACAGACACATTTCTTTCTCTGGGTGACAACCATTTCGTCACAGGGACAATTTAGGGAAAAGGAGAGAAAAAATAAGTAGTGAATGTACTATAGCCATTCGTCACTAATTCAGGTGCTGGAATAGATTTTTAGGGTTTGATCCAATTCGATGCAATAAAACTGCCTGTAGGGCAAAAATTTTTACCGAACGGTACACACACACACACACACACACACTGTTACTATTGGAATCCAATAGCCATGCCAACAGGAACCATGACGAGCATTTGGACACAGAACCCAACTAGTGAAAGGAAAACAGATAACGGTCGGTGTTTGACAATGTCAAACGCCTAGTGTGAGCTCAAAAACACAGTCACCCTACCAAACACAAACCCTCCCTTTGGCCCTACACTACCCCTAACATTAACTATACAGTATACAAATACTAGCCTTAAAACTATCCTATCACCTATACCCCATAGCTGTAACAGTTACTTGGATGTCTGGCATCCAACAGGTTCATTAAAATGCTGAAATCCATGTAGGTTCCCATTGGCTGGGATGTGGGCTTACGCAGTGCACGGAACGTGGCCTACAGCAACCACACCTCAGCTTCTAACTCCTTTCATCATTCCTCCAACTAGAAACTGTGCCAATGGGAGCACGGGAAGAAATCTGAACAGGGACTGGCCACAAAAAAAAGCGGTCCCTGTTCAAATTTCCCCCAGTTGCATCGTGCAAGGGCCCGAAAGGCATGAACTTCAGCATTTTACAGGCGGCAACAAGTTTCAGAAGTAAGAAGATAGAAGAGCACAGATGAAGAAGAAGATGACGTGAAGACAAAAGATGACAGATGAATAAAAAAGAAGCTTACAAAAGAAGAAGGAAGGAAGAACACCAGGGTATCAAAGACCCCACTGGACATCAGGTAAGTGTGTACTGTTCATGGGGGGGGGTTAACTTTTTGAGTGACAGTGGGGTATGAAATGCCTTGCATACACCACTGGCGCTCAGATGGTTACATTTTTTCCTGTCCACACAAATTTTTGGATCCTTGGATGTATAGCTATGGGGCTTAGGGCCACTTAGGATTTTTTATAGTTTTTCTTTATATTGCTCTCTTTTCAGCGAGAAACTTTTGGTGATAAAAGTGAGTCCATTAATGCATGTTACTAGCCACCTCATGTAATTGCATCACAAATTCAAAATCATTCTCATTGCTTCCAGTGGGCACAAATTTAGTGCCGGACGTGCATTTTTTCTGTTCAGTAGTGTGTCACAGCACAGTTAATTGCATACCTGAGTGTGACTTAAAACTACTGGCAGTCCCTATGCCTGCCCAACATCAATACTAAGTTACTGATGACAAAAGCCCTCCCCTTTTTCAATTTACTGTTCCTCTTTAATGCTTCCCAGTTGAGCTCATAAATTTGCACACATTGAATTAGTGTTTTAAAATATTAAAATGTTAACATGCAAAATAGATACAAGAGATATTAACATTTTTGTTTATTTAAAAGAAAATTATCAAATCACAAATACTAAATTAAATTTCCTACACACAATTCTATCTTTCACATAATACCACATATATTTATGAAAATGTTTAAATAAATAAATAAATAAATAAAATAAATAATAAATAATTAAATATATAAATAAAGCTGTTACAGCCAACCAATGTGGTTAAGTCAATAAGTCTATAGAAAAGAATGTGGTTCCCTCCCTCTTGGAGAAGCAGTTAAACTGTTGTTAATGCACCAAGAATAGGGGAAATGTCTGTGTTTTCTTTAAGACAAACTGTAGGCATCAAATAATTTACAGGTTCTTATTGTTCCAACATCCTGCAGCTGTATCTCTGTCCATTATGATGGCAAACATAAGGCAAGTGTCCAGCATCTCTATCTTCTCTCACATACCCATTCTGATGCTCTGGATTATTTGAAAAATTGCTGGAACAGAAATGAGAGAGGGACATTTTAGTCAGCATGGTTAGAAATCCAAAGCTTAGTTCCTATACAGCATGTTCCTGTTTTGTACTATCTAAAAAGTATACTCTCAGTCTAAAAATACCATCACTTCAGTGAATAGCCTCAACCACTTAGTATCAATAAGAAAAAATGAACAAGTAATTGTGTAACCCTATATAATAAAAGGCCAGAAAGTTTGTCACGATGCAGTCATGCTCGGTAGAGACTGCCCGCGTTCGGCCAGTCTCTACTGCTCATGACTGCATCGCGTGAGTGAGGCGTGGAGCAGTGAGGTAACGGCAGTACGCAGAGCAGGTCCGGGTAATGTTAAGAGACCGGTCCTGCTCTGCATACTGCCATTACCTCGCTGCTCCATGGCCCGTGCACACGGGCTTTTACACTAGTAGATAAATATTTCACACTGTAAAACAAGATTACTTTACTATTTTGTTAAAACATTTTCTAAATTTGTGAATCACAAAATAAAGATGATCAGAACATGACAAGAGATAGTAATTAGAGGTGAAAACACTACTGTATATTCATAAAACAATGCATGTGAATACATAAGAAGGGGGATCAAAAACTGGTACCCAGCGCAGCCTAACACAGGAAATGACATTACGTGTGAAAGACATTTTTGCTTTTATGAGGGGTGTAGGTCTACAAGGGTACAATGCGTTCCGTACTCCTGTGGCACTCAAAAGGGTTAATGGGCCAGGTAAGCAATCCAGTTCTGTATGTCAGAAATGCAGTCCTTCCTCTCTACCAATCATCTGGTGTTCCTCAGATTGTAGACATGTGAATGTCTATTGTTGCTAATCTAATGTTGGTACTTTTATTTACCTTAATAATAACATTAAGTTCTTGAATGCTAAAGATGTCTCCAATGTATTGCAAAGCAACACACTGGAGACTTCTCTAATATCCAATGTATTTAACTGCACACTTTTAAAATGACCTGCCTGCGGATGTTTAGCTACATAATCATACTGTTTACAGAAAAGATGATACTGACCAATTTACAGAAAACTTGCACCATCAATGCAAAATCCACTTGAATGTATTGGACTGATGTACTCCCTTTTGTTGTGTCAAATTGCTGGTTGTATTGTACAAAGGAAACCTTAACTCTGGTTCTATCTATAGCATTTTGGTTGTTGGTGTTTTCATATTTTGAGATAATTATATAGCTTGCTATCCAAGACTCTCCCTCAGGTCAGCACAGTCACCATGTCACATAGGCACACCATATATTTTTCTTTAAGTCTCTATAGTTTACTGATTTTAAAAAATCATGCACTTTTGCAAGTAATTTTTCTTTATATATTACACACGTTATATATATATTTGTGAAATAGAGGAGCATCATAGTATGTGAGAATGCCTTTTTATTAGACTAACATTACATTTTCAGGACAAGCTTTATGAAGTCAAAAGCAGCCTCCCTTTATCAAGTCTAAAGTAACCCTTTTGTCTTGATAAAGGGAGGTAATACTGCTTTTGACTTGATAAAGTCAAATTGAAAGTTAGTCTAATACACATACCGTGATACTCCTTCATTTTGCATCGACATCACTGGACTAACATATCTATCTCTCTATCTATCTATCTATCTATCTATCTATCTATCTATCTATCTATCTATCTATCTACACAAACTCATATACATATTTTTGAATTTCAAGAGAATATATTGAGGCTAATGTACTAAAAAACTGGAACAATCCAAGTGCACCCATGATAGGGGATGAATACAAATTCCCAAAATGCCCAGTGATTTAAATGGGACTTTTAACCTCTTGACTACTAGAGAGTTCTCTTACATGTTGCCTCAATATAGGCCTCTCACCAATGCAGTGTTAAAGCCCATTTAAAACACCTGGAAGTGTTTACCTTCAGTCATGCAGCTCGTTTCCTCCTGAATTACCCCAGTTCTTAGTACATCAGTCACATCATCCAGTCATTTAAACGGACACTAGCACATTCACACACAAAAAAACCCTTAAGGACTGCAGGGTCCAGGGGTGGGGTGTACTGGAAGACCAAGGCGATCACACGTACAGGCTCTCCACTGGAGAAGCTGTCCGATCTCTCAGCAGTCAGCTTTAGGCTCTTCCAGTGATCACACACTTCCTTGAATGTGCTCTGGGATTGAAAAAAGTCATGTCGTACCAGGGCTGTCACAGATCCTTAACGCAGGGACCATTGTGATGATCCTGATATGTCACCTGTCATTTAGGGGTTAAAAACTCTCAAAATCTGGGAGACTGAGTCAAAGTTACAAACATACCAGCTCAGTTATAAAACTCATACTGTAGCTTTATGATGTTAACAGCATCATCGTTTTATGAGAGGTTTGTGTCAAAGCTTTACTGAAACTAAAAATGTATCCCAAATGATTTTATAATTTATCATCTCATCTTTTTTATGAGGCTGATGTATAAAGAAGGATATTGGCAATTTTGGAGGATACTATCTAAATCATGATGGAAAAATAAAAATCCCCCAATTTTCCATTGTAACAGTACAATAGTAGTGGTTAACATGCATTACAGCATTAGAGGTTACTCCTGTGCATGTGAATTGTGTGTGGTGGGGTTTGTTCCTACCATCAGCCTTTGCTTTGTTATATTTCAGATATTAGTATAAATGTATCCACGTGTATGTGAATAGCAGATAAAATGCTGTGCCTTATGTACAAAAGAAAAGAGGAAGCATTCTTCTTGGGCAAACCAATTTCACCATAGTGAAGAAATAAATACTCCAAAAATCCAGTTGATTTAAATTAGGTTTTCAACCCCTCGAACACTAGACAAATCTTCAACTCATTGCTTTGAAATGGGCTGGAAACTGCTATAGCATTTAAGGGTTTAAAGTCCCTATTAAATCCATGGGATATTATATTTCTCCACCGTGGTGTAATTGCTATGATTTTGAATTGTTCCTCTTTTCTTTATACATAAGGCCCCCCAAGTAATACTTGTAAAAGGGTATTTTTGTATACTTACTGATAAATCCTTTTCTCTTAGTAATGTCAAATACAGGAACCATGGGGTAAAGTATTCTCACATTGTAGACAGGGCACTGCTTCCTACTCCACTTTACCCCACCACACCTGCTCAGTTTTACCTTACAGAAAAGAGAAAAAAAAGGAGTAGGGAAGGAAGGTGGACACCTGTACCAGAGAACCAAAAGGATCCCCCTGCTCATCAAAAGATCGTCCAGGTATGGCATCACAGGATTTGCTTCCTTCCTCAGAAATTATAAGGAACTTTTCTCTTGTGGCAAAAGAGAACTTTTTCATCCAGATGATTTCTTTACTAACTCAAGATGTTCTCCAAAATGTAACTCACCTTTAGAAGGCAGAGAAACCAGCTTAGATGGAAGAAGAAACTGCTCCCCAAGAACCACATAGAATGCCTAGCCATAATAAATAGGACTGAAGACCTGGCCAGAAGTTTGATAACATCCAAGGAGACATTGCAAGAGAAACTGGCGGACTCTTTAATAGAAGCTACCTCCTTCAGGTACTTGGAGCAAGAGACAGATGACTCAATCTTCTCTTCTAGTTCTGATAACCATATAGGTATGGTTCTGGAAACACGAGCAATAGTAGTTGCTACCTTAAGATTCTGGCCTAATAGCGTATATTGTTTCTTTAAAGGGCCAGTAATGTCCCCTAAATAATACTTAGATTTAGGTAGAGATTGAAAAAATAAACTAATTGCAACAAACCCTATCTCTCAAGTCACTATGGTTTGAGAGATATAGGGATTCAAAGTCCCCCCCACCTTCTCCTGATGTCAGCGTCTAGCTGACAGCAGGAGATCACAATCCAGGGACCAGCAGGAGGCTCTGCAGCAAAGCCAAAATCACAGTTCTTAAAAATAATTCATTAATTGGAATGGTCTACAAAGTGTTCTTGCAAAGCAGGCACAATTTGTAGACAGTTCAAATTAATGAATTCTTTTTAAGTACTGCGATTTCGGCTCCGCTGCAGAGCCTCCTCGAGTCGTACGACTCGATACTCCTGCTGTCAGCTTTACAGCTGACATTAGGAGAAGGGGGGGGACTTTGAATCCCTATATCTCTCAAACCATAGCGGTTTGAGAGATAGGGTTTGTTGCCATTAGTTTATTTTTTTCAATCTCCACCTAAATCTAAATATTTTTTATGGGACATTACTGTCCCTTTAAAGCACTTTCCAACTTCCTATCCATAGGGTCCCCTAATGAGGAGTTATCTTCCATAGGAAGGACGGTGCATCTTGCTAGATATGCAATGGAAGCATCAGTCTTAGGCAGATTAATCCAGTGTCTGACTTCAGCTTCATCAAAGCAAAATATTTTCTGGAATATTTTGTATATGGAGAATCTACTATCTCCGTTTCCTATTCTGACCTGGATGGAATGATGGACAGGAAAGACCAGGGAGGCTTTACCTATATCCATGAAATCAAGCTCTTTATGTATATCTGTGAGTCCTAAAGTCTTTCTCACATTTCTGATAATGAGCTCAACTTTCTCAGCACTGAATGATCTGGATGCCTCACTCAATGACTTCACCTTCTTTCTCAGAGGAATATAAGGAATCATCATCCTGGACACTGGGACTATCCTTGTGATCATCTAATCTGTAGCAAGTGCCTTGACCAGGGTCTTCCAACCTCTTCCTCTTTCTGGGAGCTGCTGCCTCCTACATGGCTACAAAGGTCTCCTGCATAGAAGACCTTATCCAGAACAAAAAGTCCAGAAACTGGGAAGGCATACACACAAACAAAAGAATGGATCACACTGGAAGATAGCAGTTCAGTACTGTAATACCAAAGTTGTAAAATCCATTAAACTTTATTGCATAGCATAATTAAAATCATATACACTGTTTGGAGCTTTAAACAGAAAAACTATGTAGCTATGAATCTGGGCTAAAAATTCTATATTCAATAACAACACCCCAATTAGTAAATAGGCAGATAATATTTATAAAAAAAATGAAATAAAAATGGAAGACTCTTAAGTGTCCATGAAAGACAAATACAAGTGTACACAATATCTATACCAAAACAGGAATGATAGGAAGTTACAAAACTGATGTCAATTTATCTACTCAACAAGACAATGTGTTACATCTGTGTTCCAATCTATAATCTGCATATCATACCATACCATATATGGCCTTACACCATCCTGGTCCTGTAATATTTAAATTTCAATAATATAAAATTGAACGTGATAAAATATAGTAAAGCACGGTCTGACACCACTGAATGTAACTACTATTAGATCAATAGGCAGATCCTAATGATCTCCAATGCACTACAAAAAAGGTGCCTAAAAGGTACCTGCTCGGTGAATGTGTACTCATAAGCGTATATATAATGAAACACTCTCACCGGCAAAATAGGTGTCTCTGTCCTCTCCACCTTTCTCCTGCAATGCAACAATGAACTTGGCGTCTTCTTTTGTTTTATTTTCCCGCCACTCTGATCTGTGGTAACCACTTTGTGTTATTTAGGTGGTAAAAATGGAGATATCAACTGTTCGTTCACAAGTTAACAGCATCACATCAGAAGTGTTTCAAAATATCGCTAACTTCCAACGCGTTTCACAGTCTACCAACTTCTTCATCAGGGAATAAAAAGAGCTGAATAGTGTATATTATTGTGTTTTTTTGTTTACACCATGAGGCATGGTTTCTAGATTTCTGGTTGCTAAATAGGAGTGTCTCATATTCTATATTTGCGCTTCTCTGTTACTTTTATAATTAAAATCATACCTGCTACTTCACACAAAGGTGGTATAGAAGGGAGACTTATGGAGTAGCAAGGTGGTAAGTGGTGCAAAGCATATGGGTCGGCGTGTTTCACGCCTTAGAGGTGCCTAATCATGACAGCTTACCACCTTGCCACTCTAAATCTGAAGTAGCGGGTATTATTTTAATTATGCAATAAAGTTTAGTGGATTTTACAACTTTGGTATTACGCTGCTGAACTGCTATCTTCCAGTGCAATCCATTGTTTTGTTTGCATTTATGTATATTGGGTGGAGTTGGAGACATCCAGGATCAGCACGGTTACACACGTATCTATTACCCCCTAAGACAAAGGATAAATAAGGGGTCATATTTGGATATCCCTGTATGTGTACACTCCCTAAAGTAATTAACATAATCCTAGATCACACAGTGGAGCAGCTTTTTCTCGTTTAATTAACTGGGAAGGCATATCCTGTCCTGCAGCCTTCTTCAAACACTCAGGAAAAAGTTTGGCAGACTCAGTGGCTGGAAACTTGGCACAACTAGAACAGACCTTAGATTTAGGAGCCCTGTCTTCTTTTGAAATATGTGGTCAATAGAAATTTTCTCCTTAGAAGAGGGAGTTTCAGCAGTACAATACATACCAAATATATATATAATATATAAATAAATATAAATAATATATATAATATATATAATAAGGTTTCCACGGATAAGAGTGACAAAAAAGGAGACGGAGCACTCACCATCAGACCAGATACTAAAATGATGCCTGCCTCTTTTAAACTTGTTGAGATCCGATATGCGTTCCAGTTGTGGAATGCAGGTTCACTTCCATATTTCCTGTATCTGCCAAAAGCCAGGGTACAAAGGAAGGACTGGAAGCAACCACATACATGGCATAGAGAGAAGAAGGGGCAAGTACACTACTGAGGCATGCTCCAAAGCATTGAATGCATTTCAAGCTGAAGCATAAGACATCTAAGCCGACTCCAAAGAGGTGGGAGGCAAAATGAACATAAACATGTGGCACATTAAAGAGGTAACCATAACCACGCAAAGTGCCAGGTTAGTGGGGTTAAGGCAAAAGTTCCCATGATGGCATGAATGTGGCTGAGGGACAGCCTTCTGGGGAGTATAATTATAAGTTGCATACAAATGGAGAAGCCACACCTCCATCTTCCCAGCAGGGTCAACAGACCAAAATGAGGAGATGAGGGAGAACCTGCTTTCATTGATGATTTGTCCTACTCAGCTGGAGGGCGAAGCCAAAGCCCATTCTCACTCCCGTGGAGCAGGACACATAAAATATTTTGAACCATCACCAGGTATAGATTTGAAGGACTAATTTACAACAGATGTAGGCAGAAGGCTAATCAGATATTTCCGAATATCAATCAAACAATTATGTTCAATTAAGGGATAAAATGCAGCTTTACAGGAGCCAAGATGCACAGAAGAGGAATAATATAGGTTATTATGCGATCCAATCATAATCATGTTATTTGTCGCATGGATCTATCAAGGTAGAAACATAACAGAAAAAGGCCATCATACCTAGGGTAACAGTCAGCAGCTGATTATAAGGGACTCTGAAGTGTGAACTTGCAAACATCACTGGATAAATATGTTCACTTGAATCTTATCTCACAGAAACTTGTTAACCTTCTTGTTGCAATCTGAGATTAAATCTTTATATATATATCCACTAGGTATATATGCTTTATGGGTATTATTAGAGCAAACTATAAACATAACCACACTTGCTATCATCTTCACAGCCAGTGATTAGAAACAGGGTTTTCTTACTGTATACCTCTGCATCCTCTGGAGCTCAGTATGCCAGGGTGTCCTGTTCCTGGCAGACAGCATATAGGCAGCTTTAAGTTCATAAAAAAACAACAACAAAAAAACAAAACACTGACATGGAGATCAATAGAAAGACAGACAAATGTAAAAAAATACATAAATAAAAATATGTCTTCCAACTAGTGGCTCAATAACCACTGGTAAAACACACGGTAGGGCAAAAATGAACACCGAACAGTACGCACACAGTGGTACCGTCGTATATCAATTACTCTACCAACATGAACCATAATGAGTGTTGGCCCAAAGAATCTGACTTGTGGTCCAACTCCAGTCATGTTTTTTCAGTCCCATGCTAAATAGTGTGAATAATGGGAACATCAAAGGAAACCAGCTAACGCTCACTGTTTGACACAAAGTTAAACCCTGAGATTGAGCTAAATAACACAGTCACCCTCCCAAACACCCTCCCCTTGGCCCTACACTACCCCTAACATTAACAATAAAGTGTACCAATACTAGATCTAACACTATCCGATCACCCATAGCTGTAACACTTACCTGTAATCCTGACGTCCAGAGGGGTAACTGTAATGCATGACTTAATCTTAATAACATTATTTTTTTTTCTGAGGCAAAATTAGTTTTAAAGAAGAAGACTTAAGAAGAGCACAGATAAAGAAAAGAAAGAAGATGGCAGATGAAAAAGAGAGAAGCCTACAGAATAAAGAACTGAAGAGAAAGACCAGGGTGCAGAAGACCTCTTTGGACATCAGATTACAGGTAAGTGTGTAATGTTAATTGGATGGTGTTAGCTGTGGGGGCTTTGTTACTTTGGATGTATTGATATGGGGCTTAAAAAAAATCAAAATCTAAATCAAATCAATATTTGGTGCTACCACCCTTTGCCTTCAATACAGAATCAAGTCTCTAGGTACACTTGCACAAAGTCATGGATTTTGTAGGCACAATCATTAACTGAAACAGAAACAGCTGTGTAGGAGGAATAAAACAAGGTGAGGATGCTGACGTTTAGTATATGTGCTGCCGAAGCGAGCACAAGGATGCTGACGTTTAATGTCAAAAGTCATACACCATGTCAAAACTGAGCATGGCAACAAGACACAAGGTAATTATACTGCATCAGCAAGGTCTCTCCCAGGAAGAAATTTCAAGGCACATAGGGGTTTCCAATGTGCTGCCCAAGGTCTTTTGAACAACCACAAAGAAATGGACAAGTTGGAGGACCGTAGACGCAATGGTTGGCCAAGGAAACTTAGTACAGCAGATGAAAGTCACATCATGCTTACTTCCCTTCACAATTTGAAGATGTCCAGCAATGCATTCAGCTCAGTATTGGCAGAAAACAGTGGGACCCTGGTACACCCATCTATTGCCTGGAAAAGTCTGGTCAGAAGTGGTCTTCTTAGAAGACTTGCGGCCAAAAAGCCATACTTCAGACGTGGGAACAAGGCCAATCGGGCTCAACTATGCACAATAACAAAGGAAATGGGGTGCAAAAAAATGGCAGCAGGTGCTCTGAACTGATGAGTCAAAATTATATATATATATATATATATATATATATAATATATTATATAAATATTTGGCTATAGCAGAAGGCAGTTTGTTTGCTGAAGGCTGGAAATTGGTAAAAGAATAAGTGTCTGCAGGTTCCTTGCAAGTTTGGGGCTGCATTTCTGCAAATGGAGTTGGGGATTTGGTCAGAATTAATGGTCTCCTCAATGCTGAGAAGTACAGGCAGATACTTATCTGTCATTTAACACCATCAGGGAGGCATCTGTTTGGCCCCAAATTTATTCTGCAGCATGGCAACAACCCCCAAACATAAAGCCAAAGTAATTAAGAACTATCTTCAGTGTAAAGAAGACCAAGGAGTCCTGGAAGTAATAGTATGGCCCCCACAGAGCCCTGATCTCAACATCATTGAATGTGTCTGGGATTACATGAAGAGAGAGAAGCAACTGAGGCTGCCTAAATCCACAGAAAAACTGTAGTTAGTTCTCCAAGATATTTGGAATAACCTACCTGCAGAGTTCCTTAATAAACTGTGTGCAGGTGTACCTAGAAGAATTTATGCTTTGAAGGCAAAGGGTGGTCACGCCAAATATTGATTTGATTTAGATTTTTCTGCTGTTCTCTCGCTATGCATTTTGTTAATTGATAATTGTAAACTATTAACATGCCTATTTTTTAAAGCATTCTTATTTTAAACACTTTTTCACACCTGACTAGTACTCTATATATAAAGAATTGCCCCAAGGTGTGCAATCACTTAATCTGGTTAAATCTGCCTGGGTGCCAGTCTAAAAAATGTGTATTTAAACATGAATCCAAATCCCATTAGTTTCCTTTGCAAGAGTTTACTGTTAAGTAGATGTGTCCTTAGTATTTTGTGTCAAAGTTTGCACTGTTTAGATACATAGAGGCTTAAGTTCAGAGGTCAGGATTGTCTATCATGCTAGTGTTTATTGGGGGACAGTCATTTTCCTATTACACCTCATAGCCATTGATCAATACTGCAATACTATGCAGGATCGCTATCATATACTCTAGTTCAAACATGCAGTCCGTGCTGTGCATTGTGCCGGTCATCCCACATTTTGTGGTGTGCTTGACAGCTGCAGACTGCGTGCTGTATTGGGGACCTCTTGTACAACATCTTGTCATATTTGGTGTTAGTCCGAGATTTCTATTCCCAGCCCTATACTCATCACATATTGGATCACGATTATGACATGTTAAATATGATGCTAGTTTTATGCCCAGGAGATAGGCATTTCTGAATACGATGTTAATGTCAAGTTTTTATTTTTTCACTTATAAGAGGGTTGCCTTGGTACATCAGGGCTACTATTTCTCATATTTTTAGATATTTTGGACACTATTTATAATTTTTGTTTTTTCTCACTTCCCCCATGGGTATGACGTCATTTTGGCGCTATTTGGTGCAGTGTGTTTGCTATATATATGTGGATATTTGGTGTTTTATTCTGTAAGCACAGTGTGGCTGAAACGTTGATGGAATAAACAAGAACATTTTTTCACTTCAACAAGACCTGTGAGTGTCATCTTCTTTGGATTTATATATATATATATATATATATGGACAAATGCTTGGAGTACACAATAATTAAATACGCCTATAATCCAATTTCACTTTTAGGCATTATTGTTTAAATTGGCAGCTTCTACTAGCAAACTGAAAATAACAACAGCTTAATCTGTACATATAGAATATTTCTCTATGATAAACCTAAGACTTGACCGGTTCCAACTTCTAGATCATTTAACTTGGCAATAAGCTTTACTGTAAGTTCTAAGACCACAGATAAATAGATAATAAAATGTGATTTATTGTTGCATACTGATGCTGAAGTCATTTTGGTCCAAGATACAAACCTGAAACAAGTAGCTGAAATTAATGAATTCAACAATCCCATAATACAGAAATGTTAATTATTTTGGGGAGCTCCAAAGTTTTTCAAACTTTTTTTTTTTTAGGTGGCAAACAATTCACTAAGCAAGGCATTGCTTTGTAAACAATGGGCCTGAGATTCTTCAGCCTGTCAGTGAAATACACTCCTACATATTATTCTGTTATAAGGTGTCATATACTATATATACTAACATTTTTATGGGCTGGAATGAACTACCATAATTTTAAAACATTTTCTGTTCTCAGCTGCCTCAGCCCAGGTCAAATTTAATCTAGAATCTGAACGTGGTCGATTATGCTGCTTCTGGCCATGGTCTCTGGGCAGCTCCAGTAAATGCTGATAAACAATTCAAATGATGGCAAAAACTAATATCAAACTGAGGTTTAAAGTGCAATGACAACCACCTTTAGTTGTCTCCAGAAATAAAATTATTTACTACAATGGTGTGACTCTGTAGAGAGTATGTGAAAAAATTCCTAAGAATGACTTTTATCTTGGCACATGTACAACCCTGGCATGCAATTAAACCTTAATATCAGGTTTTAATTTTTATTTTGATGCTTTTTTAAAATTGTCTGAATTTTAAATGTGTTCTAATCACTTGCTGGATGAACCGTGGTACCCAAAATATATAATTGTTGGTTGAATGGAATTATCGTGGTTGTTTATGGAAAACAATGACCATATAATAACTCCACTGAGACATTACATAAGTGTATTGCAAAGCCTTACCCAAACAGTGATATCATAATAATAATCATAATAATTAATCTATATAAAGCTTTTCTCCCAAACGGGACTCAAAGCATTTTACAACCACTAGAGAGCAAGTAATGATATTGAGAGAACATTTTAAGAGTGGAGCATTTTAAGGAGAGGCGAAAGTGATAATGATGATGGACAGAAGGGTTCGAAGAGCTATGATGTTGGATAAAAGCTTGGATAAAAAAGGAACGTTATTAGTATCTTTTGGCATATGTTTGAATAGGGGGAGTCTCTTATTGGTCATGGTAAAGAGTTTCTGAATGTTGATGCTACATACATGAAAGCTCAAGCTCCAAAAATTAGATAAAAGGATTCTGTAGACTGCTTACATATTTTTCTTGCAGATCTCAGTGGCCAAGTTGTAAGAAATGGAATCAGAAGCTCCCTTAGGTAGCAAGGGCCCTGGTCATGTTGAGGTTTGCATACCAAATGTGGTTTTAATAACCATAAAATGCATTGCTTCAAATGTAGACCATTAGCTACTATTAGCTATTAAATGATGCTTTCACTACACTCATGAATTTTTTTTTTAAATATTCATTTGCTAATGTTTAAAATTAATTAAAAATTTGAATACACTCATAAATAATGCACCGAGCCACGGACAGAACAAATCTATTTAAAGTGTTGTGTTCCTTTATCTATGCTTGCTTTTGTTTCATACCTGATCCACAGACCACAAAAACAAACAGTGCCAGTAGCCAGGGTCCTACAGGATATTTCTCTTCTTGTGGCCTCTAAAATGTGGAAAAAAGAATTTTGGTTGTTACCAATTTGTCATGTTATGTGTTAAAAATGTAATAGGATGATATTAAATTGATATCCAAATTATAAGTAATAAAACTGAATGGTATAAAAAACCAAAAACAAAACTATATTAAGGATATGTAACAATGTGTGTATTATTATTATTATTAACACTGGGAAAGTAAAGGTATATTAAAATGATGCAACATTTTAACAAAGTCTCATTCTCTAAAACAATCAAACTAAGCTTCTATTTCTGTAAATTCAGATTAATTTGATATGAAAATAGTTTGCTACTTTTAATTTAATTGAAATCATTAATTGAACTTTCTCATATTAAAATGATCATTTTAGTTAGTTGTCATATTTTAAGCATTGTATGTTATTCCGTAAAGACTTTGTGGTGGTCATATTGTATAACATTGTATTTTAATCATCCTATTTACATACATACAGACATAAAACAAACAGGCAAGGTAGATTTTTCATTTCATAAATTTTTCAAGAAAATGGTCAAAAACCAAGCAAAGGTGATTTTGAACTCTCCTCCTCCCCAGGGAATTAATGGAGAACATTCTTGAGATCAGCCCTCCACTGTATAAATTATATATTTTAAAAAGCCAAGTTAGGTAATTTATCAAATTGCCGAATGTTAAAATTACAAAATATATGTCCAAATGAAATGCAGCATTCATTTAGCCAAACTTAATTTTGGTGAAACTTTCCCGTCAAGGTGCAGATCAAATTGAACATTTTGGTATGTAGGTCAGATATGTCAGTTTTATTATATTTTCATTCTATTTGCATTTCACCATGAAAATATAAAAGGACATACGTAGGAAGTATGCAGGTAGACAATTATATCCAGTGATTATATCACTAAAGGCACATTTATTATTGTGATTGCTATTTTTGAAGATGGAGAGCCTTGAAAACAGAAATTTACCTACAGGGATATTTATTAAAGCGCCTGTGGCTGCTTGATAAAGATACAGCTCTTGTCGATGTCCACAGGGAAGAATTACACACACACACATCTGAGATTGTGGTAATCATTGCCTACACATCACTAACATGCAATTTGCACCTCAGTGATAAATCAGTCTGTGGCTGGACTTCTGGTCAAAGACTGAGTTCTTCTCTTAATAATGTCCCTTGCAACACCAGCAATAAATGTGGCCCAAAAGGAGCATACCTGGGAACTTCCAAAACCAGCTGACCCTGAGATCTTTGAAATATTAACCCTATGAGTGCCAGAGGGGTGCCCAAAGCATTGCTTCACAATACACTGGAAACCCCTCTGACACTCACAGAGTGAATCCTTGGTGTAACACTAGTGTAGCTCTATCAACTGAAAGCTCTGTGTTATCACTAGTGATACAATAGTGATATCACAGAGCTTACAAATGAAATGGTGCTACACTACACTAGGCCTGTTCTTCCATATCAATTACAAAGTCTGTGGTACCTCTATTGCAACCCCATTTCAACTGTAAGATCTGTAGTATCGCTTGTGTGGCTTTATATCATTTTTACGTTCTGTGGTATCACTGATATAGTGCAATTTCAGTTGTACACTCTGTGGTATCACTAGTGTAGATCCACTTTCACTTGTATGCTCTGTAGTATCACTAGTGTAGCTCCATTTCAATTGTAAGTTCTGTGGTATCATTACATAATGACATAGTAAGTTAGGATAAAAAGGTGTAGCTCCATTTCATTTGTAAGCATTACTTACTTCACAACATTAATACCAATTATAACATTAACAAAAGAGGGTGGGCAGGAGTGACAGTAGAAATAGACCACTTGATTTACCTGCCCCGCAAGCTCTCCTCTGATTGTTTGATATATTATTTGTAGTTTTGGTTACCATTGTAAAACATATTGTACACTGATGAGACCTCACAAACAAACATACAAAAACAAAAAGCATAATTGTTTCAACTGAATGACAAACATCTTTTTTCAGCACAATCTATACTACATCAAAATGTTAAATGGCAAAGAAAAACAAACATAAACTGGTAACCTGCCTTTTGGTCAGGAGCTACTGAAAGCTATTTTTACATATGACTACCCTTCTTACTTTCTACCATTGTTAACTAGAGCAGTTGCCGAGTACTATATCCCTTTGAGTGCCAGAGGGGTATGCATTCAAAGGGATAAAGATCATATTCACAAGAGTGAATCGCGCCACTTTCAGAGACATGGTATGAGATTTTTCTTTCTTTCTTACTCATTTCCTATTTTTTATTATTTCCTAAAAGGATTATTCTCCTAGAAAGATGCAGTTTTGCTCATTTTTTACTTGCTTCTCAGCTACATGTGTAATTTCATGTTAGCCTAGGAGAAGGTTTTACTATAGGCTCGCATGGAAGCAACATGCAACAAAAGTGGTTAGCTGCTTTTCATGCATATTGCCCCATTTGTGTCGTGTATCCCATTCGTTTTTAGACACTTTGATACTCACATGATAGTAAATATAATTATATGCAACTTTTTCAGCTCCAAACAATCCATACCTTCCTGGCTGTTTTTGAGGCTTGGTAAATATCTGCAAATGAGCTTTCTTTCATTAAGGTCGAAAATGTAGCTTATTCTGAAAAGAAAAAAATCACTTTGGTTTCATATATGATTTTGGTGGGAAGTGAAAATGTTATCCCACCCTGGGAATGTGATCCCTGGCTCTAGTGACACCATTTTTTAACAAATTACTTTATCCATTTTTTAATATATTACTACTACTTATCCATACAAGATTCAAATTTGGAGCATACTTGCCTTTTCCATTGTGTCTTGATTATCCTATATAATAATTCGCTAGAATGTTTGTCAGAAGACATCATGCTCAGTAGAGACTGCCTGAACGCACAGAATGCTGGGACCACAGAATGCTGGGAGCACGGAATGCTGGGAGTTCTGTGCTTTCGGCCAGTCTCTACAGTGCATGACTGCGTAGGCGGCAGGACGCAGAACAGGTCCGGCCTCTTAACCCTTTGAGTGCCAGAGGGGTACTCAACGCATTGCTTTGCGTACCCCCCTTCACTCAAAGGGTTAAAATCCCCCGGACCTTGGCCCATGTACACAGGCTTTTACACTAGTTGCATGATAAAGAAACAGATCAACTTTATTGCATTAACCCTTAATCACCACACAATAATTCCAAACAGTTGAAAACTGCTAGTTTTTTATTGTAAGGGGTTGATTATTGGTGATTTTCTATTAGATTTTTTTCCTAAATGTAGACAAAAGGGTTATCACAGAAGATTGAATTTAACACAATGTCTGCTAAACTTTTTATACTAAGAAGCACACCGATTATAGGCAATGTCTCTTACAGGAAACTTGGGTGCAAGGGTAAATTAAAAATATTGCTTGTTACCCATTTCTATTTTGTTTTGACATTGTTGAACGTACAAATTCCCTGTCTTCATTGAAAGTTCATTCTTGTTGGGTATTAATAGAAATGTGCAATTTTGTTTTGCATATTCTAACACGGTGCGGGACAACTGCAGCCTTTTTCATGTGTTGATGGACCACAACTCTATTGGTCAGCTGAGGATGATGGAATAATGGCTATATATTTCACACCTCTATTTTAACACAGAAGTAGGCAACCCATGTTGGCCTGTTGGGCACGATGGGAGTTATAATTCAACAACTGGAGAGCCAATAATTGCCTACAACTGATCCTGTAGAGGCTAAACCAAGGGGAAAAACTGTTACCTACTCTTTCCTGAAAAGAAATAAAATATAGCCATAATTACAGTACACACTGTACAATTTTCTCTGGGAAAATTAGTATGGTTACATTAACACAGCTATATTAATAAATTCATTGGACAGAACTCAACATTATCTGTTTAAACACACAGATTTGTTCTTTGATCCCACAATCCCTTTAAACGTTTATCAGTAATCTTTCCATGCAATGCAAACATTGTATTACTAATAAAACATGTTACACAGTGGCAGTTGAACATATTTGGTAAGCAAAGTTTTAGTTCATGAAATTTATATTTAATAACATATAGATGCCAAAACACATTGGGGACACTTTATTCAAGGTGTTAAAAACAAGATGGTAAGAGACAAATACACAAAGAGAAAAGTGGAGCAATGCTTGGGAAAACCAACGGCACCATAGAGAACAAATAAAAATGAGGAGTGTACTAAAATCTGGTAAATTTCTTGTGTTTTGCTCCAGTTTTGTATTTGTTCATAGGACCCCAAGTGATTTTCTACGCTACCTGATTCATTAGCTTTTTAACACCTTAAAGACCATTGACAAGCTAGGACCTTCACCGGTCGGTTTGCATTAAGGTCCAGCAACTGTTCTGGCACATCATGGAATTCTGGGATGACAGTGCAGCATGCATGCAACTCTGCCATCCCAGAATTCATTGCAAAAAAATGCTCAGTGGTCCTTAGAGGCCACCCTCCGCCGGATTGGGCAATTGTTAAGGGGTTAATACAATTCTCAGCAATACTCTTCATGAAGATGTAAATAAAAAGATGATGACAAACAACAAACCATCCAGACACACCCAAAGAGAAAATATGAACAGTAAAAATTCCAAAACAGCTTAACAGCTACTTTAGACCTTAATGAAAATAATGCTTCAATTAAAATAACTTGATGTCCTGAATTTGGAAGACCAAAAACCGATATAACTTTTATTACAAAAGAAAACAGTCTTATAATATAACCATAAACAATGTAGATAAAAATTGCCCCTTGGATGTTATTAAATCTAAAGCTATATTCTACAATACTGCCTAATGCAGTGAACCTGAAAGTTTTTCAGTTATAACTCCTGTATGACTTAAAGCAAACCTAACATTGTGTTCAGGAATAATACCTATAGAGAGCAGTGGCACCAAACTAATATCAGGTCTGGAAAATCCAACTCGTCCACTTCTCTGAGATAAGTGGTTTATCCTTTCATGACTATGTCTATGAGGATACCCACTGAAATATAACTGCTATCCAGTTCTGAAGTGGAGTAATCCACAGTTAAAAGTTATTAGCAAGCTAAGTAATACACCAACATAAGCCTTGAGAAAAATTGTTAGCAGGCTGAGTCCCTTTGCCTGAAGCACTAAGCACCTACTTGTAGAACTCTAACTCAAGCGTTCTTGAAAAATAACTGTAGCTTAGGACACTGCAATAACTTGACATTAGTTCTTTAAAACCCCTCTTTACAATAAAAGAAGTTTACAATTCCACAGGTGTACTTTTAGATTTTTTTGTGCATTTACTTATTTCTGAAAACTCAGTATTGGTAGCTTGGCAGGAATTTATGGTATATGCATAATAATAAATATATAAATATAATTATTTAGAATAAAAGTCAGAGAGAGGCACTCACACGTTTAAAGTCAGCAACCTGGGTGCTATATTTTCAGCCAAAGAAAAAGCCAATTGAAAAAGCACTCTCAGGACTTCATAATCAGTGATAAGTAGGCTTTATTGTGCAGATCAACGTTTCGGTTATCTTACAGTAAACTTCATCAAGGATGCCCAAACAGTGAAAAAAAACCCCTTCATATACCCCTAGTGAACAGACAAGCGCCAAAAGGATGCACTCTGAGTGGACATGATGTCATATACAGTGGCTGATTACATTGTGATTGACATTTACAATCACCAATCAAAAATAAGTGAAGTTTGTATCCAAAACTTAATATGGAACCAAATGAAGCATAAGTATACGGCTGGACCTGCATTTGTGGGAGGGGCTGCAAGCCCTTAAATAGCGGGCCGCAGTGTAACGGTTTTTTAAGACACTCAGACCAGCTAGTAAAATAAGACGCAGTTTTATTCAAAAATTTTGTAACACAAGTAATGAACGCCCTCTACAGGCTGAATAATAACAATAGCGACAGAGATACTATCACAAGAGTGATAGGCACTAGATAAACACAGAGATAAATACAGGATAGGTATCCAGAGGAGAGGATACTCAATAGTTAACATGCACTATCCATCTCTGTTGTGGTGTTTGGCACGCCCAAGGTGGTGATTAGGCTGCTTATAGAGAAAGTTCTTAAATCTGGAATGTAGCAGCCGGTACAAGAGGTTGGGAGAAAACTGCAGAGGAGTTGCAGAGAATAGCCCCCACGGGCGTAGCAAAGGAAACAACTTAATCTGCAAGTGCTTGAGTCGATAGCCCCCACGGACATACAACGGAGACTGCAGTAATGCAAGAGCTTGCCAATAGCCCCCACGGGCGTAACAATGGAAGCAACTGAACAGTAATGACTTGAGCCAATAGCCCCCACGGGCGTAACTGGAGACAACCTGCCAGAGCTTGAGCCAGTAGCCCCCACGGGCGTACAACAGGAAACACCTTGCGCTGCAAGTATGAGAGCAAATAGCCCCCACGGACGTATTAACGGAGACCACCTTGTGCTGCAAGGATAAGAGCCAATAGCCCCCACTGGCGTAACCTGGAGACAACCTGCCAGAGCCAAGAGCACCACTACCAGGCGCATAACGGATACCGACTACTCTGCTGATGGAAGGATGAGCCGCCATCTGAATGTAGTTAGTAACGCGGACGGCTCTGCAGAAGTAGCGATCACACAGGATAGGCTCAGCAAGTACGTGAAGGCTCATATAACGTATAGGCAGCACTGCATGGGTTAAGCAGCTTAAGATCAACAGGCTCAGTAAGAGTGGCAAGTGCTCTGCAAGTGTCAGGGAAGGCTCGGTAACGTAAGCACAGCTCTGCAAATGGTAACGGAGACTCAGCACAGTGAAGCAACTCTGCAGGGATACTGGAGTAAGCGGTCAGTCCGGTGAGCGGCTCCGGCGGAAGTCAGAATGTCGAGATGTCGACACTAGCAGCAGGAAGCAGGAACAAACAGGTCACAGGAACAAGCCGGTTCTGGTCACGGAGCAGGAAGTCAGCCAAGCCGGATCGGTACACGGAGGAGGTTCTCAGACAAGCCAGATCAGTCACGAGCAGGAACGTCAGCCAGGCCGGGTCGGTACACGGAGCAGGAACACAGGAGCGTAGTCAAGACAGGCCAAGTTGGTACACAGGAATCAGGAACATACGATCACAGCAATATCAACACTGGCTCTGGAACACCACGAAAGGGCATCTGACAGGTGTCAATGGCCAGGCATAAAAAGGTCACATGGGGCGGGCCAAACAGCCTAAGCCAATCAGCAAGCACCACAAGCGAGAGTGACAGAAAGGAATCACGGGCACCGTGATACGCAGCCTCTCCCACGGAGCGCATAGTTTGTGTGCGTTCCTACTATCGTGGGAAGGGTATCTCATCTCATCCACAGTCGCACACCAGTTACGTCACTTCCGGTCTCGCGCGCCACAAGAGGTAAGAACGCCAACATCTTCATGCTCACTCCAGGCTCTTTTACCCTGACCGAATCTATTATCGTTAAAGCAACATAACGGAGTGGGAACGAGACACATAGCTTTTGTATCAGATCCGCATCCGAGCATTCTGCTAAGTAGGTACATCAGATCCAAGTCAGGCATACGGGATTTCCGGCCAGCACTTAAGAGGTACCAGGGTTATACTTTAGAACCCGTCTCCTCTATACGTATCCCTGATAGCCACATCTCCCAAGATCCTCTATGCATCCGCAGGCACCACACCAACTGATTAACTGAGTTAAGCACAGCACGGTCCTATTATTTTACCTCACCGAGGTGTTAAGGGTTAATACTAACACCCCGTCTTTCCTATATGTCTTCCTGTTAGCCACATCTCCCAAGAACCTCAGTGCCTCCACAGGCTCCATGCCACTCACACTGATAAATGGAGCTAAGCACAGCACGGTCTTAGTACTTTACCTCATCACTAGTTCTACTAGCTACACCAAGTTCATGTCGCATATAGCAACTGTGACTTCCTATTCATAACAAAGTTATGCCAATTCAGGATCATATCCTGGGATGTACCCGTTTCAGTGTATAAGTATATAAGTGGGGAATTCTTATCTCATTTAGAACTCACTGATTATTTATCTACCATATTTAGAATAATTTGCATGTCTAATGTGTATGCGTGGCGAGTTACTGTTATCACGCATTATATATCATGTCTAGGCCAGTAAGACGACCGCATTTATTACTCATCTCCTGATTCACATATGTATTAATGCCTGCACTCCTCTAGGTTATTCAATACAGTCTACTACTGGACCTCAATTCTAGTATTTCCACTCCAAAATTGATCATCTATATGTAAGTTTATCTAAGCTCATTGCACTCTGGTATATTGCTTTTGGTCATACCTACGGGCGTACATACCTATTAATGATATCTCATGCATTTACTAGACCATTCTACTGCGTTCCAGACTTCTAATTTCGACATCACTACAGCTATTTACTCCCTCCTAGTAAGTCCTACGCATATCGGCCAATATACATCTTGTCAATTATGCTGCATCAAACCCCATATAATCAGTCGTCTCTATCCAGCAGCTCAGCATTTCTACTAGCAACACAGTCCTACCAGACTTCCCAACATCTAAAAAAAAGTATAGTTTTCCACAGTACCTATAGTATCCCTAATTTAATATTTCATTACCTTCATACCATAAGGTTCTCACTCAGCTATTCTTTCTTTTTTAGCACAACTACTAAGAATAAGGTAAGAATATAATCTATTTACTAAACCACAAGCATGTCTCATTAAGGAAAGAGTTAGTCTCTCAAGTAATTACTATTTCACAATGCAGAATCAGTCAACGAATTTACCCAATCAGACCAATCACCCTACTCAGAAGGATACACAGGTCGCTTTGGGCTCCGTCTCCTCTAACTAACTCTACCTCAAGCAGCACTTTACACGGATCAATTTACATTCTGTCCCAACCTCAAATGCTAAGATGACCCAGCCGCTGCCCAAAGCTACAGGCTGGTAACCATCAACTCAGTCCAGAGACGGGTATGGAAACAATCTTTATAATCACTATTCCCCAACTCTAGCACTCGCGTCACTCACTCAACCCTAGCCTCACCTCTTCTCAAGAGGCCGAAGGTTCCCCAGACAATAGCCTTACCTCTCCACAGAGGCCGAAGGCTCTCCAACCAGTAGCCTTACCTCTTCGCATTGGCCGAAGGCTCTCCAGCCTAGTAGCCTTACCTCTTCACAGAGGCCGAAGGTTCCCCAGCAGTAGCCTTACCTCTCACAGAGGTCGAAGGTTCCCCAGCCAGTAGCCTAACCTCATTGCAGAGACCGAAGGCTTCCCCAGCCAATAGCCTTACCTCTTCACAGAGGCCGAAGGTTCCCCAGCCAGTAGCCTTATCTCACTGAAGAGGCCGAAGGCTTCCCCAGCCAGTAGCCTTACCTCTTCGCAGAGGCGAAAGTTTCCCCAGACAGTAACCTTACCTCTTCACAGAGACTGAAGGTACCTAGTCATAGCCTTACCTCTACGCAGAGGCCATAGGCTCCCCAGTAGTTACCTTACCTCATCACAGAGGCCGGAGGTTCCCAACCTAAAGTCACTTTACCTTCCTCAACACAGAGGCTAAAGGTTCCCCTACCTCCCCATTACGGAGATGGAAGGATCTTTGGTAGTAGCCTTACCTCCTCGAGAGGTCTAAGACTCCCCAGACTCTAGGTCCTCCCTCTGATATCTCTAGTATCCTTCATAGGTATTGCAATGACATAAGCAATTAGCAGGTATAAGTGGTACCATTTACTTATATCTAAGCCATCGCATACAAAGTATTTTCCCCTTTCCTTTCTTGTTTTCCAGTTATCATGGAGAACCCTGAAAATCAAATACCATCTGACACCGAAGCACCCCAAGTGGAAGCCACTAACCCAAACCCCAGGAGTCCCTCTCTCCATGGATGGACAGTTGGGAAATTAATGGCTGAACTCAACAGACTTCACATTCCCTTCCCAGCCTCCACCAGAAAGATCGAACTATATCGACTTTTATGTTCATCACCTAGCCCAGCCCAACATCCACCTCCCACCTCACCTTCCATTTCCCCAAACCCTACTAACCCTTCAGTCAACGAGCAGTTAGCTCATATAACTCACCTCTTAACAGAGATGGGGTCAGCATTTACCGAGCTACAAACTAGAGTGGCATCCCTCGAGCACCCCTCGAGCCACCAGTATCCAGAGATCCAGTCAGCAGATATCAATCTACCAGGTACATCTCAAGCTACTTGCCCCAAAGTTTCCCCTGCGCACTTGATCCCACCCACCCTCAGACATGACATCATCGAAGGGAAGGAGATCAATTTAGTCTCATTACTGATTGTTTTATTATCAGAGAGGTCTTGGGAGGCAATCAATTGTGGTGATGTCTCTGTCGCACTTAAATCTAAGGATCCCAGACTGTCCAAGAAACTAATGGTCATGGAGTTCGTCCTAGCTTTTGGCGTCTACAGGGATATACTCTGTAGCGCTTTCCCTCACAGACGCCAGGAGCTGGACCATTACCTCCACATTGTGGTCGACTTGGTGCACAAGTACGGTGGTAGCACCTTTTACGACTACCACCGGTCCTTCGCTGCCAAGTAGGCCACGGCTCTGGCCCTTTAACTTTGTGGCCGATTGGAGCAGTCTGGATACAGAACTGCTTTGCAGGCACTTCGCTGGGCTCAAAGCCCCGCTGTGCCTCCACTGTCAGTCTTCGTATCACTCCTCCCTCTGTCCCACCTTTCTATAACCAACCCAGCCAGTATGAAAACCCAGCCACTCATCATTCAGTCCATTCCAGTAGCTCATCATCCATACCAACACACGACAAGCTAGGCAGACTCATACATTACATAGGAAACACTCCGATCTGCAATAATTTTAAATTCAAAGGGGTGCTTCTTCAGCGGTTACCGTCTTTCCCATGTATGCTCTAATTCTCACTCTAGGACTATCTGTCCAAGATTAAATTCAATAAATAAAAGTCTGGGTGGAATTTACATCCCTCTGCTGCAGTCTCTCCTCATTTCTCACCCTGATAAAGTTCTGACAGACTACATAATCACAGGTCTCAGAGAAGGATTCCATATAGGCATCATAGCCTGCCCATCCAGCTCTGTGGAGTGCCCCAATCTGGTATCTGCCTTACCAGAACCAACAGAAGATTCCGCCCTCTTATCAACGGAAGCAGAACAGAATTTTCTAATAGGCCCATACCCATCCCCCCTTTTCCAATTTGGCTTATTAATCCAATAGGTCTAGCAAAAAATAAATTTTCTTCAAAAAGATTCCTTATAGTCAGCTTTTCTGCCCCTCACTCTACTTTGGTCCCCAGCATCAACTCACTCATTTCCCCCAATGCCTTCACTCTGCAGTAAGCCACAATAGATCACACCATTAGCCTCATCAAACAAGCCCTCCCCGACTGCTGGCTTGCCAAAACAGATATTAAAAATGCATTTAAACTCCTCCCCGTCCATCTCTCTCTCTGGCATTTGTAAGGTATCAAATGGAAGGGCCAATATTACTTTGCTCCCAAACTCACCTTTGGCTGCCACAGCAGTCCTACAATCTTTAATGATTTTGCGGATATCCTGTGCTGGCTTCTGCTCAATCACTGCAAATGTCCAGCTGTGGTCCATTACCTAGACGACTTCCTCGTAATAGATAACTCTCCATTCCATCCTACTAGTCTCCAAAAACTCATAGACTTATTCAAGTCATTGAATATTCCACTGTCAAATCAAAAGACTAGCAGCCCCTCCAAAATCATTGAGTTCCTGGGTATTACTCTAGACACAGAATCATTAGAAACCCGCGTGCCCATTGAGAAAATTATTCAAGAGCAAATGGCCAAACCTTACCTGTTTAAACTTGACCTCCAAACACTAATAGGTTATCTTAGCTTTATCATGAGAGTCATGCCACAAGGACGCTCCTTTATTTCTCACCTCCTCTCTCTGCTTTCTGCTGCTAACCAACCAGACACTATTATCACCCTAGACCAACCAGCTCTATCTGACCTCCGCATGTGGGTAAACTTCCTCAAACATTGGAATGGCCGGTCAATGTGTCCCCCATCACCCACCCCATCCAGCCCAGCAGTGTATTCTAATTCAACCATAGGCCTAGGCTTCTCAGGCATATGCGGCACACAATGGTTTTCTCAACCATGGCCACTGTAGATAACAACAGCTACATCAGCCAAACCCGATAACACTCTGCTAGATATCTACCCAATGGTGGCAGCAGCTAATGCCCTCTCACAATTTCATTTACAGCAGTTCTTCGACAAATATCCAGCAGCAGACAAGTAACCAGTCTTGTTACAGAAGCTTCTTCTATCATAAGTCAAGCCTTAGTACCAAACACCAGGAAGACAAATGAACGGGCATGGGAATCATTCAAGAATTTCATTGCAGTCAACAAACCTAACAACCCAACAGTCAATCCAACATCTGAGCCTTTGCCACCAATTGCCACTCCGGTCTCAAGCTTTCAGCCACCTCCATTAAAGTTTACCTAGCTGGCATTCAACCCATCTTTACTTTCAATGTACAGTATCAGACTATTCCTTAGAGGCATTTCTAACAGTCATCACCACTCACCTCGCACTCGCCTTCCCATCACTGGACACTTATTTAGACGCATCTATGATTATCTCGACACCAAGCCTTTCCAGCACCAAACCAACATCGTCCTCCAAGCAGCAGTATGATTAGCATTTTTTGGCCTTCTCTGACGGGCGAGTTCTCCTGTCGCGCGGGATCTAAGGTTTTCGTGCGAAAGGATGAACTTGTCCGTCACTGAGATCACTTCACTCTATTAATCATGCACTCTAAAACTGATCAGTCTCACGCCGGTCACTCTATCCCATACATCGCCACTCATGACCAATGGTGCCCCCACAAATCACTAACTCACCTCACTGCCTTAATCCAACCACACCAAGACGATAGCCCACTCCTGTCAGGCCCTCTCACCACTACCACCTTCACCTACTATGTAAGCACCATCCTGTCACGCCTAGGATACAATCCCAATCAGTATTCCGGACACTCATTCAGAATAGGAGCAGCCTCATCAGCCTCCAGGAATCAGGTACCAGCTCATATCATCCAGAAACTCGGCAGATGGCAGTCCACATGCTTCAATAGATATATCCCAAATCCGTCAACTGAAATCCGTAGAGCCCTGACTAACCTCCCTTCTGGAGCGTCTTCCCATGTGGTCTCATCTGCACCTGTAATACGTTTACCAGCTGGTACCCCGATGGACGTGATCCCATATGCTTGGTGCCAGCTATCTTCTCCAATGAAACACCATGACACTGATCTAATTAACACAACAGATAAACCGTCAGTTCAGTTGATTATTTCATGTACAGTACTGTAGCTACATTAGTATCAATATCATGTACTTTATCTTGTGTTCCTTAGGCCACTTTATGTGCTCTAATCCCAAGGACATGATGTGTATACCACTGCTACATTTGATTTGTGCTTACGTGTATACTAATGTATGGACTAGAGTTAGGTGATAGACTTGGCATCCCCTGGTACCATGGTGTCACTCGCTGTTCCACCTGACAGTAGGGTCAAGTTGATTGATCTACCCACTGGGGGGAGCATCGGTGTGACACCACAAGCAGCTAGTTTATTTATCTGTCTCCATGTCCCTATCTCGGGATGCCATCAATCACTCTAATGTTACGGTTGCTACTTTGAGTAACATGTGAATGACCACCAGGGGTGCATGAATGTATTCATTGATGCCCCAAGCTGACCTTCCACAAGTCAACTACCACTGTCAGTGAAATACAGGCACCCGTATGAGCATATAGGCATATCTAACCGGCTGAGACATGATATATCTTTTATTCATGCTGATTTTGCTAGGCTGATTAAGGTTAGAGAATAACGTATTTGCTATAATGATAAAACACAATTCAATATGGACAGCCGATTAGTCCACTCCTCAGCGCTAGTACTTCTGACATAGAACCCACTTTCCCTGATCTCTGGTATCCACTTTACTGCTAGTAGCAACAGTGCCAACTGCGTACTGTGATCTCAGGTCACTTGAGCACTGCTATGGGCACATTTACCGAAACACGTACACAGACACCTGCTGTGCCAGCTTAATCTCTATACACACTATTGGTTCTGTTTTGTCCCCTATAAGCTACAAATAAGGTCTGATAAGCTTGAAGGCAACTGAAAGTAGTAGAAGACAGAGAGAACTATGCAATGCGATGCGCTGGTGTTCCGCGGGACCGCACACATACGGCCTGCCTACGAGTGTTATCATCACCTCAGCTCTTTACACATAGACTCATCTTTTAAGATTACGTGGACCTGACATGTATTATAAATGTATGAATCAGCAGCCTTATTACTGTGATTTTTATGTTTATGCTCCATTTGGTTCCGTATTAAGTTTTGGATACAAACTTCACTTATTTTTGATTGGTGATTGTAAATGTCAATCACAATGTAATCAGTCACTGTATATAACGTCATGTCCATTCACAGTGCGTCCTTTTGGCGCTTGTCTGTTCACTAGGGGTATATGAAGGGGTTGTTTTTTTTTTACTGTTTGGGCATCCTTGATGAAGGTTACTGTAAGATAACCGAACCGTTGATCTGCACAATAAAGCCTACTTATCACTGATTATGAAGTCCTGAGAGTGCTTTTCAATTGGATTACAATATAACTGTTTAGATATATTTTAAATGCTCGCCCTTTTCTATATTCTAATGAATTGTGAGACCATTCTACATATATAATATAAGGGGAAAGGTGAACTTGTACAAAGAGTAGAAAATAACTGCCCCCTGAGTCTTTATATGGGAAGAAACTTATAATCAATTACAGTGTATCTTAATTGTTTTAACATGACCAGTGGTGGTAGGCCTTGCTGTGTTTATAGAAACTCTATGACCATTGTCACCAGCTAACTCTGAGTTATCACCCTCAGCACTTTACAGTTGCTAACAGCAGCAGGAAGCATGGGTGTTGTTGTTACTGAAACACCTAAAATACTACAATCATTTGACCCTTGCACTTTCAGAAGTACTTATACTGTTGTTAGTAGTTGCCCCGCTTAAATGCTGCTAGTGTGTCACCTAATTAGACCTATGGTTGTACTTGAGGTAGGAGCTCAATGAGCATATGCCTAGATGTGACCTTGCTTTCCCCCTGCTCACATTCTTTTTTCAGAGACAACAGACAGTAACATATTTAGCTTTTGGATTGTCAGTGAAATATCTCCACACTAGAGATTTTATAGACTGACAGGTTCCTGCTGGAGCTAGGTGTTGCAATAATACTAGCATCAGATGTCAGCGGTGCTGTATGTCAAACAACAGGAAAACCACTCATATCAAGTCTTGCGGCTACTGACCTGTGTTGCTGTCTGTAATAGTGACTGTAACTGGGGGGGGGGGCTGGACATGCAGGCCACAATGGTGATGATGAAGATGGCCAAGATGATTTGTTAGATATTGATGTAGTATTGATTTTTATTGTTAAGCACATGACAGGGCTGTAAATATGTGGAGTAATGTTTTTTCTGTCCGGAAATAATGTAAGATGTATGTCTCTGTCACTCTAAATCTCTACTCTTGAAACGGAAAAGGACCTCCTGCTTGTCTCTGCCACCTATCAGTCACTGTCTAATAGTCGCACCCACACGCCCTGCAACAGTCCCCAGAACAGGTTAGAATCTATACTCCTTAAATCAAGCAGCTCCAAATTCCCCTCTTTGCCTGACTTCCTCTACGCACTAGTAACTAGTATCAAAATGTACCAAAGCTTTCTCATTCTCTCCCGAGGACTGCAGTGTTAATTTTTACTGAATGGTACGAGATAGATAAGTTAGCTTCAGAATCATCAGCTTACACTAAATACAGCAATAAGGTGGACAACAGCTGATGAAGCCCCAAAACACCTCAGTATATGCTTGTCCCTCTACTTCTCTCAGATGTAGGACTAAGTGTGAGAAAGTAACAAAGCATGTATTTGTTTGTCTGGGAAGTATCTGACACTAAGTCTCAGTATAGTCACAGGCACTGCCAGCCAACTCAGGTAGGAAGATTCAATTCACCTGCCTCTCTGGCTCAGTCACTTATCAGTCAAAAAAAGTTTTCTAATGCTACTTTCCTCTTTCACATCCACACCTAGAGAACACTACACTAGCTAGCATAAAAATGCAGCTTCTTTCCCTCTTTCACAAGCACAGACTAACAACATGCAGTAAACTGACACACCCCTTTTATACTTTAGCATGGCAGTGATACATGGGAGAAACTCATGACATGGGGTAAAATACATAATTATAACTGACTTCAATGCCCTGAGAAAAGAAAGCTGAAAAAGGTTGACTTTTGGGAAGTGTTGTTTTTCCTATATTTCTCTTATGAGGTCAAAAGTTTCTCCCTTCCGTACTCATTCACCTTGTTTTTCACATTTCTCTTGTAAGGACTTGTGCCCTATATCTTCATGCCTTCCCTCTCTTCAAGGCCTAGTCTTGGTCAATGGTATAGAGAAATTTCAGGAAGTTGTCATTCTTTATTCTCACACAATATCAGGTAAAATTGAATATTTGGTTCAAAGTTATGAAGCTAGCAGAGGAATGTTCCCAGAAGCCTGTATCCAGAAGTCATGCTGTAAGACTGATGCCTTCCACCTTTATGATCCAGACCAACCTACTTATGTTCAAACCTGGGAGGTCTCTCCTTGGTGGATGCAATGTTAGATCCTCTCATTTGTTTCCTCATACATAAGTATGTTTTCTCTTGAAGAGTATGGTTATCTTCTCTACTATTTGCGTCCTTTTCATGCGCACATTTGCAGCAATAGTTTTTTCACTTCCAGTGCCTTTTCAGGCATTTAGGTTGGCTGAGCATGATCCTTAGTTGTCAAACTTGTCATGGATTGTTCGGTGACACTTTGCATCCTGATCTTGTTTAACTTGCCCCTATACTCACTTTGATTTGTCCTGGTACTGACCTATTGTTTGTGTATTGGATTTACTAAAGAACGCTGTCCACCTCACTGCTACATTGATGCCATGCTCCAAAACTGGAAACAGTGGAATATTAGAGCCCTGATACAGTAAAGCTTTACTTGATCAATCTTGGAGAGATATTTATCTTATGCCATTGAGCACAAGTAAACAGTAGGAGAATCATGCAATACACTGTGGTGTAATTAATGCAATATATTGTATTACTGAGCAACACTATTAATCCTAAGATCGAAAGTGTGGCTCTCGAATATACAGACCAGGCCCAACAGTGTTAGAGAAGGTCTTTCCTACATGCAGGGCTTTTCTAATGATCCTATATACACAGGAAGTGCAGATAGAAGCCAAATTGCTGACTCCATAAAATTCACGATGTTGGCTGCTCAGATCCACTTTTTCAACTCGGAATTTTACGGCGGTTGGCACTGAAAGTGTTAAACTCTTAAGGATCATGTCAGATTTCATGTTTCTAGCTATGTGATAAAATAGGTTTTATCCTTATATTGGTTAGTGCACCATTGAAAACTATCCAGTTTATAATGATTCTGCCACAGACTGCAAACAGTTGGTGTGATTGTTGTAAAACACACAAAGAAACAACCAAAAATAAACAAAACAATAAAAAATAAAGTAATATAGCTCCCCCTTTAAAGAAACACCCTATATGTGTAAGTTTTCTATGTACTTTGGGAAATGTAGGGTTGATAGGGCGAGCTGCACATTACGTAATCTAAAATGGTCAATAACTTTATATTATTCATTTTTATAGCACAATGATTTAATTGTGGGGTATATTGCATCAGCAACTGTGTACTCCCTCAATCTTGGACACACTCATTAGCAAGCCTGTACTATCTGAAAATGTAATCACAATGATCACATTTACAGTTATATTTATAATCTTTCTGATGGGAACATTCACTAGGTTCCCAGCAGTGAGAAAGTTATTAGGACAGCTTGCTCCGCTCCCCTGGCATGCACATGTGAGAGTGCAGTCACAGCTCAAAAAGCACCCTGTGTGCAACCACCCTTAATCCTTGTATGTCAATGGGTTCACTTTTGAAAGAAACTGCAGGGAGACAATGAGAGACTCAGAGAGCTGGTGTACTTTAATGGAAACACTGTATGTGTAGGGTTTCAATGTAGTTATATACACAAAGCATTTTCCAAAATAGTGAATAACTAAGTTATTGTATAAATTATTTGTGTGGCACAGGCAGTCAGCCTGCCCCCTCAGTCTGCGACACACACAGGAGTGTGCCCCTACTGTCTTTAAAATGGAACTTTCATTCAAATTAAAGTGCCCCCCCAAATCATTATTCATATAGAGATATGCATATCAATACTTGTATTATCCTGAATAAGTCCGACATTATTGAGAAATCCAACTTGTTCCTAGACTCACCAGCAGGTATCAGCGCAGACATCTTGCTAAAGAAGCATCTGTGAGTCCGTGCTGTCTGTCCCGGTCTCCTCTAGGATTGGTGAGGGGGAGTTGCACTGTACCTTAAGGTACAGGAAGGGACTGATGGCACAGTCGCAAAGATGCCTCTACTGCAAGATGCCTGCTGGTGAGTCTCTGAACAAGTTGGGTTATTATATAAATTACCTCTAGAACAAGGGTATGCAACATTTGGCTCTCAAACTGTTTCTCCCATAATCCCCATTCATCTAACACCTGGAAAGCTATATGTTGCCTACCACTGCTCTAGAATGCGCTGGCAAACCAAACGGATCTAGAATGAAATTTAGACCAAAAGTCCCACATTGTAGTTAAAATAACTAGCCAACGGACCGAATGAGGCACACAAGCCATATATTTCACATTTCTGGTCTACAGCAAATTTGAATACCATTCTACTAACACTGACCTTTGCAATGCATCTGGCACCTCTAATGTGCTCTGCAATGCATTGCGTACCCCTCTGGCACTCAAAGGGTTAATGTAGAAAAGGAAAGGGGCTCACTAATGTTATTCTTACTTTATTATCTGCCAGCAGCCATTTATGATGATGTTACCGACTACAGCCAAGATAGGAACCTGTTCTGATTGTAAGGGGTTGCAGGGTAGTGCAGAGCCGATGGGTCCCCTTGAATCCCTTCACAACTGCACCTTCCACATACTCTGTGTGCTTCCACCCTGATCCCTTGGATCTCAGTGAGTTAACTTTGAAGGAAACTGCAGGAAGCCTATCTGTTCAGCTGTCTACAGTAGCAGGACAAGTGGGCTGTCAGCAACAGTTCAATATTTTCCCCGGAAGCAGATGGGCACACTGTCACTGTTGACAGTAATTTCTGTTCCTTTATAGAATGAGCATGCATATATATATATATATATATATATATATATATATGCCACTGCTAAAAGGCCCAAAAAGGATTTAAAAATGCCAATATTTTTAAATAAAACAGAAACTAAAAATAGATAGCACACTTTGTTTTTATCTAACATCAGATTCTCTTTCTGTACTAAGGCAAGAGAATTGGCCCACCATCCAATCTGAATGCACGGATCACCAGTGCCTATTTGTTTGAGCATAGCATTCATTGCCGTGCATCTTGATTTAGACAGCAGTTGTGCTTTTCCAAAACCTGCTCCACTCAACTTTTCAACTGATAGGTTGTTTACCTCTGTTTTTAACCCCTTAATGACAACAGCTGTAACATGAACAATTTTGGCCTTTTTAGTATGCCTTTGTTCACACAAAAAATATCATATACCCTTTAAGCATGAGTAGGGCTTCTTTTGATACCACATTTATATGGGTAACCCAACATCTAATTTGATAATAATATAAAAAAAAAAACACAACATTTTTATAGGTTTTCCTGTGATAATTTGTGCTCAGTTGATTAATTTCTAAAAGGAACTGGATAAAAGGTATGAAAAATAATTCTTACATTCCAAGTGCCCTTTTTTAAGGGGATACTGTCCCTCTAAGAAGAAAATCCCTATTTCTTCTGTGTCCCTAACCACGGCCATAGAAACTAATGGGTAAAGTGTCTCCTCCCTCCAGCTGGATGTAGGACCAATCAAAACATAAAAGGCTGCCCCCTGACTTCGTCTGCAGTCATTTTGGTCCTACATCCAACTGGGGTAGGAGAGCGCAACAATCATGCACCCTTTAAAAAAAAAAAAAAAAAAAAAAAAAAGAAGAAATGTTTCCATTACCCGATTAAGCCTGGGGGATATTGGCTGCATTCACTTCTGTCCAAAAATCAGAGCAGGCGATCCAGAAGCCAGCCGACAAAGCAAAATGTTACAGCAGCAGGCGACACATCGGAAGCATGCTCTTTCTCCCCGGTGGTAGTAGCGGTCCGCTCCGGCGGAGACCCTGCAGCCCTGGCCACAAGTTGGAATACCAAACAGGAGGGCTGAGTGTTTTTTCCTCTACCTTTTATTACATGGGGTATGACGGCATCCGGTAGGCCTCTTGGAACGCACGCCGTTTTGTAGGCCTATTTAAACCCACAGGATTAGTTTGGCTTTGGAAGTTATTGGTTATATTTTGCTATAGCCAATTTTAACATATTAAATAAAGGTTATATTTTAATTCTGGGAAACTTTACCCCTCAAATTTTCAATGGCTACTACTCCAAAACCAAGTACTTCAAAGGAAAAATCTACAACAGAAAAGAAAGAACACAAGATCCCTCCAAAAACTAAAGCTAAAGAAACTCAGATACAGCCAAACTATGCGATGAAGGCTTAAAAAAGATGGCAGACACAGAGGTTCCAAGTAAAATATCGGATTTCCTATCATGGTGTCACCTGCCGCCACCACCGCGGTCGGGTCTTCGTCTCCGGGCACCGCCGAGCTCTTGCTTCAGCGCATGCGCGGGTCCTTCCGGCTTCCTCAGCCGACGTGCATGCGCCCATGTCAGTGTCCGCTGTGTGCGGACGTATTCAGCAGCCTCTAGCTGCCTCTGCTTCTACTCTCCCATTGGGCACAGTGTCTTGGTCCAATGAGAGTGTACAAGGTATTATTGCCCATTGGACATGATATAAGTCCAGCTGGGCATTTGATCCTTCTTGTCCTGATTGGGCTAGGAAGTAGCCCATTCTGGACTTTGATCTGCCCCCTCCTCCTATTGGAGGGTTAGTGTATATAACATTGGTCAGCCCCCTCTGTCTTTGCCCGTTCCACGAGCTTGTCCAGTACTATTCATTAAACTGTTGACCTCTGGAATCCTGACCTAGCTTGTCTGACCACCGTTGACCTCTGTAACCCTGACCTGGCTTGTCTGACCACCGTTGACCTCTGTAACCCTGACCTGGCTAGTCTGTCCACCACTGATATCCGGTATCCTGACCTGGCTTGCCTGACCACCTTTGACCTCTGGAATCCTGACCTGGCTTGTCTGACCACTGTTGACCTCTGAAATCCTGACCTGGCTTGTCTGACCACCGTTGACCTCTTGAACCCTGACCTGGCTTGTCTGACCACCACTACCCTTACTGCCTGTTTCTCCCTCCGCTGACCTCCTGGTTCTGGTTCACACGGTTCCCAGTTACTCCCATCCTGGTTGCACCCCGGCTCAACTGGGGTGGAACAATCTGGTTTCGTGACCAGCACCTTTATCCAGCTTCGGCTGCAGCAAGGGAGTACCTGGCACGCAGTCCACGCACACAAGCATCGCACTCTAGCGCCGAACCCAAGCATCAACCAGTTCCTAGGCTGCGGGGGTCCCTACTCCCCCCGATAGTGACACATGGATGAAATCATCCATGCAAGAAACCTTCTCACCCATTCAGTCATCCATTCCTAGGAAAAGACAAAAATTAGAGGACCCTGAGGAAGGAACCTCTAGTAGGTTAGGGGATATTGAAGATATCAGTTTTGAGGATATTTTATCTCAATATTCCTCAGAAGAAGATTAACGAAGAGGAGGAAGGTTCCTTCTGTATGGAGAAAATAGACCATTTTCTAAAATTCATGAGAAAGACGCTAGGCCTGGTAGAAGAAGCTGAGGAGAAGGGAGTCCTAGACACTGCCTTCCTAGGGAAGAGAAAGGATTCACCAGTATTTTCAGTTCATCAGTCCTTATCTGACCCAATAAAAACAGAATGGTCAAAGGGAGACAAAAGAATTTCTACGTCTAAAAGACTCAGTAAAATGTACCCCTTTAAGGAGAAGGATACAGCAGCATGGATAGCTCCACCTAAGATAGATGCGGCCATAGCACAAAGAGAACTACCATACCAATTGAAGATGGATCATCCCTAAAAGATACAATGGAGAGAAGGATAGAGAATTCCTTGAAGAAACAATTCTCTCTTTTAGGACAGTCCATGAAGACTGCTACAGCTATGGCCTGTGTAACCAGAACGATTAGGATTTGGTTATCAAAATTAGAACAGAAGATTGAATCCAATGTATCATGGTCAAAGCTATTGAAGGACGTAGCAAATATAAAAGAAGCAGTAGCACTCTCATGCAATCCTTTATTAGACAATCTAAGATTATCAGCAAGATCTTCCTCCCTTTCTGTTGTTGCCAGAAGGACGTTATGGTTGAGACCTTGGGGAGCAGATGCCTCTTCTAAAAATAAGTTGGTCTTGCTACCTTTTTCTGGAACACTGCTCTTCGGGGAACAGTTAGAAGAAATTATAAGAAAGATCACAGGAGGAAAAAGTTCCCTCCTTCCACAGGATAAAAGACACAGATCCTCTCCTCTGCGGTCTTACTTTCGGAATAGAAGGCAATCCTTTCAAGATTATAGACGCTACCAACAGTCAAGAGCTTTCGATTCCAGAAAACAAACTTCCTTTCAGCCAAGAGGTTCTTTCCGGAAGGAAGGAATACAAAGAAACCAATTCAAAAAAGAATCTCAGTGAAGGTCGGCGGACCCTGTTTCCAGTTCCAGTGGGAGGTCGATTGGAAGTATTCAGAAAAGAGTGGCAGACCTTGACAGTCCCAGACAAATGGGTAATTCAAGTATTGGAAACAGTGTGCCTGCTACAATTCGACCGTTTTTCACTCACAAGATTATTCAAGATCTCAAAAACGCCAAGAAAGGCTGTAAGAGCCCTGGAACTGAAGAAGGCAGTTCAGGAACTGATACAGAGAAAGGCAATAGAGCCAGTACCAAAAGAGGACAGAAGACAGGGCTGGTACTCAGTCATCTTCACCACTTCAAAGGCAATAGGAGGATCCAGAGCAATACTGGACCTAAAAATACTCAACACCATGATAAAGAAAAGATTATTAAAAATGGAGACCATAGTCTTGGTCATCCAGACAATTCGCCCAGGGTATTACCTATCAAAAATAGATCTCCAAGATGCATACTTACACATTCCAATCAAATTAACTCACAGGAGGTTCCTGAGATTCTGTTACAGGGGGCAACACTGGCAATTCAGGGTGCTGCCCTTTGGGTTGACCTAAGCTCCAAGGATCTTCTCCAAAACGTTGATAGTAGCCTTACAGCCCCTAAGAATAAAAGGCATAAACATTCTGCCCTATCTGGATGACCTTTTAATAGTAGCAGAATACAGGATACTGGCAAAGAAGCATGTCTCTCAGACCCTTCTTCACTTACAACAGTTGGGCTGGATAATAAACTAAGAAAAGTTGCCTAAATCCAACCCAGAGACTGATATTTCTGGGTCTATCCATAGACACAAAAAAGGGCCTAGTTTCTCTATCTTCAGAAAGGATAAGGAACATAGTCAAGAAAGTATCGAGTTTCAGAAAAAAGGCAGTATACACAGCCCAGGATTATATGTAAATACTGGTATCCATGACATCATCCATATAGGTGGTCCCCTGGGCGAGACTAAACATGAGACTGCTACAACGTCCGCGCGCCTGCGCTGTTAGTCCCAGGCGGCTGTAGGAGGCGTTGCTAGGAGCCATTCAGCTCCGGAAGGGACTGACAGCGCAGACGCGCGGACGTCACTAGGGCATGATGTCCACGCTCCGTCCCGCATGTCAGCCGAGGATCACTTCAAATTTCTCCGTGAAGAGGTAATAATTCTGGCGACTAGCGCTACTAAGCAGCTAGTGGCCAGATAGGGAATTATTAAAGACAACGTTTGTTAGCGGTGTTAGTTCCGATTTAAATCTAGTACTAGAACAACTAGCAGCATCATCAAGATTTGAACCTTTAGAGGAAATTCCAATAAAGTTTCTTACCCTGAAAGCGATCTTTTTAACAGTAATAACATCGGCAGGAAGAGCTGGTGAACTTTAAGCCTTGCCCTATAAGGAACCTTATACTACCCTTCACCAGGACAAGGTAGTTCTGCGCACTAAATCAGAGTTTAGATCTAAAGTAATATCTTCCTTTCACTTGAACCAGGAAATTGTACAACCCTCCTTTTTTCAAAATCCTCAAGGAGAAAGACAAAAAACACCTGCATAACTTACATCTAGTAAGATGTATTTCCATCTTCAAAAGACGGAACCATTCTGAAAATCAGACTCCTTGTTCGTACACTTTGGGAGATTTAAGGGTTCATCAGCATCCAAACAATCCATTGCTAGATGGATAATGGAATATATAAGACTATGCTATCTGTTATCTGGAAAATAACCACCTAAGATTATTAGAGCACACTCGACTAGAGCAGTAGCCTCTTCCTGGGCAGCAAAGGGGTCAGCCTCTATTGAGGACTTGTGTAAAGCAGCCACATGGTCCTCTATTTCTACCTTTATCAAGCATTACAAGACTGATGTTATGTCGGCCTCAGATGGCAGATTTGGCAAAAAAGTCCTCAAGTCAGCTACATCTAGGTCTGGGTAAGAACTGTCTTGGGATAAATATATATATATATATATATATATATATATAGAGAGAGAGAGAGAGAGAGAGAGAGAGAGAGAGAGAGAGAAATGTATAGTTACACATATATATGTGAAATTATTATTCCTTTGTCCTTTGTATATTTACCTGCTATATATATATTTATAAATGGTAAGATCATATTTTTCATGATAATTGTACACATTTGGGCAGATGTGTACTTATTATTTGCAATTAATTTTTTCCCACCCGGGATCATAGGCTTGAGTATATCCCATTAGTTTCCATGGCCGTGGTTAGGGACACAGAAGAAAGGGAGAAATTTATCTTACCGATATTTCCTTTTCTTATGTGTCCCTCCACGGCACACCCTGCCTTCTAACCTGTCTATATTCTAATTTTTTAGCTTGGACAAAAGATGACTGCAGAAGAAGGCAGCCTTTTATGTTTTGATTGGTCCTACATCCAGCTGGAGGGAGGAGACACTTTACCCATTAGTTTCTATGGCCGTGGAGGGACACAGAAGAAAAGGAAATATCAGTAAGAGAAATTTCTCCCTATCCCTCTCTGGTGTCCCTCCTTTAGGAGATCATTAATAAAACACACATTAATGTTTGTGTAAAAGTCACTATATGTGTTTATAAATGACTTTGTGTTAGTAAAATGCTTTGCTCAAAATAATTTATTCCGTAACACATAGTGTTGGCAAGAGGTCATCAAGTGATCAAACCTGCTTTTACCCTTAGTCCTGCCCCAGCACCAAACATTAAAATGAAAGTGTCTTATATTTGGCCATTTGATATGCTGGACCCTCTGTTATCTGTTTCTCTCTTGGTCACAATAACAGAGTGGAAGAGAGAGGCAGAGAACAGTGACAAAAGCAATGCTTATTTATACTGCCTTTGTCATGTGGCTTCCCTGGCACATATGATCGCTGTAACAGTGATCACATGTGTAGAGACACCAGAGAAAGGCTGAAACTTACTTTTCCAGTTGTGGAGCAGTCAGTTACATCCTCCCTGGCATTAGCACAGCTTCCTTGAAGACAGCTGTAATCACTGAAAGTCTTGCTGTGTGTAAAGGACGGAGTTGCGCAACAGTCCCGGCTCATCACTCGTCACTATGGGCTAGTGCCTTGCTCTGTTTCTCCTCTCTTCACTGTCTTTGTACTTTTTCTTCTATGGTTTTTCTCCCTTCCCTTCACCTGTGATTTTCCTTCCCTCTCTATCCTTTTCCACTTCTTGCCTCTAACTCCAGTCTAACCCATCCCTCCCCAATATGTAACTATTCCCCCACCTCTATTTATTTGTTTTGCTGCCCTGTTGTTTATTCCCCCATTTCCTATTGTGTATTTGCCTATCCTCAGTGTAAATGCCACCGCACCACTGTATATGCTCCCATACTGAATTTGTCCTCCATCTTCCCTACTGTCTGCCCCCATTCTTACTTTCTTACTCTAGGGCTTGGCAGCCTGATGACTTCCATCTGTTTGTTGGATTATAACTTTTCAACATCCTTGTGAGGCCAGTGCCTGGATTTAGATGACAAACAATGTAGCCCAACAACAGATGTACAGCTATACACTTATAGTGAAGTGAAAAATATTCTTAAATGGAAAATTTTCCAGAGATTCATTTTTTTGTGTTTTGGTAAATGTTTAGTTTCATAAGTTCATGAGATACAGTGAATGGATATACAGTATGAGACAGGCTTTATAGCTGCAGAACTGTAATTAATGTTTTTCAGGTAAATATCCTTAACATGTATGAGTCATTGATATTAATCAGTATGTCACTCATTCCCCTTCAGGGCTGGAGGGGAATGGCCAATCGTGGAGCACACATGCCTTCCTAAAACAAAACTGAAACTGATACTAATGAGGATTTCACCCCCAGGCATCAGACACTATAACGCAGTGTCTCATTTCACTTCCTGAGCTGTGGGCTATTATCTTGAATTATTATTATTTCTAATAAAACATTCCACATAATATAACATTTAAATGCACATTAAATGTGCTTGAATTTTTTCCTGCTGGGACAAAAAAATGAACATGTGACACCTTTATTAGCACTGTTTTCTAAATACAAGCAAAATAAACATGATAAATTACAGCATTTCACTTATGTAAAAGTATTTAAAAGTTATCTGAAGTCTACATTTCAAAATGTTTCATAAAACCCACTTCACTGCATACATATGCTTTGAATTTCAGTGCATGTGATATATAATCATACAATTTCTATACTGTGTGCAGACATGTTAGATTGTAAATCGATGTATTGATAACATAACAGTAACAACCAACGGCTAATTTTATTATCCATGGGGTAGCAGGTGATGTATGAGGATTGTTAAATGATAACAAACCATAAAGTCTGTATGGGAGACTTTTCAACCCCCTTTCTGCTCTCCTGATGGTCCACTGAGGCTCATAATGAAGCCTCGGCTTCTCTGGCAGGTCTTCTCCTAAGCGAACAAATCTGCCCATAAGGCACAATCTTTGCGACAGTTGCCCTTTAAAAAGGGAAGGAATACCACCAAATAATACCCTCCACACATACTGTACTATAGACAAAAAATCCTATCCTAATAGCCCCTATGAATTGTGCCCTTGTGCCTTTGCTCAAGAGATAAGGGAAGAGATGCACTAAGGAGTGATAAAGAGGTGATAAAGTGGAGATAACTTCTCCAGTGATATCACTTCTCCAGTTCCTATGTTATTCTATAGAACCTATGCTCAAATGTAGAGAAATCTTAGCGCATAGGCTATATAGAATAACACAGGCAATGGAGAAGTGATATCACTGGAGAAGTCATCTCTGCTTTATCACCTCTTTATCACTCCTTAGTGCATCTGCCCACTGGTGTCTATGTCCATGGAGGTAGACATGAAAGATGCTGGTAGTTTGCTCAAACTGAAACAAGCAGTGTGCATTAGCCTACTTAACCCTTTTATGACCAGAAGGGGTGTGTAATGCCTTGAGGAGCAAAGTTTTGAACACCCCTTTGTTTCTTATATGGTTCAGATTACCATGTGCAGGGGGTGGCTAATGTGCCCCCTAGGTCAAATGAATTGTTCGCTATGAATGAATGAGTTTATTTATATAGCACCACAAATGTATGCTGTGAATATGTTTATTTATATAGCACCACAAATATACTCTGTGCTTTACAGTTTAAGGGGTTAGACAATAGAGTTACAAGTGCTTTGCAAAGTGAAACACTGGAAGTGTGGTCCAGGTTCCTGCCTGAAAACTTAGCCTAAAGTGGTATTACAAATATCCCCTGTATTCATATCCTAGCAGTGATTGTATCAATATACCAGAGCAGTTCCACATCTTAGCCACCAATGCCAGTGGCTGCACTTCGGCTATGCACTACGGTGAATGATCACTGCTGTACACACTCTACCTTTGTTAGGACTTTAATACCAGCAAGCCTTTTATCTGATTCACACAAGAAAATAGCATAAAGAGACACCATTTCATGTATGGCTTCTTTAAAGGGATAGTAATACTTTGTTTTATCTTTATTTTATTTTGTAGGCATTAAAAAGCATGAAGAACGATATAAGTCTTATCTCTCAAACCTTTATGGTTTAAGAGATATTCACAAGCAAAGTATCCCCCCCCCGTTCAGCCAAATCAGAAGGGAGGTGCCCAGGTAGACTGCAGAGAGGGACAATCTTCAATTAAGATGAGGGAAAAAGCTGAAAAACTTGTCAAGGGGGGAAGGGATTTCATTCTTTTCATACAAAGAAGATTGTCCCCTGCTGTTATCTGTCTGGTCTTACAATCAGATTCATATCTGAGAAGAGATGGCTTACACTAGGAAAAAGGGGCGGGAGGGGAAACTTTGCTTGTGAATATCTCTTAAACCATAAAGGTTTGAGAGATAAGATTTATATCGTTCTTCATGTTTTTTTAATGCCTACAAAATAAAATAAAGTTAAAACGAAGTATTACTATCCCTTTAAGCCCTTAAGGACTGACCACCAGTTAAGGACCACAAGGCATTTTTTATTTTCAGGAATTGATTCAGGGCTCCCCAAATGGTGTGCAGTCGTGTGAGGAGCCCTGAATTCCATGACATGCCAGGACCGTCATGGGTCCTTAGGGCAACTTCACCCATGACAATCCTGGCACATCATGGGTCCTTAAGGGGTTAATACAAGGATTAAAATAAGGCATAGAGGAAAGGAATAACCCAAAACAGTTTACGCTAGGTGAGAATGCTGTGCATACTTAACTTACAAAACAGCTGTTGGCTTAGAGCCTCCTCTTCCACATCTTATACCATACATTAAATAAGGCTGAAACTTTATTCAGAAGTGTGTGTGTTCCAGTTAGTCTTTATTCTTCTTTTTGAGGCTAATGTACTAAGAATACCCCAGGGGAGATTAACTAAGGCATGATAAAGAGGCGATGACTTCTCCTGTCTGATAAACTCCAAGTCCTAAGTTATTCTATGGAGCCAATGCACTTATATTTTTTTCAGCTTTTTAGATCTTAGTGTCATTGGCTCCATACACTAAGATAGTCATCCACTTTTCATACCTTTATCACATATTTGTGCATAACCTTCATTGTGGCTGAGGTACTAAGAACCAACGTCATTCTGGGGCAAACCAGCTGCACTGGTGTTTTCTAACCCCCTGGATGCTAGAGAGGTCTCCAGCACATTGCAAATGTTTAACCCCTTGAATGCCAGAGCTCTCCAACGCATTGCTCTGCAATGTGCTGGAGACCTCTCTAGCATTCAAAGGGTTAAAACTCCCCTTTAAACTAATGAGAATTTGGGAAATGTGTGGTTGTCCCTTATAATGCAGTTAGTTTCCCCCAGAATGTCCCCAGTTCTTACACATCTGACTTGATGAGCTCTATTCACTGAAAGACAAAGAAACTGCACCAGAGAGAGCAAATTAAAATCTCCTGTCATTTAAAAGGAGCATTAACCCCTTGAAAGCCAGTGAGGTGTCCAACACAATGCAAAGCCACTCAGGGGAAAGTTATGGGGCTTTTAACCTTATGAATGCCAGAGGGGTATCCAAAGCATTGAATCTGTAAATCTATATTTGTTTTCTGAGGCCAAAAATCTAGTCCTACATATGTTTTGAGGGAGCAGCCATTCTTGTTTTATTTTTAAGGCTCAAGGTGCCACAGTAATCTCAAGCATTTGTCCAGGATTGTCTGTAAGTGGGATGAAATAAGAAGATAGCCATTCTGAATAAAGAACAGAGGGCACTAATCACAAATACATGAACTGACTAGCTTTTTGCTCTAGTTAAAGCAACACAGTCACAAAATAAATTCTCTCTAAACAGGACAGTTTGCATATGTTAAAATCAAGTTAATCCTATGGTGCAGTTGCTTTGCTCTCGATAAAGTGGAGATAAAAGGGATAAAGGGGAGAAAGTGGAGATGACTTCTCCAGTGATATCACAAATATAATTCCTATGTTATTCTATGGAGCCATTGCACCTTTGGAAATCTTTGTGCATATGCTCTATAGAATAATATAGAGACTGGAGAAGTGATATCATTGAATAAGTCATCTCCGCTTTATCCCATCTTTATCATGATTTAGTGCATAACCCCCAATGTGTGTATATATTGGTGATAACTATAAACCTTTAGATTAAATATGTACACAAACCTAAACTGACACAGTTTGCTAAATTGTCACTGGTGTATATTTCTCCATATGTAAAACATCTGCATGCAGAGGAGTTTGTACATACAAGTCCCAGTGGATGACTTCCCAAGAGTTATGTGTAACACTTGTTTGCTCATGAACAAGCAGGTTCCTGAGCATACACACACATACACACACATATAATTTTCTAGAACCATTGGCCACAGGCTCAAAGAAAAGAGGAAAAAATTCAGGGGCAAACAAACTACATCATAGAGGACAAATAAAAATGTTTGAGGAGGTGGAACATTTTGGTTTCACGCATTGGGAGTTATGCAGTAAGGTGTGATAAAGAGGTGATAAAGTGGAGAAGTCTTCTCCAGTGATATCACTTCTCCAATTCCTATGTTATTCTATGGAACCTGTGCACAAAGATATCCAAATCTTAATGCATTGGCAACACAGAATAACATAGGATCTGGAGAAGTGATACCACTGGAAAAGTCACCTCCGCTGTATCACCTCTTTATCACACCTTAGTGCATCTCCCCCATTATCTCTGTAGAACCTTAATAACAAACAAACTGGAATGCTAGATGTGTCTCAAATGCATTCCTTCACAGTGAGTTGGAAACCTCTCTAGCATCCAAAGGGTTAACTTAGGATCAGTATAAAATGCTACTGGTAATTTTGCACAAATGAATACTCTACCTACAGTATTTCCCAGTACAGCTTTATTCCACTTTCCTCCATTACAAAAATGGAAATCACGCTACCTCTTCAGAGAACCCTGGGGTTCAAAAGAAAATAGTCTGAAAACCAATGCATTAGAGAACTCTCTAGAATTCAGTGAGGGTTATGCTCTAATCCTCCTCCTATTACATAAAGTGGTAGAATGTGTAGCTCACTGTGAGCCGTAACCACACATGCTCAGTAGAGAGTATCTACTGTGCATGTGTGGTTTCGCACACAGGGAGCTTCGCTGTGAGCCACCTGGAGCTCCCCGCTAAGGATCAGTGCGTTCGGCGAGCCTCTACTGCATATGACTGCAGTCATGCTCAGTAGAGACTCGCTGAACGCGCTGCCCCGCTCCGGACAGCTCACGTCCTGTCTCTGCTCCTGGCTCCGGGGCAGCTGGATGCACTTTAGCCCATGTATACGGGCTTTCATACTAGTGCATAATAAAGAGGTTATAACACAGATATGACTTATCCAGGTATATCACTCCTCCAGTTCCTAAGTTATTCTATAGAGTCTATGCACGGGCTGGCATGGTCATAAACTTCCCATCCAATCTGGACATCTTATGCACAAGTCAGGCAAACACTGCCCATCCCAAACCACAAATAAACTGTCTGACCCATCTCATGCTGATCTTAAACTGGGCATGAACTGCCTAACACATCCTGGGTACACACTGCCCAGCCCCAGCATATATTGTATAGCCTTGTCATATGCAGCAAAGCATACCCATGGCATATACTCCACAGAACAGTCCAACCCAACTAAAGGCATAAGAATGAACATACACTCCTCACAGCAGGCAAAAACCTCAAAGAAGGCAGAACATCACATCACACAGCAGACACACAATCAAACACACACTCTCCACACAGCACACAGCAGACAACAGGAATACACCTCACAGCACACATTTATGTGTGTTTGCCACTATGCATGGCAGGCACACATCACAAAACACACATATATCATACACATTCCTCACACTACAAATATACATCAAAATACACAGTAGACAAATACCTCACAGTAGACACACACTTTCACTCACACTCCATGGAGCACACTCCATAGCACACACTAAGAAAGCACACAACTCATCATGACACACAGTAGACACGCACCACAACACACACCTCAAAGCAAGGACAACCTTCATTTTATGTTTATTATATGTGCTGTAATGAGTATCTAATTTGTACCAAAGTAGATACTCATGACACCAGAGCACATATAAAGAACACATCAAGCACAGAATAACAGAGTACACAGCGTGTTTAGCCCGCCTTTTTCTCTTCCTCACCAGGGTTTTGGCCACGTTCCCTCTCTGCGTGATGTTCTTACTATGTTTCTCGTTGGCCATCCGGATTCTTTGCTTGGCCACCATGGTGTCAGTGGGAGGTGCGGCCGTTCAGATGTGCAGGTGCTGAACTCCGCGCATTAACAAACCATCGCTAACGGGTCACACCATGACGTCAGCAGCACCTGTACCCTATCGCTACGGGGCAAAGCGCCATACCCTTTTTTGCCTACTCTTCACCCTAACATGCAGGGTACCTCGCTACAGCAAATGAGCTTTCATCGTTGAGGTAGCTTTGTTGACAAAAGCTAAAAGAGAGAACTATTTACATCCGGCGGATTGATCCATAGATGAACGGACGAAAGGATGCTGTAGCCAGTTATTGGTTTCCATGGTTATGGTACTCACTGGGCGGTGCGCAATAAGTGATAGATACTTGGTACGTTGTAGTTGGTTAGTTGGACTTCATGACGGCAGTCAGTCATGTTATAATTGGCTGCTTGGATTCGCGCCATCTGTCATTTGGGGAGCTGCATGTAGTTCATATTCTATGTGACTTCTAAATGTAACAGAAACTGATAATAAATTTCACCTCTGATTGACAAGCGCTAAAGATGACATAACGAGTGAACGTGTCTAGTTCTTTTGGCGAGTAACTAAATTGAACTGATTTTCTCCTCGTAGTTTCACTATGACTTGTATGTATGTCCGGGGATTACATTTTCTATACAAGGGGTAAGATTGTATAGCAGGAGGTAGCTGGTTCTGAAAAGACCTTGGGCTTGGACCAGACTAATGCATTACTAGTTCTACCTGCAGCCCATTTGCACTATTACTAGACGAGATTAACAGCAACATGTAGTTGGTTATGCACTAAGGCGTGATGAAGGGGTGATAATGCTGAGATAACTTCCCCAGTGATATAACTTCTCCAGTTCCTATGATATTCTATAGAGCCTATGCACTAAGATCTCCAAAGCTGGAAAAATCTTAGTGCATAGGCTCCATAGAATAACAGGAACTGGAGAAGGGATTTCTCTGGAGAAGTGCTCTCCACTTTATCATGGCTTAGTGTATAACCCCCATCATGCCCAGACTGGCAACAAGACTGTAGCTTAGCCATTTGAGTGCCAGAGGGGTAGCCAGAATTGCTTCTCAATACCTTGGCTACCACTCTGACACTCAAAAGGTTAAGAAACAGGGCTTTAACACTTTCAGTCAGTACTTAGCAGGGCTTAGCTTTATAGGTGTTTACCATGCACATCAGCCTCATCGTGGCACTGGCCAGACTAGGATAATGGGAAATGTAGTCAGCAACAGCTAGACAGCCATAGGTTGACATATATGTGGATTCTAGGAATGTTAAAGTACGTTTACATTCAGATGTGGTGCACAGCTGCTGGGCAGGGACCTAGTTGAGCGAGCTTTACAACAAAATGTTCTGCAACTATTCATGCACCAATACATCCTATTTACTAAAAAGTTTTTTTTTTAAATGTATACATGTATATTTGACTTGTGTTTAAAACCTATGGAATACAGTGCACAGACAAAAAAAATCCTATATGTTAACAATGTATTGACATTTGACTGAGACACAAGTAGAAGTGCTTATATTTCTCTTGGTCAATGATCAAAAAAATGTAAGTAAATTCCACAAATAGGGACATTCTCAAATACATATTCCTTTTTAATCCAGTTATGTAGTCCTAAAAGAGTGCTAGGACTTTACTCTCTCTTGCATCTGTTGAGGGATGCAGGGACCATGGGTACAGAGGCAGGGCACTCCAAACTAAAACTCCTCCCTAACATTACCCTATATAACTTTTACCAGCAGAGCTATTCTCTTTTTTTAGAGACCTCAGGAGATGACAGGTCATTTCCCTATAGGGAAATGTTTTTATTTATTTACTTATTTATGTTTCATGCAGCTGTGAAGAGATTCCCCAGCATTACTGAATGACTTCCTGAGGACTGAGTGGTCCTGGCCTCATGCCTGTCTCAGTTCCATTGGAACTGAGGGGTTTAGGACCAGAGTGTACTGTACATCTAGATCCCTCCTTCCCATTGCCTCCTCAGAGTTGAAGACTGGCGTTACCATGAACACCTCCCCTTTCCACTGGATATGCGTGTGTGTTTGTGGGGGTGATGTATCAATCCTGCATGTTGGGTACAGTGCTATAATGTGCTACTTTCAGTCTTGCTATGGACTCCTCTTTGAGGAGCATTCCTCTTTATTGTCATTGATGGCATTCTGTTATCTCTCTGTTCTGGTTATGTCACGGTAATACCAATAACGTTCTGGAGTCAGTATGGTATAGTTAAATGCAAAATTTAATAATAATAGTAAAGTAGCTCACACTGTATACACAAGTAGCAAGCAGAGGGTACAAGCCAGCGAGCACTGCTATCAGGAATAGTAGGCTGCCAAGCTTGACGACTCTGCTGGAGACTAGGCCTCAGCCACTGGTAGTCTCTGCAGGAGCAGGAACACTGGATCTTGATCCAACGAGAGAGAATACTGACTCACGCCTGCAGTCAGTATAGTGCATTATCTGACTCATGCCTGCAGTCAGTATAAGGAAATGGATAACTGACCCACGCCTGCAGTCAGTATCGGAGCTAGTCTACCAGAGCCCCAGGTCCGCACTAGATTGGGTGTCTGCTAGGTACAAGGAATAAACATAAGAATAGTCAGACAGAGTCACTAGTCAGCACCATCGGGGGTAGTCAGACAAGCCAGGTCATACACAGTTCAGGTAGTCAGCCAGAGCCACAGGTCTACACCAGGTTGGGTGTCTACTATAGGGATAGACAAAAGAATGATCAGACAGAGCCACAGGTTGGATGGAAGACTAGCCAGGTCATACACAGAGCCCAAGGAAATAGAACTGCTATGAACAACAATGCAAGGGCAACTGAGTCAGGACTCAGACTGCCCTTTAAACCCCTCCTCAGGAAGTAGGTAGGAGGAGCAGCTCAGAGGAAGTAGGTAAGAGGGGACTACAGGAAGCGTAGCACGTAAAACAGAGGCCTGCTGCATGCTTGAAGCCTCACACCTGCAAATGACGCTGACAACAAGGTAAGCTGTAACAGTACCCCCCTTTGAAAGGCCCCCCTCTGCGGAGCCGGACGGGGTTTGTCAGGGAATCGAGCATGAAACCTGCGTACCAATACAGGAGCGTGGACATCACTGGCAGGTATCCAGGGGCGCTCCTCAGGACCATAGCCCTTCCAATGAATAAGGTACTGTAGGCACCCTCTAACCAAATGGGAGTCCAGAATATTTTGTACTTCATACTCCTCGTGATCTGCAACTCACGGGAGCAGGACGGACGGGAGCTGAGGTATACCGGTTGCAGACCAAGGGCTTTAACAGGGAAACATGGAAGACATTATGAATGCGCATACTGGCAGGAAGCTCCAAGGCATAGGCCACTGGGTTAATTTTGCGCAATACACGGAAAGGACCAAAGAATCGAAGAGCCAATTTGTTACAGGGGACCTGGAGGTGAAAGTTGCGGGAAGACAACCACACTCTGTCTCCTAATTGGAAGGTAGGTGCCAGCAGTCACCTACGGTCAGTCTGCCTTTTTTGTCGCTGCACAGAATCACGTAGGGTATGCTGTACCCGTACTCACGAGGAATGGAGCGCCCTTAAATGCTCGTCCAGAGCTGGAATTTCTTGTGCTTGGAAAGTCTCGGGAAGAGCCGAGGGTTGGAACCCATAATTGACCAAGAACGGGGAACTCTTAGTGGAAGAGTTAACAGCACTATTCTGGGCAAACTCTGCCCAAGTTAACAGGGTAGCCCAGTTATCCTGATGGTCACAGATATAGCAGCAGAGAAACTGTTCCAAGGCTTCATTAGACCTCTTTGCCACACAGTTGGACTGCGGATGATACAAGGAGGAGAATGCCAATCGAATACCCATTTGCTTACAGAAGCACCTCCAGAAACGGGACACAAACTGGCTTCCTCTATCGGACACAATTACTTTAAGAATGCCATGGAGATGGAAGACCTCTCTAGCAAATACCACCGCCAATTCCTGCGTGGATGGTAACCCTTTCAGTGGCACAAAGTGGGCCATCTTAGAAAACTTGTCTACAATCATTAGAATTACTGTATAACCCTTGGAACTTGGAAGCTCGACCATAAAGTCATTGGATAGATGTGACCAGGGGTGTTCCCCATTGGCCACTGGCTGAAGCAAGCCCATTGGCAGGTGTCTAGGAGACTTGGTTTGAGCATAAGTCGTACATGCAGCCGTGAAAGCAGTACAGTCAGCCCGAAGACTAGGCCACCAAAATACTTGTGACACAGACCATATCAATTGGTCTCGATCAATGTGACCCGCAACTTTAGAGGCATGATATGTCTCCAACAACTTGATGCGCAACTGTGCAGGAACAAAGCAACAACCATCACGTTTATCAGGGGGAGCAGAGTGTTGGGCTGCTAGAATCTCTTCTCCTAGAGGAGAAGTAATACAGGTATGAATCGTACTGAGAATACGATCAGCTGGATTGATCGGAGAAGGTGGAACCTCTTCTGTGGATGGGATACAAAACTGGCGGGATAATGCGTCTGCCTGTACGTTTTTAGAGCCAGGAAGATAGGAAACCACAAAATTAAAGCGGGACAGAAACAGTGCCTATCTGGCTTGCCTGGAAGACAAGCATTTGGCTTCAGAGAGGTAAATTAGGTTTTTTTTGTGGTCGGTTAAAATCAAGATAGGAGCTTTGGTGCCTTCAAGCAGATGCCTCCATTCTTTCAAGGCCAGGACAATAGCCAGTAATTCTCTGTCCCCAATCTGGTAAAGAATTTCAGCTTTGGACAGTTTCCTAGAAAAGAACCCACATGGACAGAGGGCCTCACCAGGAGCTGAGCGCTGAGGCAGTAAAGTGCCCACTCCGACTTCCAATACATCCACCTCCAGGGTAAAGGGCAGGGAGGGATTGGGATGCGCCAATATGGGGCCTGCCACGAAGGCTGCCTTGAGATTTTCAAAAACCAGAATAGCCAGTTGTGACAACTCCGAGGTGTTTGCCCCTTTACAAGTGATGTCCGTCAGGGGTTTTACAATGGTAGAGAAATTCTTAATGAATTTTCGGTAGTAATTTACGAAACCCAGAAACCTTTGGATCGCTTTGAGTCCCTTAGGACGTGGCCATTTCACAACAGCGGACAATTTTTGAGGGTCCATGGCGTACCCGGAAGCAGAAATTATATAGCCCGGGAATGTGACTTGAGGTCTGTGGAATTCACATTTTTCAAGTTTACAAAACAACTTGTTCTCGCGTAATAGGCTCAGGACTCTGGATACATCAGACTGATGAGTCTCCAATGTAGGAGAGTGAATTAAGATGTCATCCAAATATACAACCAGGCAACTTTGAAGGAGTTCTCATAACACACCATTTATGAACTCCTGGAAGACAGCTGGGGCGTTACACAATCCGAAGGGCATGACCAAGTACTCATAGTGCCAACTCCGGGTATTGAACGCTGTCTTCCATTCATGCCCTTCTTTAATTCGTACCAAGTTGTATGTGACTCTCAGATCAAGTTTCATAAATATCTTTGACCCAGCAAAGAGTTCAGTGATCAGGGGAATAGGATATGCATTGTTTACCAATATCTTGTTTAGACCATGAAAGTCAATGCATGGACATAATTCTCCGTCCTTCTTTTTGACAAAAAAAAACAGCACTAGCAGGAGGTGTGGATTTATGAATGATGCCTCTGGCCAGCGCATCAGACAAATATTCCTCCATAGCCTTATGGTCCTCCACAGACAAGGGGTAAGTACAGCCCCTTGCAGGTGTAGTACCAGGCAACAATTCCAATGCGCAATCATATGGTCTGTGAGGAAGAAGGACCTCAGCCTGACTTTCGCTGAAAAAGTCTATGAATAACGTATACTCCTCCGGAAGGTGTGGAGTCAAGGCTTAAGTGACTCTCATGGGATACGATAAACAAGACTTTTCGCATTGTGGGGACCAGGCCACCACATCATAAGTGTGCCAATCTATCCTGGGGTTGTGTTTTTGTACACAAGGAAACCCCAGGACCATGGCATGGTGTGGAGAATTAATCACCTGAAACTTCAGGGTTTCCGTATTCAGGGCTCCCACCCTCAGGGTTAACAGAGCGGTCTCATGAGTAATATGTGAAGGCTGTAATGGTCTGCCATCAATGGCTTCTACGGCCAATGAGGAAGCAAGAGGCAACAATGGAATATTCTTACTGGCTACAAATTCCGTATCTATAAAGCAGCTGGCAGCCCCTGTGTCCAGCAACGCTGAAACTGAGGCGGATTTGTTTGCCGAATAAATACAGGCCTTTAGCAAAGGCTTATCCAACAAATTTTCTAGGGACAATAAAATGCCCCCTATCATCTGTCTCCAACCGCCCTTCACATTCGTGCGTCGCTCAGGGCGAATTGGACATGACCGCAACAAATGACTGGCCCTCCCACAGTAAAGACACAGGCCCTCTCTTCTCGAAAGGCTCTCTCCTCCCTAGAAAGCCGGGTGACACCCACCATCCTAGGTTCACCACTCTCAGAAACTAGATCAGGAGGCAAGGGAGGGTCAGGAACAGGGGAAGACGTCTTCCCTTGAGGCCTCCGCAGGCTCTCAGTTACAGAGGGTTTCCCCCTGACTATGGCATCCACCTGCATAGGTTGGGCATCATCCGAAACAAGCCCCGGAAGCATGGGAGGGGAGGGAGGATAGGGAATAATGAGCAGGTACTTTACTTGAGGACCTCGGCAGGTACTCCTTAAAAGAGGGTCGTTCTCTGATTCTGGTATCCATTAGAATCGTCAATCACCCTGTCCAAATCGTTAGGTCGATCGCAAGCCGCAATCTCATCTTTCATAGTGTCACTGAGCCCTTGAAAAAAAACAGCCATTAGGGCCTCATTATTCCAGTCTACTTCGGCTGCCTGGGTATGAAACTCTATCGCATAGTCGCCCACTGTGCGATTACCCTGCCGCAGGGTCATAAGGTGCTGGGATGCCAAGTCCACGTGGCCTGGCCTATCAAACACTTGTTTAAATGATTTCACAAATTCCAAGAAATTGTGAACAATGGGTTTATCGTCTCCCATAGCGGATTGGCCCATGCCAGTGTCCTGCCCGTGAGGAGGGATATAAGGAAACCAACTTTACTGCGCTCAGTAGGAAAGGCATCCGGTACTAACTCGAAATATATGCCCAGCTGGTTAAGGAAGCCAAGTCAACTATCAGGATCCCCACCATAACACTGTGGGAGCTGAGCAGAACCCATCAACCTCTTGACCATGCCTGAGTCAGGAGAGGCTGGAACCACTGGTGCTCGGGAGGTCTCTGGGGGGGCCACCAATTGGGTACAAATCTGTTCGAGGCTAGCAGTGCACTGCGAAACTGTCTGCATGACCAAAGACAACTGATCAAGTCGTTGACTTAGTGTCTCCATCCTTTCCAGGATACTTTGAAAGACTGCATTACTATCACCGTCTGAACTCATGGCCCTTGCGTACTGTCACTGTAACACCAATAACGTTCAGGAGTCAATACGGTATAGTGAAATGCAAAATTTAATAATAATAGAAAGGTAGATCACACTATATACACAAGTAGCAAGCAGAGGGTACAAGCCAGCGAGCACTGCTACCAGGAATAGTAGGCTGCCAAGCTTGACCACTCTGCTGGAGACTAGGCCTCAGCCACTAGTAGTGTCTGCAGAAACCAGAAGCAGGAACAGGAACACTGGATCTTGATCCGACGAGCGAGAATACTGACTCACGCCTGCAGTCAGTATAAGGAAATGGATAACTGATCCACGCCTGTAGTCAGTATAAGGAAATGGATAACTGACCCACGCCTGCAGTGAGTATCAGAGCTAGTCTACCAGAGCCCCAGGTCCGCACTAGATTGGGTGTCTGCTAGGTACAAGGAACAAACGTAAGAATAGTCCGCCAGAGCCACAAGTCTGCATCAGGTTGGGTGTCCAGTTTATCAGTGGCTCGACATTTTTGTACCTGTAATAATGGAGACTTGACAAAGTTCTCATTTCAGGGTATTGAAAAAGTGGTAGTCCCTGACCGAGGGGGGGGATATTAGGGCTCTACTTGACAGATGTGAGGTCAAATGGATCCTATATCTGAAAACACGTTCACCAGGGGGAATAAATTCTGACCATGATGTTACTTTATTTATACATCGGCAATAAAAATATATACTAATTATTTGTTGATTTAATTATTTATTTATTTTGGAATATGAGGAGCGTATATTACATCTGGTCTATTTATATTTCCTCTTTGGTTGGAATATTGTTGTTCAAGTATTTTATTTAAATATATGTTCATAATAATGTATGTATTTTTTTGTTGTTACAAACATCTCTATTATTATTTTGTTTTTTTTTAATGTAAGTGTCTGCTGCTACATACTTACCTATTGGTATTTCACCTTTTTCTGGGATCTATGTCTGACCTGTTCAATGTTGTAGACATGCTAGTACCAATTACTTTGGTCTTGTAGTGGCAGTGATCGCATAGGTTGGAGATTCCCTGATATGTAGTGATTGGCCAATTTGAATTATAGTAAGGTATTCAGTGATGATGCCCATAGGTGTATGTTATGCCTATGATTAACTGCGCTATTGGGTACGAAACGCATTAGGCATATACCTTGTTTTGTCTATGCCGTGTGTGTTCTTGTGCAAGCTTCATTAATGATTTTAAGAAGTTCTTAATAAACTGAGTATTATTTGGAAGCTTGGCTGTGGTCTGATGTCTTTGGCGATTATCGTAGAGCGCCTCCCTCCTGTGTCATCCTGGGTGTCCACTATAGGATTAGACAAAAGAATAGTCAGACAGAGCCACAGGTCAGCACCAGGTTGGATGGAAGACTAGCCAGGTCATACGCCGAGCCCAAGGTAATAGAACTGCTATGAACAACAACGCAAGGGCAACTGAGTCAGGACTCAGACTGCCCTTTAAACCCCTCCTCAGGAAGTAGGTAGGAGGAGCAGCTCAGAGGAAGGAAGTAGGTAGGAGGGGACTACAGGAAGCATGGCACATAAAACAGAGGCCTGCTGCACACTTGAAGCCTCGCGCTTGCAGATGACGCTGACAACAAGGTAAGCTGTAACAGGTTATCATCCAGGCAGAGAGCTTTTTTTCTCATGGCAACAGGATCCATCACTGCATTTTGGGCTCTGGTCTTCTCTGTGAGGAACATATTACTGCAACCCTGGTCTGTTTCATCTCTTCTTAGAGCAGAGTGGGTTACTATTATGGTCCCAATATGCTCTCACCCTGGCTGCTATTGTGCGGCACTGTGAGACTTTTCTTCTACTTTTCTCCTCTGTCCTGATTCTTCTCCAAAAAGAGCTGAGCATTGAGCTGTTACTTTGTGCTGTTTCTGCAGCCAAGGCCATTTTTCTACCCTTTTCTGACTTCCCCACTCTGCTTTTTGGAGCAGAGGGGTCTTCTATGTGTTATTCTCTTCCCTGCTTTGTGTAGGGTTGGAATGTGGTCCTGTGCCATCATTACCTGTTGAGGAGTGTGGCAGTACCAGCCATGTTTGGGGTCGAGTTATTCCTTGCACTTAGTCTTGCACCCTTAGTGGCACATTTCCTGGACTCTGAGAAGAGGAGAGACTTCTGCTGATAATGAGGCCACTTCAGTTTTTGGAGTGGATGAGAAACAGGGCATCTATGCAGGGTTAAGGTCCCTTGATTGGATCATTTGCCTGACTGACACACACAAACACACATTGCTAATGGCTTTCTCTTTCAAACTCCATCCTGTGGTGTGTCATGCACGATGCTATGGTGAACCCAGGCACACTGTTTTCTTGTTGGGGAGCCAGCATGATAGAGTAACCCATTGGATGCTGAAGTGGTCTTCATTGCATTTCTTTGCAATGCGTTGGACACCTCTCCAGTATCTAAAAGGTTAAATATGTCATATGCACTGCGTCACTTCTCTTTAAATGAGCAGATCAGGGTGATTTGCTGGGCATTAGTTACACGGGAAACATTTTGATGTCACCCTTTTGCAGCAGGCAACTTTTTCATATGCCTTTTTTGATGCAGGCGATGTTCTGATGTCACCCTTTTGACTCAGGGTACAGTCTGATGTTGCCCTTTTGAGGATCGCCATGTATGAGGCGCCATTGTAATAGGATACCCATGTTACGTGTACCTGTGCTGCTGGAGTCTTGGGACACCTTTGACGAGCTGTGTCAGGGCATTTGTGTGTTGATTTTTGAGTTGATCCTCAGGAAATGCAAGTGAATGCATTCGTGTCTGTGTGTCGTGCATCTTTCTGTTATGCGACAGTGGTTTTAGTGCATGTTGGGCAGTATAGATGTGTTTTTTCCTAGGCACAGAATTAGTAGCAGAAAATGTACCAACTTATCATGCGTTAGCTGTGACCGTTTACAATAGAATCGTGACTGGATGATGCTGTCACATTGATTTCAATGGGAGAAAATCTAGCGACCATCGTGAGAAATTAACTGGAGTTGTTTGCTCCTAGCACGGGTTGTAGAATACTAAATCTTGATTAAAAAAACTGCAGTTGCCACTTTTGAATGTTAATGCATCTAATACAATCAAGCCCCAAAGCCTCTCTGGTAGAAATAGCACCATAGGAACCAAATTAAGATTTGCATTTATATAAAATGACAGTAATGTCCCATAAAAACTTTTTATAGTTTTGTAGAGGAGACGAAGATAAGCTGAATGGCACAACTCCTATCTCTCAAACTGCTATAGTTTGAGAGATATAAGCATTGAAAGTTCCCCCTCCCTCCCCTTCTCCTGACATCAGCATCTAACTGACAGCAGGAGATCCCGGTCCGGGGATCAGCCTGCGGCTCTGCAGCACAGCCAAAATCACATTATTGCAAAATAATTACTTTACTGGAAAGGTCTACAAAGTGTGACTGGTTTGCAAGCATACTTTTTAGACCATTACAATGAAGTAATTATTTTTAAATAATGTGATTTTGGCTCTGCTGAAGAGCCTTCTCGAGTTGCACTACTCGAATCTCCTGCTGCCAGCTTTACACCTCACATCAGGAGAAGGGGAGGGAACTTTCAATGCCTATATCTCTCAGACCATAGCGGTTTGAGAGATAGGGTTTGTGCCATTCAGCTTATTTTCTTCTCCTCTACAAAACTATAAAAAGTTTTTATGGAATATTACTGTCCCTTTAAATGGGGCTTCTAACCCCTAGAATGCTAGGAATTTTCCAACACTGATTATTTGTTCATGGATACCTCTCTAGCATTCAAATGGTTAAAAGCTCCTCTTCAATCAGTGGTTATTTTGGGAGTTTTTATTTGTTTCCCATGGTGCAATTGTTTTTCTCCAGAATTACTCCAGTTGTTCCTAGTACATCAGCCTCACTATCTTTTACTTTAACAAAGATAGTATTTTTAACATCAACATTAGAATTCAGGAGTGGTTATAAGAGGGTAAATATACTTTTCCTAAAGTATAGAAATGGAAAGACTGCATTGCTTAAGTAATGTACTAAGACTATTTACTTAAAAATAAGATGATTATTCCTATTAAAGTTCAGATTTAAGATACTTTTATATTTCTAGACAATGCCTTACTGCCTTACCCAGTATATAATTGCTCCATTAAGCTACTTTAATTGCCTAAATAGCATGCTTAAAAACATACTTGACACACCAAGAATTTGTGAAACAAGTATTACAAACATTTCCTATGTATTTCCCTAAACGCTATAGTAGAGTGTTTGAAACCTCTCTAAATTGAAATCAATGTACTTTATAGAATAATACTGTTGGACTCAATAAAACAATGCTGTAGCTCAGTTCAAACCTCCAATGCTACTTAGCTCTGTTGTCCTGTGATCCTTTTTTTAATGGAGGGGTAGCGGTGGAGGATTGGGAACTGGCTCCAAAGCCCTGCGTGGGTCAGCCATTAATTGGAGGATGTGATGAGTATTGCAACCTCCAGAGTCCCCAGTGTAAACAATCTGGGAAACAGATTTTCTACCATACAGATCTTTGCTGCTGAACTTCACTGCACTCAACACATGAACACAGCGAAAATGCAGCATGCAGCAACATGCCGAGTGTGAACAAACTGATATTCCAAAGGAAGAGTGATTTGGAATATGGAGTTCCTTAACTCAGATGAATATTGAATATTGAGAGACACGATACTCAAAGAGATAGTCAGAGGTGCTCACCCAAAGGTCACCCTAAGGGTTACAGGGTAGTCCAGATGTGGACCCCTTGCTCACAGTACCTAGAGACATCAGCTGCACCTCACTGACGAGGCCCAACAAGGCCGAAACGGATGCCTGGGTTGAATGCTTCTCTTGTTCAGAGACGAATTGCCTGGCACCTCGTGGCTGGACTGCCTTTTGGTAGGATCAGTATGATGTGCTGTAGGATATTTCCTCTCTGTGAAAGGCACTAGTGAGATAAAAGGGATTGCACCCTGGGTAGGATGCTTATCCTATAGATCCTCATCAATTCGAGGGCAGGCTTGTTCCTAGTGGAGCATCTCTGACTATCTTTTTGTTTATGCAAATTACCTTTTGGATTTGTTATCCTAAGGGTAACAGGGTGAACCAGATGTAGATCCCTTGCTCACAGTGCCTGTAGAGATCAGCTGCACCTCACTGACGAGTCCCAACAAGACCAAAACGTACGTCTGGGGTTGACTGCTTCTATTGTTCAGAGAGGAATTGCCTAGCACTTCGTGGCTGAACTGCCTTTTGGTAGGATCAGTATGATGTGCTTTAGGATATTTCCTCTCTGTGAAAGGCACTAGTGAGCTAAAAGAGGATTTTAGTCTTACCAGGGGCTAATTTACAATAAGGTAGAGTAGGCATCTGCCTACAGGCGCACCTGACAGAGGGGCGCCTGTTATTGGGAATTTTTTATTTTTTTTAAATTAGCCAGCCTTTTCCTATCATCAAGTTTGGTGGACAGCGGGGGAAGGGAAATGCTGCACCGGCCGAATGTGATATGACTGTTTGACACAGAACTTGAAGGAAGAAGTCAAGAAGAGCTGGAATCAGTGTCACAGTCACACTCCAGCCTCCTCCCAGAAGTTCAGTGCAGCCTGCAGGGAGCGAGCCCACAGGAAGCTGGACCCACACCTGCACACCCCTGGCCTTGAGGTAAGCTGTGCCAGGTATGAGACACCCCGCTCGCCACTCCGGCTCCCTGCTGTTCTTATAGCCTTTTGAATTAGGCTAACCTAATTCTCATGTTGCCAACGAATTGCTGTGGTCAAAATGGCTAAAAGCCGCGACATTGTCATGTCGCCTACATACTTAATGGTCTCCCAGTCCTCCACCGACGTGTAATATATTAATTTATGATGGTTCCATTGTTCGCAACCACCATCCACGGTCCACCGCAATATTGAAAATGCTGTGGGGTAATTGGTATACAGCAAATGCTTATTTAACCCTTTGAGTGCCAGAGTGGTAAGCACTGCAATGCATTGCGTACCACACTCTGGCACTCAAAGGGTTAAAGATTTGGAATAAGAACTTTAAAAAATCTTGTATACTAGGGATGCCTGAAAACTCGGATCACAGCATTTTGAATTGGAAAGTATGGCTATCTAAAGTATAAAACGTCCAAGAAAATTTACATCAGGTAGAAAAGTACAGACAAATGAGATAATTTCCCTTTTCTGCTTGACTGCTTCAGAATCAAAAGTTTTTGCACTTTTTTTTGGGAGGTGGGGTGCTTCAAATTTCTGTGCCTACAGGCTCCTGAGATGTAAATCTGGCCCTGAGTCTTACCTGTTAAATCCCTTTCTCTTAGTCCATATAGGTTACTGGTAACTGTGGGTAGGCCACCTCCCCTTTAAGTAGGCAAGAACAATTCTTGAAGAGAATGCTGGGTGGAGCCTACCTCCTCTTCTTAGCTGCATCTAGCCACCCCTCCCCAGAAAGATTTGAGACACTAACTAGTGACTAGGTAGTAAGAAGGGAAAAAAAGGCTCCTGTGAGCATGAACCTGAAAGGACTCCCGCATTCAGTCATAGGAGAGCCAAGCATGGTCCCTTGACAGGGTGGGAGACCAGTAACCTATATGGACAAAGAAAAAATAATTTAACAGGTAAGACTAAAATACTCTTTCTCTGTCATCCAATATAGGTTACTGGTAACTTTGGGAAGTCCAATCATTGAGTTTCTCAGAGGTGGGAAGTACGGAAAGGACCAGGCGCAGAGCCCCCAAAGTCACCGGAGCCTATATGAACCATCAGATCATATACAGCCCAACAATAACAATGAAGTTTCAACGGACACAAAACCGGTGCAATACCACACCAGGAACGTAGCACAGCACACAAACTCGAGCCAACTGGGCTCAAAAGTGAAGGAGCACTGAAGAGACGAAAGGAGAACATAGACAGGCAAAACCGCCTCTAGGATCTTCCATCCCAAACTAGAATCAGCCGATGCCAGCACATCAATGCGGTACTGCTTAGAAAAGGTGTGCACAGACAACCAAGTGGCAGCCTTACAAAACTGATGATCTGAGGCTTGATTCCTGTAAGCCCAAGATGCCCCAATGGCTCTGGTGGAATGAGCTGAAACCCTAAAGTTTGATTATTGATGTTATTTGATTTTACATTGGTTTGTGGAAACTGTTGATTATGTCATGTGGATTAATGGATGTATATGATGTGGTCTCTTATGATACAAAATTGTCCGCTATAATGGTGTGCAGATTTTTTTGTGCTTTAACTATTGAATTCTAAGTGAACTTTTTGTGACATTATATGGTTCCCTCATACTGCACATCAGCCTGCTGGTAATTTGGGTGGTATATTATGTTAGAATGATGTGCATTGTGTATGGTGTCCCCTATGTTGTTCCATATTATAACATTATGGGTAATCTCCTTTAACTGTTTGGATAGAGAAACTATATTGTGTTTTTTTTTGGGTAACTTACATCTATTACATTGTTTTCCCTTGGTGGGTTAATCCGAGGCAAGTTCTGGGCAGAGAGATGGGGCCGTGTCCTGACATTGCTGGCACATAGGGTCTGGGTACATTTACAGATTGAATTCATCTGTTATATCTGATGTAAATAGCTTGTGACATACAAATGGGGACTGAATAGGGTCTCTGGCCTCTGTTACTGAACGGCACCAGTTATTTTCCTCCACAGAAATATATAGTATGTTCTGGCAGTATGGATATGTATGCTGATGTGATTTCAAGTTTTAAAAAATATATTTTTTAGTTTTCTATACTAGCCGGGATTAGTGCTTGATACTTATTTTTTGGAATTTTGAAACCCTCGGAATGGGTCAGCTATCAAGCAGCTTGCAGACTAGGGGCTTGATACTATTACCCACGCCCAAACCGGCATTATATTAAAAACATTGCAGAACCACGGTACAACAAAACTGGCGTAGACAGCACATTTCGACATAGTGACACAAATGGTGCTGTCTGCTTCTATCCAACTACCACCTAAAAAATCCGCTAAATGTCAAAGTCCAAGGAAATTGGTGTACGTTTGACAATATAACTATCGAGTTTAGTGTTAGATGTGTTCCCCACATTTAATCTGACATAGAGTGCCCCTCTTTGACATATTAACTCCCCCTTTGAAATTCAACTTATTGTGCTTTTTTCCTCCATTTTAATTCAACAAATATTGCTCCCATTCAGCATATTAATCCCCCTTTGAAATTCGATTCATAGTTTGCCCATGGCTTTCTTTTTCCATTTTAATTCGACATTGTTTCTTCTCCAATTTTTTTTCGACATTGTTTCTTCTCCAATTTTTTTTTCCAATTTTTTTTAAATTCTTCTCCAATATTTTTTTTACAAATTAAGTTGGTGACAGGGTACGCTACAACCACTGCTACTTGATCCGGCTTATACAGCCGCTCCAGTAGTAAGAATGGAAGGCAGAAAATGCCTTCCTTGTCACCCCATGAGCCATGCTAGGGGGATATCAGGAGGGGTCCTGCTGCCCCCTTGAGGTCTGAAATCACTGTATATTTAAAAAAAGCACATATAACCTATGGTACACATATATTATATGCTTTTAATTAAAAAAGCCGGCAAATGTCGTCTCATGAATCACGTATGCTTCTGGATAGGTGATCCATGCTACAGGGGTGTCAGGAGGGGTCTGAACTATATATTTATAAAAAAAAATAACACTAATTATAATAAGAAAGCCCATAAAACATATGTTACACATATGTTATATGGGCTGTAGTGAAAATGCCGACAACTGTCGCCCACATTTATCACCTATCCTACTGGATAGGTGATCAGTGCTAGGCATTGTCAGGAGGGGTCCTGATTCCCCCTTGAGGTCTGAACTTTTTTTCTTAATACAATAAAAAATACTAAACAAATTAACATTTATTGCAAATATACAGGCAAGGTATGTAGCCACATATCTTTCCTGTTAACCCTTTCAGTACTAGAAGGGTAGCAAACATTGCAATGCGTTGTTACCTCTCTGGTACTCAAAGGGTTAATCATGCAATACATATACAACAGGGTATGTCGAAAAAATTGGAGAAGGAACAATGTTGAATTAAAATGGAGAAAGAAAGTCATGGGAGCACTATCAATTGAATTTTAAAGGGGGGGTTAATATGTCGAATGGGAGCAATATTTGTCAAATTAAAGCACTATAGGTCGAATTTCAAAGGGGGGGTTAATATGTCGAAGGGGGCACACTATGTTGGATTTCGTTATTGTGGGGAACATATCTAACACTAAACTGTAGTCAAATGTACACCTGTTTCCTAGGACTTTGACATTTAGCATGTTTATTTAGGCGGAGGTTGAATAGAAGCAGACAGCGCCATTTTTGTCAGTATGCCAAAATATGCTGTCTACGCTGGTTTTATTTTTACCGTGGTTCTGCAATAGAATACCGGTAATGTGGGGGTTAATATGTCAGAGGGGTACTTTATGTCGGATTTCTGTGATATATACTGTATTCTGCACTGCTTTTGTGTGAACAACGATGATTTTGAAACAGTCGTTGTGGCTTCTACACCTCAACTCTGAGGTGCAGGATTACCCACAGAAAATGTAACCACAAAACACGCGGTAATACTGACCCTAGGTAATAGAATGCTACTTGTACATTGTTTTTAATTGTTTCCTATGGGCTTTTAATTTGACTGGCGGTGCATATAATTACCTCTGATTTTGTTTTCACAACTCGGGTAATAGGATACTAAAACCTGAATTGAAAGAACACAATGCCTGTTTTTTTTGTTTTGTTTTTTTTGCAGTGGTAATAGTATCAGTATTGAGGCAACAATGTGCTAAGTTATTGATAGTAGTGCACCGTGGCATTTGTATATAATTGGAGTACTTTTGATTCTGCTGATCAATTTTTATGTTCAACCTGTATATCTGATTTGGCCATTGTGTACTACCTATCTGGACCTATCTGTGACCTCAACCTTGAACCTGATCTTATAACCTCTGACCCATGGTTTGAGACTATGACTATGCACCTCTATTCTGACCTCTGGCTCATTATACCACATATGAACCTGCTCTCCTGTCAAGAACTTGGCCCTGACTGACTACAAGAACTTTCTGGACTGTGTCCAATATTAATCAGTTGGTAATATAAAATCCTGCCTCAGCAATGTGGGCTTTTTCTTATTATATGTGAGCATACACTGTAATTCTGAAACCAGTCATACATATAGCCAGCTCTTTATTTTAGAAAAGGTACTCCACGCTACATCCTATGCACAGTCCATTTGACCCCCTCCCGTTACTCAGGTTAGTAAGGAGAATCCTATTGTTCACCCACACAAATACATTATGAAATGTAGGGTTGTGGAGAAACAGAGGCTTAACTCTTTGTGCCCCTGTGATGTACGAAGACTGTGAGGTTTTATGGATTTTACAGGCAATACAGTACATCTGCCATGGACTTTTCTAGTGAATGATGGAATTTTACCTACACCCTGATAGGGTCCTTGTTTTGTAATCCATAGGTATATGGTAGTAGAGTATCGTAATAGTGTGTTTTGTAGTGTAATGCAAGTGTATATACTGTGTTGGAAACAGGGAATTAGAGTGCCCAGTAAATAAAGTTTAAGTCCAGAACTTTCTCCTGCCATGTCCTTCTTTCTCTGTCCCTAGTTTTAAGTGTCGCTGATTTAATTTGGTGTGTTTTGTATGTGTTTTCCTGTGTATGTGCTATAGTCTGCTAGCAGCTTACAACAAACAACATAGGAATGGTTGGGGATGTTGCTTGACTTCTGTGGTGTTTCCCTTTAAAAGACTTTTACCTAGCAAGGTTTGAAAGTAGGCACCTGATTGGTTCCACAGGGCTTCACCTGACTGGGAAGCCTTGAGGATTTTTCCAAGCCCAAATCTGGAATCTAATCTTGATAATAATGTCTGGAAGTATATAAAAGTAGTTTATTTCATCAATAAATTTTGTTTTGCTCTATCCTCCTTAACAAGTTTCAGCTGTATTTCATTAGATGATTCCTGTAGGGGATTTGGCTGGTGATTCTTATCTCAGCTGCTGTAAGTGTGAATTCCCTTGCCTCGCCAGTCTACTGATTTGTGGCATCTGGGAACCTCACCTTTGGTTGCAAATAAATTCACAAGCTCTGCTGGTCTAATGGAAAACAGCAGCCATCTATTCCTGCATCCTGCCTGATCCAGAGTCTTAGCTCAATTGACAGGGCCAGCCATTCTCCAAAATAATACTTTTAGTTAATTTGTGTTAGCTAGATCCCTTGGGGGAAAATTGTATTATATTTTTATAAACAAACTAACCCTTCCACTTCCTTACTGGTATCAGACTTATCTGATGTTGTATATGGCTTGTGGTATGTTTGATGGTGCAAGGAGGTTGTAGAGCTTATCCAGAGAACTACACTAGTTACCACCCTCCACTGTGTGTTCTTTGTCTGTGTTTGTGCTTCCCTTCTTCCTTGTTTGTCTTTAGTATTCTGATACTTAAGTTAGCTAATGAGTAGCATGCTCAGGCTTACCATTCCCTTAACCTGGTTTAATGGTCCAAGCATAGTTGTGACAAAACCACCATATTGATGGGAATAGTGCTTGAGGCATCCTGTAGATAGCAAAGAAAAGTTGCTTCTCATCAAAACATACCATACATTGGGGTTTGTCAATTAATGGACCTCCAACTGTTGAGCTATACAACTCGGGCCATCAACAACCAGCTCTTGGCTGGTTGTAGTCTCCAACAGTTGGTGGACAAGCAATTGACTTCACCTGCCTTGCAGAGCTAGTGAAAAGAGGTTTTGTTTTTGTTCTTTTTATAGCGGAGTGCACCTAAATGTGTTTTTAAATATTCGCAGTTGCTGATTGTTGCAGGAGAGATTTTTAAAGACATAGTAGATTTGTTTTAATTGGCTTTGCTGCCATGATAGCATGTGCTGTTATCACTCCAAGGCACTTGGCTAAATGAAAATAAAGAGTCAGTATATATTAGAAAACTGAATTATTTGGGTTCCATTAGCATTATTAGTCATATTTTGGCCAAACTATGCAAAACTTCATATTTAAATGAGTTAATACTGGGTAATATTTAGTGATAGTCACGGTTTTAATGAACACTCAGACAACTGGGTAGGTTAAAAAGCTTTATTAGACAATATAAAGTGCAACAAGGCCCCTCACGGGTCCAAACTTTATTATAACAGTAGCAAGTTTGACACAGGACAGGGCATACAAATAGCAGTACAATACGGGAGGCTCTACCGGCCTCACCAAATACCGGGTAAGGCAGCCTGTATCTGGTGCAACAAGGAGCTGAGGAGGCTCTACCAGCCTTACCGAATACCGGGTAAGGCAGCCTGTATCTGGTGCAACAAGGAACTGAGGAGGCTCTACCGGCCTTACCGAATACCGGGTAAGGCAGCCTGTATCTGGTACAGCAAGGAACTGAGGAGGCTCTACCTGCCTTATCGAATACTGGGTAAGGCAGCCTGTATCTGGTGCAATAAGGAACTGAGGAGGCTCTACCGGCCTTACCGAATACCGGGTAAGGCAGCCTGTAATCTGGTGCAACAAGGACTTGAGCGGCTCTACTGTGATTCTGGCAGATAAGAGGTAATAGGCAGGCAACGTAACTGCTAGTGACTGGATAGCACTGACCGGTGTACGTAACGGAGGCCACAGAGAATCACAGGCTGGCGTATAATGGATAGGCAAAGTTAACCTCTTAGTGACTAGATAGCACTGACTGGTGTACTTATCGGAGGCCACAGAGAAGCACAGGCTGGATGTATAATGGATAGTCAACGTTAACCGCTTAGAGACTGGATAGCACTGACTGGTGTACGTATTGGAGGTCACAGAGAAGCACAGGCTGGACGTATAATGGATAGGCAACGTTAACCGCTTAGTGACTGGATAGCACTGACTGGTGTACGTATCGGAGGCCACAGAGAAGCACAGGCTGGGCGTATTATGGATAGGCAATGTTAACCGCTTAGTGACTAGACAGTACAGACGAGTGTACATAGCGGAGGCCACATTGATACACAGGCGTAAAGTATTCGGAGCAACCAATCTGACAATAGCGGGAGCGGCACAAACAGCATAAGTCAGACAATGCCTGGATCAGTATCAGAGAGCGGTCGTCAGCCCAAGCCTGATTGGTACACAGGAGCGATAGTCAGCCAAAGCCTGAATCAGTACACAAGAGCGGTAGTCAGCCAAAGCCTGGTTTGGTACACAAGAGCGGTAGTCAGCCAAAGCCTGAATCGGTACACAAGAGCGGTAGTCAGCCAAAGCCTGGATCGGTACACAAGAGCGGTAGTCAGCCAAAGCCTGGATCGGTACACCGGAGCAGTAGTCAGCCAAAGCCTGGATTGGTACACAGGAGTAGCACAGGAACAAGGTCAGATGAAAACCAGATCAAACACGGAACAGGAGTGCAGGAAACGTGAGGTCAGAGACACCACGAAAGGGCACCGTCCTAATGACAGGAGGGCATATATAAAGGCTAGCCCTGGGAGGGGCTAGCCAGCTAGCACCAATAAGAGGCAACCAGGCACAAACCCGGAAGTAAGAATGTCGACAAAAATCATGAGCACCGTGATAGTGATATTTCACCACAAAAGTAAAACAGGAGAAAAACAGCACTTCCCACCATCTATGAACTTTGCAGCACAAATTGGAGATTTTTCTCTTTTTTCACTGTATTGAAATCAATAATAAGAATGAATTTTCCCCACATGGACCGATTCCCTTGTATTCATGGAGTGATAGTATAAAAGGAGTGTCAGGTTCCCATATCTTGTCAGTCTGGGTTTGTATGAGAGAGAAAGCAGAATCTTGCTGCTAGTGAAGATAGGCAAAAGAGAGTTGAGCTGGGATTCACTTTGTGGCAGCCAAGTTATTATTTGTGTGTAGGGACTCTGTGGAGTGTGGCAGGAGAAGGTAGATCCAAAAAACCTTGTTTTGGATTCCTGTGAGTTGTCTCTCCAATCCTCTGTTAATGAATACCATCCTGGCCTGGCAACAGACCCGGAAACGCCTGTTTGGACCTAAACACTTCTCCACATTCCTTCCCTTTTTAAATAATCCTTTCCTTTCAGCAAGGCTGCCTAGATGCCAGATTTCAATTTTGGGCATCTAAGGGGTTAATTCGTGTGGGGCATCTAACAGACCCTGCAACCTCATCCATTTATACCTTCCAGGAGCTTCAGGCTAAATACCATTTTCCTTCTAAGCACCTCTTTGCATACTTAACAGGCTTGACACTACTCACACTCTCTCCTACCATCACTGCGACCTCAACTGAGTAACAACACATTTGGCAATCTCCTGAGAGGAGCCTGAACCTGTTGATATAATACAGCCTCCATTTACAAATATTTAACCCCATAGGCTATACTAAATACGCCTGAGGCATCAGTAGGTGCGTTGTTGACATCCCCTCTGTAACTATTTACAATATTCTGAAATGCTGCAAAAGAAGTTTGACTAGCTCCCCGGCCTCATCCCTTCATGACGTATCATATCGCCTCTTGTGTAGAGCATATCCCCCCACATGGCTAGAGTCATGGGCATATCGGAATCTGATCTCTGCCCTAAGTGTTCCCTCTCCGATGCATCCCTTCTACATATGCTTTATTCCTACGTACATGTCTCTGTGTCCTGGCATGACACTCTGCAGTGCATTATTTCTTACTAGAGATGCACCGATACCAGTATCGGTACCGGTACCCATATTTGTGCGAGTACTCTTCCTCGCACAAATGGGGCCGATACCAGAGCAATTCAATCCGCGGCCGCGAGAAGATAGATTGGGAGCCGCCGGGCTGAGTCAGCGTGTCAGTGTGGAGGCAGGCCTGTACCGTGATGTCAGGCGCAGGCTACTCAGCGGCGTGAAGAAGAGCACTGCGAGTCTGTGTCTGTGCACCCAGACCCAGTCAGAGAGAGCTCACTGAGTGGGAGGCGGGAGCAGAGGAGACAGAGTCAGCTCAGCAGACAGGCAAGAGGGGGAAGGGAATTGGGGAAACTGTAACAGCGGCCTAACAGGCAAAAAGGGGATCGATCACCAAGAGGGGAATAAAGGCAAAGGGGGGTCAGAGGCAAGGGGGCATCAAGAGCAGGTGAAAGAGGCAGAGGGGGGTCAAGAGGGAGAAAAAGACAGAAGGGGAATTGGGGAAACTGTAACAGGCAAAAAGGGATATCATTCAAGAGGGAAAGGAAGATAAAGGGGGATCAAGAGAGGCAAGACGGGGCATCAAGAGCGGGTGAAGAAAGAGGCAGAGAGGGGGATCATGAGGGAAAACAAGAGGCAAAAGGAGGAAGGTTCAGGAGATAAAAGGAGGGGGGGCCAAGAAGAGGCAAAAGGAGGGGGATCAGGAGGGGGAGTAAGAGGCAAAAGGTTGGGATCAAGAATCAAGAAGGAGAGAGAGAGGCAAAAGTAAGGGGGGTCAAGAGTCAATGAGGTGGAGAAAGAGGCAAAGGGGGGATCAAGAGAGGGGAAATGGAGGAGAGGAGAAAAAAGCAAAAGAAGTGGGATCAAGAGTCAAGGAGGGGGAGAAAGGGGGATCAAAAGGGAGAGAAAAAATATATATAATCATTAGTCTGCTTTAGGTACTTGGAAAACTGCCAAATGACATTGCAAAAAGTATCGGTAATTGGTATCGGTGAGTACTTGAAAAAAGTATCGGTACTCGTACTCAGCCTTAAGAAATTGGTATCGGTGCATCTCTATTTCTTACTTACACATCCCTCTCCATACCCCTAATGCTTCATTTCTTCTTGGTATTTACAACTTTGCAGAGAAATGCCCTAACCTTATTATCCAGTTACTGGACATTGTTAACATGACAGCTATTAAGGTTATCTTGTCCCTGTGGACAAACTTTCAACACCCTTCGTTCTCATTGTTTCAGAGTAAGCTCCTCTACTTCATCAACCTTCTGTACAGTTTGGCACTACATAATAAGGAGCTAAATGGCAAGAAGTTCTTCTTACCCTACCTACTCCACAACAAAGGGCACTTACACATATATTCCATTACACTAGCTGGCTGTCTATGCAGGACCTCACAGTCTCTGCAACCTAACCATCACATTTTACTCATCTGGACTTCTTATGGGTAGCTTTTGCTATACATTGATACTGCGGCTGGGGGATGGGCAGTGTGTGTGGGGGGGTCTTGCCTGCTCTCTCCCTCCTCTTTCCTTCCTTCTTTCCCCCTGTCATTTCCCCCCGCCCCAGGCCTGGAGCTGACACCTGAGCCCGGGTGTCTCTCTTTCCCTTTCCATTGTTCCTTGTTCCCTCATGCTTATCCTCTTCTCCTGCTTCTAGGAGCACCTATTGTGAAATCATTACATATGGTCTGCTAAACTGCTAGGTCACCTGTCTCTATGACGGTTTACCTTTGCTTTGCTGCCATGTATGCGATTATTGCTGCTACTTTTGTACCTGCACTGTCCTATATATCATGATAATGCATGCCTGACTTGTAATGCTTTAATTCTGTTTTAGTAAAAACAGTCTGACAAAAAAAACTTTCTTGACTGCTAAGTAACAGTCAGACAGGCAGATGATCCAATTTCTTACCTGAGCTGACTGAGCCTCTACTGTGATTAGTACATCATACACCCAAGAGGCAGACAAGTACAATTTATATAACACTCACTCTTACAACAACAAGAAGAGGAACAAGAATATAGTGAGGTGTGGTAGTGGTGCTGCATCCCTGTAACATCTTCTGCATGGTTCAATGTACCCTTTATTTCAAACTGCTGATTCTAAATCTAACAGGTCTATATTCATCCTGTACGGAGAGAGAGAAAACTGTGCTGACATTTTGATACTAGCTATATGTACAGGCAGACAGACAGGCACAGAGGAGGAGAAGGAATTGCTTGTGGTTGCAGGGAGCATGCACGTGGTTTCTTTGTGGACACTAGACAGTGACAGATAGGGACAGTTTATAAAAGAAAAAAAACTGACTGATAGGTGACAGAGACAGGCAAGGACCATGACCTGAGCTGTAACTGAGACTGATAGTGGCAGATACTAAAGATAGAGACGTACATGATAATTTATTTTGAGAGGGACAACATATCACTCCATATACAGACAGTTTTGTTCAGTTCAGCTGGATTAGCTTACTGGGTTAGCTTCCCATTAATGGACAGTACCAGCATGCAACTTCAGGTCTCGACTAATGTTCCCTCTGGCTCTATCACTATTATTAAATGGAACCAGCAGGATAGTTCATGCCATCTGCATACCCCTTTGCACATGCAGAGCTGTCAGAGTCAATCCATCAAAGCTGCAGATGTGTTAAATAAACATTAACAGGTGGCAAATGGCTTGTACGTCACTCCTTGAAAGCTGGTTTTATGTCTGCTGACCATGGCTCAAACATAATAGCTGCCTTGAGAATAGGTGAATGTGCGTGTACCCTTCTCCACCCATATCCTAAATTTAGTTTGTACTCCTCATTCCTGCATAACTAGAAGGCTTTAGAGGGGGATCTTTGTTACCTGGTCAGAGTCAGGTAATGTGTAACGTATGCAAGCTGGTAAAACCTTTTGAGTAGGTCACCTTCTGGATAATCATGCTGGGCAGAAATTAGTGAGCTATGTCCACTTAAATATTTACTACAGAAAAAAAAATTAAAAACATTGCTGATGATTTTTACAATAACAACAACACAGACATAAATTAGCTGGTGAATGAAATGTTAGCATACTTTGAGCAGGATACTTACATAATGTCTATTACAAACATTGCTAGATCCCTCATTACTCATTGATGCAGCAGAATAAATCTGGACCCAATCAGATGCCTCCCTGATGGTATTGCATGATGGATAAGTATCTGCCTGTACTTCTCAGCATTGAAGGGGCCTTTCATTTTGACCAAACCTCCAACTCGATTTGCAGAAATGCAGCACCAAACTTGCAAGGAACCTCCACCATGCTTCACTGTTGCTTGCAGACAGTCCTTCTTTTACCGATCTCCAGCCCTTCGGTGAACAAATTGCCTTCTGCTACAGCCAAATATTTCAAATTTTGACTCATCAGTCCAAAGCACCTGCTGCCATTTTTATGCACCCCAGTTCCTGTGTTTTCATGCATAGTTGAGTCGCTTGGCATTGTTTCCATGGCGGAGGTATGGCTTTTAGGCCGCAAGTCTTCCATGAAGACCACTTCTGACCAGACGTCTCCGGACAGTAGATGGGTGTACCAGGGTTCCACTGTTTTCTCCCAATTCTGAGCTGATGGTACTGCTGGACCTCTTCCGAAGTAAGCGAAATGTGTCTGTCATCTGCTGCAGTAAGTTTCCTTGGCTGTCCACTGCGGTCCTCAGCGTTGCCCGTTTCTTTGTGCTTCTTCAAAAGAGCTTGGACAGCACATCTGGAAACCCATGACTGCCTTGAAATTTCTGCCTGGGAAAGACCTTGCTGATGCAGTATAACTACCTTGTATTTTGTTGCTGTTCTCAGCTTTGCCATGGTGTATGACTTTTGACATTAAACTGCCTTCGGCAACCTTACCTTGTTAGCTGAATTTGGCTGTTCCTCACCCAGTTTTATTCCTCCTGCTGTTTTTGTTTCAGTTATTGATTGTCTTTCAACCTACATTTTAAATTGATGATCATTAGCACCTGTTTGGAACAATTGTTTAATCATACACCTGACTATATGCCTACAAATTCACTGACTTTGTGCTAGTGTACCTAGAAGAAATGATGCTATTTTGCAGGCAAAAGGTGGTCACACAAATATTCATTAAATTTAGATTTTTCTTCTGTTCACTCACTATGCATTTTATTAACTGATAAAAATAAATTATTAGCATGTCTAGTTTTGAAAGTATTCTTACTTTAGAGCTTTTTTCACACCTGCCTAAAACTTTTGCACATTACTGTATATATCTGTCTATCTTTCTTTCTATCTATCTATCTATCTATCTATCTATCTATCTATCTATCTATCTATCTCTTTATCCCTTTCCCACTTCCACCATCCATATCTACCACCCTAATTCAATCTTTTTATGTTCTTGAAAATAATGGTTAGCAGTAGGTTTACAGAACGTTAAGCCTTCAAAATTATTGTTACTAGGCGTACAAAAATACAACCCTTCAAAATATTAAAGCAAGGCTAGCCTTGAAAATGAATTGATTGCAACAAGGTAAGCACTGAAACAAATTGTTTGCAGGCTTCAGGCTTGCAACAAGGCAAAACAATTATATTTACTAGTGGCCTACTGCTAGGAGTGTTAGATGGTGCTGGTAAGCCACAACCAGAAACAGTATGCCACCATGCTGCACCACACTTCAGTGACATTATGTCACGGTTTTAGATTAACACTCAGACAGATCGGTAAGGTTAAAATAGCTTTATTAGAACAAGTGCATAAAAGAGTATAGGTTCTGGACCGATAAACAGAACAATAAGCTGCCAGGAGTACAGTAATAAGATATGTACGATACAGTAGGGTACTGACAATATGTCCAACAGTATTTGGCAACCTAGGAGGAGTAACGTACAGTCCCAAGCAGACGGTAGGATGCCAACACAGGAGGTACACCAATATGACAGACTGCCCAGACGCCTGGGCACTGGAACCCGTACGGATAACAGGAGAGAACAGATAATTGCTGACAATCAGACTTCTGGCGGAACCGGTAAAGCAACGCGTGCACAGTCCTGGAATGGCAACAGGACTACAGTGGCAGGGAGCCCACAGTAGAGGACTAGCACAACCCAGAAGCCTGGGTACTGATCCAACAGGAACAAGGCAACACTGACCAAGGCCCTAGCCGACTGACCGGAGGCAACCGTGTACATGCAGCCCAACCCACAAAGGGTTAACAGAGATAGGCAGCAGCTACAGGAAAGCCCTAGAATGCTAGGGGTGGATCAGAGGAGGTAAGTAGTGGAACGCAACCAGTGTCTCTCAACCTGTAAGCTGGAAGTGCAAAGCTGGCTCCTGAGTCCAAGACTCTGTAGTCAGAAACTGTAGAGCTCTTGTACCTGGAATCCCCAGGTACATACATGGTTAATGGAAAACGCCCAACTAAACTGCAACTCCCAAAAGGAGTGAGCCCAGCGATATTGGTGATACAGACACAGACAGTGATCAGAGTAACTCAGTCGGCATGGACAAAACACACCGGTACTTCGATTGTACACACCACCGGTTGGCAGTAGAGCAGCTTGAGCACACAGCTCAACCTAAGGTCAACAGAAACAGGGCCCCACGGCGCACACCGACAATTGCTGCACGGTAAAGGAAATCGGTAACCATACAGGGTCACCTGTATGATCAGACTAACACGGTACCAAGTGGATGGATATCCACTGAGGACAACAGCCACAATGTGGAGGCAGCACACCACGGTCAGCAGCGGAACGGTACCCAGCCAGGATACTGTCAGAGACGGAGCGGGTTCACAGCCAGGACAGTCAGCAATGGAGCGAGTTCTCAGCCAGGATACTATCAGCAACGGAGCAGTTCTCAGCCAGGATACTATCAGCAACGGAGCAGTTCTCAGCCAGAATACTGTCAGCAACGGTGCGGGTTCACAGCCAGTATAGTCAGCAACGGAGCGGTTCTTCAGCCAGGATACAGTCAGCAGTGGTACAGGTTCTCAGCCAGGATACAGTCAGCAACGGATCAAGTTCTCAGCCAGAATAAGGTCAGCAACGGAGCGGGTTCTCAGCCAGGATACAGTCAGCAACGGAGCGGGTTCTTAGCCAGAATACAGTCAGCAACGGAGTGGGTTCTCAGCCAGAATACAGTCAGCAACAGAGTGGGTTCTCAACCAGGATACAGTCAGCAACAGCGTGTATAAATCGGAACACAGGAACAGGAGCGTCGTCAGGCAGGCCAGGTCATACACGAAACAGCAAAGATACAGAGCAGACTCAGGAACTAGTACACCACGAAAGGGCGCCTACGGGAGAACGTCCCAGAGTATATATAGACAAGCCCTAGTGGTAGCAATAAAGACCAGCCAATCAGGGAACGTCCGTGATAATAATGTCGCCGTTCACAGAGGGAAAGCACGGGCACCGTGATACATTATGGTGCTTGCTAAAATTGTTCTTCCTGCTGATAAATCATCTGAGCATCCGGATCAAGCTTCTGCATGGGACTGGGATTATCATTCCCTCAGATTATGGTGGTGGAAACAGAAGCAGTGGTAACATGAGACAGTTGGTGGTGTGTTTATGATTTTACTTCTTACTAGCCATAATGCTGCTAAGACAGCAGCAACCACCACCACTTCTTGTGCATCTGTACATCCTCTAAAATCATGAGTGTTAGAATATTTTCCCTTGAAAGCAGGAAGGAGTTGTGCAGTTATCATCAGCAACTGTAATGTGCACTGTATGTTAAAACATTATGAAAGAGGGGAAGGACCGGGAGGGGCACATCTCCCCTCATACTAATCACAACTATAACCACCATCTTGACATCTAGGTGCTGCTGTGTTAGTCACTATGGCCTTTGTCCTTTCCACTAAATACAACTTAGTAAGTTGTGGTGGATGATTGATGCTCACAACACCAATTAAAATAATTCACCCTCCCTGCCATGAGCTTGGCATATTCTGCAGGGTGGAAGGTCTGCAGATGCTCCCTTATTCCCTACATTCTATTGGTCTCCACCATATAGCTTTTTGTGGTCAGTGCTAGGGATGAGCAAAAGTTTTCGCCTCAAAAGCTAAAATGGAGCAAAATGGCACTTTTTCGTGAAAAGTGCTGTTTTTCAGGTTTTTTCACTTAACTCATTACATTGAAATCAGTGGGAATACTGAATTTATTCCCACCACATGGCGGGTTTCCCTTCTTTTCATGCAGGCATAGTATAAAAGAGCGACCCTTTCCAACAGCATGCCTTTCTGGGACACCAGCAAATTTTACAGCTAAAGAAGACAGACTAATAAAGTGGAGTTGAAGCTTAGTTTAGGGAATCTTGTAGGCAGGATATTTGTTCTCTGTATTAGGGGAGTGTGGAGGCACGCTGGAGGACAGGAAGGGAGAAGGGAGGTTGACTCCAAATACCCCAACATTCTGTGTGACTGATTGGAAAGACAGATGCAGCTGTGGTCCAAGTTTCATCCTGATATGGCTGTTATTGTCTCTATGTTAGACATGTCTGGGGGTGTGAGAAGGGAGCAAAGGAGGTTGACCCCAAATACCCCAACATTCTTTGTGACTGATTAGAAAGACACAGACAGCTGTAGTTGAAGTTCATTCCTTATGTGGCTGTTATTATGTCTGCATTAGACCTGTCTGGGGGTGTGAGAATACCCAAACAGTTTCTTCCTGTTCTCTCTGTTATTATCACTGTGTTAGACGTGTCTGAGGGTAAGTGATACACAAGAACACCGTGTAGCTTCTAGGACTGGTCCCACTGCATGTGAGCTGCTTTCAGCATACTTACAGGATAGCTATATTCTCGGCAGAAACAATGACCCCATGGACTACTGGCAAACAAAACAATTTATGTGGGGAGCACTGAGATGTACCACAGCAGAAACCCTTAGTTTCCCTCCATCAAGCATTGAATGTGAGCGGGTTTTCAGTGCAGCAGGTTATTGTAAATGACCATAGGACATGGCTATCAAGCAGCAATGTTGGGAGACTACCATTCTTAAAAATGAGTCGACATTTAATGCCATCTGAGTATCAGGTAGCAGAAGTGGACAAAACTACATATGACAGAGAAAGCCAAGGCACATGTATTATTAACTGCAGCACAGAGTAATGTGAAGGGTTGCTACCATCTACCACTGTTGGGACCACTGATATGACCATTGATTAATGTGTGTCAGTAATCTGGGAATAATGATAGCTTATCACTGATCATGAATATTTATATATATATATATATATATATATATATATATATATATATATATATATATATATATATATATCACTACACCAGTCCACCACCACCACCACCACTCACATCTGCCACATTCATTGTAGGTTAGATTTTTTTTTCTTTTTTAATCTCTTTAAAATAATGGTTAACCAGCAAAGCAGAAGGCTTATACAGAGAACATCCAGGTTAGCCAAACAAAAGCCCTGAGTAAATAATTTTTAGCAGGAGTCGTGCTTGCAACATAAACAAGGCCAAAGGATTTTTTTTTTCTTAATCATGGCTTATGTTGTGCCAAGGTTAGTCCCTTCCTTTCCCTTTTCACAACTTTGTCACAAATAGTGTGCACTTACAGTTGCTGATGACTGCACTGTGCCTGCACCAAGGGAAAATATTCACACACCCATGATTTTATTGAGGAGAGGGGTGGAGGAGAATGTCCTTCTTCTTCTTCTTCTCCAAAATCACTTTCACTGGCTAGGGCAGGTGATGCTGCTGCCTCAACATCATCACTGCAGCTACCAGGATTATTGATGAAAGCGAAACAGACCCTGGTCCCATATCACTGCTTGAAGAAGCCAGTCCCATGGTGGTCATGGTGCTCACACTGTGGCACACTAGCCCTCCTACTGCTAAGACAGATGAAAGTCTGTCACTCACAGATCACAAGGGAGGGATGATGTTGGAGGACTCGGCCTCTCTGGGTCTGGGGAATGTGTGCTTCCAGTCCCTTTAGCACTGGTTGTCCACTGCTAGTGTTAGTGACACACTTCTAGCACAGCAGCTTCATTGTACTACTACTACTGCATATATATTTCCCCAAATTCCTGGGGACGATGTTGGGGACCCTGTGGCTGACATTCTATCCTCTTCACTGGGGATGAGCATAAAGATTTTTTTTCCTGTAGGAATTTTCATGGAAAACCAGAAAGTTGCTGCTTTCCCTGTAAAAACTTTCCAAGTTTTTGCAGGAATTTTGCCAGTTTTCTCTGGGGGAAGGGGGGGTGGGTTTAGATTCAGCAGTGCATTTGTATGGCTACCAGTACTGCGGAACACAGCTGGAAGTCAGAGGAGGTTGTAGTTCTATGGCTACTGTGGCTGGGGCAGTGTTGGGGATCAGTATGTGTGGTCAGGCAAGTCTGGGGGACAGTATGTGGTTCTATGGTTAACTTGAGGCAAGGCGGGTGTGGGGGGGTGGACATTGTGTGGTTCTGTGGATAAGGATTGACAATGCCAGGAGGACAGTGTGTGGTTCTATGGATAACATTGGATAATGCTGGGTGGACAGTGTATAGATCCGTGGTTACTGCGGTGTGATACTGGGGGGATAGTGTGTGTGGTTCTATGGATAATGGGGGGGGCAATATGTGGTTCTGTGTTTACTATGGGACATGTCTGGGGGAACAGAGTATGGTTCTATGGTTAACATGGGACAATGCTAGGGGACAATGTGTATCTCTACGGTTAAAGTCGGTCAAGGCTGGGGGACAGTGTGGCTTGGGGCAGAAAACAATGGAAACATTTTACTTTTCATAGGAATTCCTGCCAACAGCGAAAAGTGCATTTTTTTGTGTTTTTCTCTGTTGGGACATCCCTACTTATCACCAGCAGCATCAGGACTGCTTCAGCTCCTCTTTCTCATTCTACACTCCAGCAAGCATCATAAGAGAACTTTTTTATGTTTTAAAATCTGTCTTGTCCTCTTTCTTTCACTCAGGGCCAGATTCCCCAATAGACAGAATAGGCAACGGCCTAGAGCTCCAAATTTTGAGGGGTGCCTTATCTGTGCTGACCACACCCACCTTATGAATTGTGGGTGTGACCAAAGCAATCTCAATGTCTCTTTACCAGTTTATATACTCTATTACTCATTATTATTGAACCCCTTGGCTGCTATACAGGTCTCAGCACATTGTTAAGCAATGCATCAGAGATCTGTCCAGCTACCAAGGGGTTCAAACATAGGCAGAAAACTGAACTGTTTGTGCAGGAAAATCAGTGCTGTTAGCAAAAAGGAAGAAATTCACTGGTTTTCTGTATGGGCAGAAATTACAGCAGAAAAAATGGCAAATTGGGCTTTTTCCACAATAATTCCCATGGGAACAAAATGTGATTTTACACACGTTCTTAGTAATAACATATGAAGCAGAGCAGCATTGTCTTCTGTTTTTTTATGTGGATTTGCTGTACTTCACATTTTGCTTGCAGATGTTCCCTTTTGTATACATATAGTCTTGTGTCCTAGTGCTGTGAGTTTTTTTCCATTTGCACCACATCTCAGTACATTTAACTTTTATATATGACAATGATGATATGTAATGGAATGCACTAAATGTGTTTTAACCCCTTAACGACCACCCAGTCCGAGGATGTGCAGCCATTAAGGACCACAGCACTTTTTTGCAATGAATTCTGGGATGGTAGAATGGCGTGCAGCTGTGCTGCCATCCCAGAATTACATGATATGCCAGGACAATCGCCGGTCCTTAATGCATATCCAGTGATGACAGCTGTTAAGGGGTTAAAGGCACAGTACATGGCATTACTTGAATGAGATTTTCCTATCCCTGTTAGTCATTTGAGTAAATGAAAACAAAAGTCTTGATGCATATTGGAAAGTTGTAATGTTTATGCTCCATGCAGTTAATAGTACTGGGTGGGCAGTCCTTTATAAAATGGACTGTGGATACATTTCAGTTTTTGAGGTTCCTGCCCATTCACGACAGGCAATCCCTTTTGAAATCAGGTCAGTTATGCCTTTAAGGGCATTAGAGGGTTTAATATAAAGCATTTGTGTAAACCATATGATTGGGTAAGATGTAATAGATAGGACTTGCCTAACATGGGGTGCCTTGGTGTGGCAAACAATATTATCATATTTTGGCCAAACTATGTAACAAAACCTCATTTTGAAATAGTCAGTTAATATGGTGTAATAATGTCTGCTATGCACAGTGTTCACATTTAAGTAATATGTATGGAGCAGCGCAGGTTTGTGTTTGTTTGTTTTATTATATGTATATTGGGCATTTAAATACAGTTTTAACCTTTCTTCCACAACCTGCTAATATTAGCAGAAGCAAGTAATCACAATCAGACATTCTTCTAAGCCAGGAAGTATCAGACTAATCCCAGATAATCTGTGATCTTTTTCACAGACAGTTTTAGCACTACTGTCTTCCAAGAACCTTCTGTTACTCAATTGTTTGCATAAATACATAAAGTTCAATGATTAGTGTGGAACCTTAACAAAAACAAGAAATGTATATTTAATGTTTTATATTTTAATGTATTAGGAGCTCCATTTGCAAACCAACAAATTTCTGGGTGAGATGAATGCCTCATTGGTCCATAAACCATCAAATAAAAAAATAAAGAGACCATTGGTTGTGGTAAACAAAGAAATCACAGCTCTGTTATTTACCCATTGGCCACGAAGACATCTCAAGTCCAGAGTGAAACAGAGCATAGGAAAACATTCTAGTATCCCTAGTAAACAATTAACATGTTTAAAAGGTTTCTATGATAATTCATCTCAAACACTGAAACACATTTGACTATACACCAAGCCAGTCTTAGTAATACTTAGTAATGTATTGGGGCAATTGGCAAAATTAACTCAAATCCTATTGTGCTTTGGCAGATCTGACACAGCAATCAACCTTTAGTTATATTTTGACCTCATGCCTGCACCCTTTTATACTACCTATGTGAGCAGACACAGTAAAAAGAAGGAAACCTTGCTGCACAAACCCAGTCAACTCTTCTCAGCCATTTGGGTTGTTCTCAATGCACCCATAGCTTTATCAGCAGGTCTGCTGTCCTTTAAAATCTACATACTGTTAATAACATTCTGGGAAGTAAGCGCCTGCATCTTAAGAACAATATTCAATTAACTAAAGAGTTACAATTCTAGAGCAAACCATCTACACCATATGCAACAAATCAGAATTCCCATTGATTTAAATGGGACTCTTAACTCCTTTAATACTAGAAAGTTCACCTGAAGAATATTTGTACTAAACATTAGAAAACTTTCTGGCATTCAAAGGCTAAAAGACCCCTTTAAATTGATGGAGATTTTGTGAGTTTGTATTCCTCCTCATGTGGACTTAATTTTGTTTCAAAATTGCACCTCTTTTAGTTTACTGAACATGGCCCAAAGTGTTTAGGAAAAGTCAAGTTATATTGTAGGCATGTCAAACATGTGGCCCTTTCCATGCCAAACTGTGACTCCTTGAGGCTTTTTCTTTATTAAATGAAGCATTTGCTGGAGTCTGGCTCACATGGCCTGAAAATTCCCTCCAAAGTGATTGCCTACAGTATAGAAAAGTTGTTGTGACCAAACCTTTGAGTGTCCAATGAATGCTCAGGTATGGAAAAAATACTCATTGGTGTTTTACAGGGTTAAGGCAGGAACATAGGAACAGTCAGCAAGAATTTTGTACAGATCAATGCAGTGCATGTCGGTGTAATAATTTCAGGCTCAAGCTGCTTGTGGACACAAGTGATACAAGCCATCATAGCAGGGAGAAAGTCATTTTATTTAACTCAGAGTGGCAACATAAGCCCTGAAAAATTTTTAGGAAGTTGAGACTGGGGACAAAGAAGGGGCATAGTGATAGCAACAAGGGGACAGTTTCATGATATTTCAAACCACCTGCTTAAAAACTCTGGCAGAGGCGTTCTTGAAAAATAGCTGAGGCTTAGGTTATGCCAGCAGTGTACAACACATGATATTATTTCTTTAAAACCTCTGTTGTCAACAACAAAAGCTTTTGGATTGACTGACGTACCTCATTATTGAAGACTTTACAGACTGAGGAGTTCCTGAGGGACTACTACTATGGGTAGATATTGCAATAAAGCATAGGCTTTAGTGGTACTGCACTTTGAACAAAAGCAGAAGCACTCATAGTTAGGGTTATAGATGTTGACCCTTGTTGCTGGGTGATGATGACTACAATGACTGTGTCATTTTAGGCATGTTTACTTTTTCCATAGTCAAACTTTCCAGTTGGTCTCTGAAAGAATTTATAAACCAGCATATTGCTCCTTTTCAGCTAATCTTTGGTCATATCATAATCACATTCATACTCTATTTTATCTAAATCAAAAGGTGTATTTGTCATCAGCAGCATAATCATCTCCTTCCTCATGCTACATTCATATTCCTGTGTCCTGAGAAAGTATCTTTTAACTTTTCCCCATAAGATAATTTATAGAATTTTATTAGTTTGTGGTGGGGTGTTACTGTCACTATCTGATACAGCAGTTAGTCTCACTGCAAAATCCTCCTCCACTATGACAACAACACTATCAACTCTTTATCATCTCTAGTGTCATTAGAAGTTTATGGAATATTATAGGTGGTGTAATATTTCAATCACTTTACAAACAGCCTTTTCATTAGGAAGAGGAGTATCATAATCATGTTTTGTACAAGCTGTAGCAGTCATGGCTACAGTTTTAGTAGTGCAACTTTACTATCACCAACATGCCCATGAACTCCTCCTACTCATTTCCTTTACCCCATGTTTGATGGACAAAATGATTATATTGTTTATTTTTCCTGTAAAGTATATGACATAGATGTCAGTATGTGGAGTGATGTTTTGTCTCAGGCATCTGTCACTGTCACTCTCAATCACATCTCAAGCGAAGAATCTGATGCCTGTCAGTCAATTTCTTTTTTTGTGTTTATTTTACGCTTACCTCATCTGCCATTCTCAGTGTTAGTGTTTACAAAAATACACCCATACAACAAACAACTCTAGCTCTCTCTCTTTGACTGTCTGTTCCACACTAGTAGCTAGTGTCAATATTTCAGCGGCTTTCTCTCCAAAGGACTGCAGTATTAATTTTTACAGTAAAGTACAGAATAGCTGTTAGCTCCCGAGTCATCATCTTTCACTAAAGGATAAAGCACAGATGTGGTACAGCACCACCACACCTCAGTATATGCTTATCCCTCTTGTTCGTATGGATGTAGAGTGAGTGTGTGTACTGTTTTACCTGTTTATTTGTCCTGAATGTTTGATATTATGTCTGTTTGCTTAGTGTCTGTCACAGTAGAGTCTCAGGCTTAGTCAGCTTGGACAGGGAGACTCACCTGCTTGTCTGTCACTTCTCAGTCAACTAGTTTATTTCTTTATGTATTTACTTATTTATTTATTAACTCTCCTCTCTCCCTTCACATCCACATCCAGAGAACAATAGGTAGCGGCTACCACCAATATTCCTAGCAAGCAGCTCCATCTGTCTCTCTTTGCCTGTCTGCCTACACTAGCTAGCTGCGTTCTCTCTCGCTTTCCCAAGCACATACTGACACCCATTTATACCGGTGAGAATACACTGGGCACTTTTTGTGGAATTACTATGGAAGGTGGCAAGTCTCTCACACACGGTATCCTTTTGAAATGTTGCACGCTTAAGACTTAAGAGCATGCAACATTTCAACTAATTCACCACGTCACCATTATCAAAATGGCGACATAACAATCTTACACTGCAAGAAAAAGCATTGTAAAATAGAGACATTGCAGGGGACCACAGTTTTTGGGGAAGAAGAGCTGCATGTGTCCTGCTGGTCATGTTTGACATTTCTGCTCTAGGGAGTCACCCTTTGAACGGAGCTCAGTTCCTCTAACAGCCTGACATCAAGATACTTTTTATTTCAGGAATGTAACACTAGCTTTTCTAGCTCTATGGCTATTCTATTGTAGATGCTGTATAAGAAACCAGCACTCTAATGGAAACTCTATTGTTGTACCTCTCACTTCCCAAACTATGTAATCCAGCACAGTATCCTTCACGATGTTGTTTCTCCCTTTGAGTGCCAGAGGCATTGCGCACCCTTCTGGCACTCAAAAGGTGAAAGAACATTGTGAAATACTCCCACACCGTGCCTTTCTTTGCCCAGGAGAGACAGCCGGAGTCATTGCCCAGGAGACACAGCCAGAGTGCAGGTTCGACTGCATGCTGTATAACTTACACTCCAGCTGTCAAAGGGTTAAAACGTTCATTGCGGCAGTTATACAGCAGTAAGGGAGCTGGCACTATTAATTAATGGGGGATTTAATTTTTGAAGGCGGTGACGACATTTTATGAAGCGCCATAAAAATCTCGCCCATTTGATTCCTGCAAGATTATGACGTGGCGCTCTGGAATCTGGCAACCTACTTACAGTGCTGAAATGTTGCACGCTGTTATTCGTGTGACATTTCAGAACTTTTAATTCCCAGGTAAGAAGTATTCTTTAATGTTTATTTCAAAATGAAATGTCAGAAAAATAGCCCATAACAATAACAAAAAAAATCATTTCACAGACTGGCAGGATTGCTGAGAATAGAAAATAACATACAAACTATTGGACTATGCCAGACTTCAAGCTGCAATACGTAAATGTATAATCTACCTTTTTTTGCAATATCTTAATTGAATTAAGGGACTTATTCTAAATGGGGAGTAAAGAAGATTGGTCAGCTTTCACTTCCTAACACCAACTGCTGTCAGTGTGAGTTAACAAGATGCAAAGATCCAGTCTGCTCTGCTTCTCTTATGAAAAGAGGTGCGAATAAGTAGGTACATCAGGGACATATTGTCAGTCTTGAGCCATATGACTCTCTTGTCAAGTGCAGCTGAATGACGTGGGAATGTAAATTAGAATACCACAGAACTATTGGAGTACAATATAACAGGCATGTCAAGCTAAGAACTAATTGAGGGACACATTTTCACCAGTTCCCTCTAAGGAGTTGCGCAACATAAGTGGGGGGGGGGATACCAATACAATTCCATGAAAAAACAGGAGCAGAAATATCTCTATAGTGAAAATTATTCATTTCAAGCTGCTTGCTCCAAGAGAAGGGCAATGTGGAAGTGTATGGTCTTTATGGGGGTGTTCTCTTCCTCTGCACATTGCTTAATTCACAAAAGAAACTGATGTTAACATTACCCCACTTTCCTGGGCATGCTATATGGCTGGAGTTTGACACAAGTCTTAAGAATGTCACAGGTTTCATGCACCATTGCATCTCTTTTCATGCTTTAGAAATATCTCAGCAGAGGTGTAACTAGAAGCCACCGGGCCCTGGTACAAGAATTGCCGTGGGCCCCCCATGATATTGCTCCCCCCAACCACATTGGCCCTCCCTTAACCACATTGGCCCCCCCATTGGCCATCTCCACTGGCAACCTCCACATTGTCCCCAATCTCCACATTGGCTCCACATTGCTCCCAATCTCCACAATGCCCCCCACCTCTACATTTCCCCCAATCTCCATATTGCCTCCACATTGCCCGCCATCTCCACATTGCCCATCCCCTACCTCCCTGGTTGTCCAGTGTCGTGGCAGGAAAGGTCTGTGCCTCCTACAGCACAGACCTCTATACAGGTGGTGCTCTCTTCAGGACTGAGCGGTCCTCTCTTCACTAATGCAGAGCACTGGGATATGATGTCATCTCCCAGTGTGTTACAGCTTACCTTGTTTTCAGCGTCATCTGCAGGCGAGAGGCTTCAAGCATGCAGCAGGCCTCTGATTTATGTGCCATGCTTCCTGTAGTCCCCTCCTACCTACTTCCTTCCTCTGAGCTGCTCCTCCTACCTACTTCCTGAGGAGGGGTTTAAAGTGCTACCTGAGTCCTGACTCAGTTGCCCTTGCATTGTTGTTCATAGCAATTCTATTACCTTGGGCTCTGTGTATGACCTGGCTAGTCTTCCATCCAACCTGTGGCTCTGTCTGATCATTCTTTTGTCTATCCCTATAGTAGACACCCAACCTGGTGCAGAACTGTGGCTCTGGCTGACTACCTGAACTGTGTATGACCTGGCTTGTCTGACTACCCCCTCTGGTGCTGACTTGTGGCTCTGGCTGACTATTCTTATGTTTGTTCCTTGTACCTAGCAGAGACCCAATCTAGTGCGGACCTGGGGCTCTGGTAGACTAGCTCTGATACTGACTGCAGGTGTGAGTCAGGTATCCCTTTCCTTATACTGACTGCAGGTGTGAGTCAGATATCTCTCCCTACTGACCGCAGGTGGGAGTCAGTACTCTCGCTTAGTCTGATCAAGATCCAGTGTTCCTGTTCCTGGTTCCTGCAGAGACTACCAGTGGCTGAGGCCTAGTCTCCAGCAGAGTGGTCAAGCTTGGCAGCCTACTATTCCTGATAGCAGTGCTTGCTTGCCTGTAACCCTCTGCTTGCTACTTGTGTATATAGTGTGCTCTACTTTTCTATTATTAATAAATTTTGCATTTAACTATAACGTACTGACTCCTGAACGTTATTGGTAAACCGTGAAACAGTGCTCTGCATTACTAAAGTGCCGGAGGGAGATCAGCTGCTAGAGGTCTGTGCAGAAGAAGGCACAGACCTCAGTGATCAGAATGTTGCGAGTGCCAGGCGGGGGTCACAGGGGGTGGAGTGATGGGCCTGGCCGCAGGTGCAGCCCCTATTGTTACTCCACTGGTCTATTAGCATGCGATCAGAGCGGGAGCACAGGGTCACTTTTCAGATACCTGTTCACCTTCCCTACTAATCTTCTGGGGCTCAACTGAAGCTCCGGTTTCATAAGCAGACCTGCTCATATGATAGTAGCCATTTAAACCTTATTCTTTTTTAGTAGATAAACTCTGATATTCTTATCCCTGGCAATAGCAGTTTTAAAAACGTTACCATCCTAATTGTAAAGGTCCACTACAAACTTTCTGTCCTACCTGCAAGAATTTCAACTGTCAGGAGCAGTCTCATTCTTAAGAGCTGTGAAGGTGTAATGTGATGACACAGTATCCAGCACTAACCATCATCTCCCTCTCTGGAGCAGAAACATCAGCTCTGGGCAGGAGAGGGATGTGAACACTGAGGGCTATAATGTTATAATTCTGCTACTCCTAGAGATTGCAGTAGGAGAATTTAAATAGCAAAAACTGATCTTCAACATACATTTTTTTATGTTAAAGGGATGCTAATGCTAAATATAAAAGAAAAAAAAAAAAAAAAAAAATATATATATATATATATATATATATATATATATATATATACTCCTGCAGAGTAAAACAATGGTATACAAAAGATTAAAAAGGCACTAGTCTGTTCATGAGTCCATAACAGTGTTTAAAGGTACTAATGTAAAAGCCCGTGTACATGGGCCAAGTTCCGGGTAATGATAACCCTGAGTTGCGTACCCCTCTGGCACGCAAAGGGTTAAGAGGCTGGTCCTGCTCTGCGTCCCAGCATTCCTACACCTCCCAGCATTCTGTGCGTTCGGGCAGTCTCTACTGCGCATGACGGCTTCTGACAAACATTCTAGCAAACTATTATATAGGATAAAGTCATCTATATGAATCTCTGAAGTGGTGCGGAGCTGTAGGATTCTTCAAGGTCCCATCAAGACACTTCAACAATAAATTGCCCACACAATTTTTGGAGGAGATAACGTGAGGAGTAAAAGCTATCCTTTATGGTAAAAAAACACAAATAGACACCGAATGCATGTAGTCTAACGCATTGCACACAAACAGTGCTTAATCAGAGACAATTTATGATTATGTTTGTGTGCAGTGTGTTAGACTACATGCACTCGGTGTCTGTGTTTTTTCACAATATCTAATCATAGATTTCTATAGATTTCTGTAGTAACAGCGCTACCATACAATTTAGGGCTGTGGAAGTATTGTACAAAATATTGTAATGTCAAAAAAGTAATGGTTACTTTTCTAGCTCATAACAATAATGAGAAATATAAAATTTGGATTCAAAACAGATAGGATGTTGATACAGGGAAATATCTCACTGCCTTTTGGTGCCAGGAAGGTTTTTTTTACTCGCATGGGTCTTAATTAGAAATGACTCCAGTAGGGGTTTTTTTTCTTCCTTAATCTGGATCAAAAATGGTAACATGGCATGGACTGAACCTGATGTGTACAAATCTTTTTCAGCCTCATCAAGTATGTTAAAAAGTTTGAACTACAATAACTTTTGAATAAAACATCTCTCAACAATAGAAGTACCCTTGTTTACACAAAAGGATAAACCTTGCAATATGTATTTTGTAATGTTAACCATTACTATCCCACTAATTTATCCTATGCATTTATGTTAGAGATATGCTCTATATTATTATGTCTGTCAATATATACATATCTTTTTAAAATTCCCAACCCAGTCATTGTTCATCTCCCTTATTTTCTTAATCGGCATATGAAATGTAATAATTGGAGGATTATTCAATAGTATCTTTAACATGCAGTAGTGGAAGGAAACCAGAACAAATCCATTGGTAGTTCAGCAATTGCTGTCATAGTAGTGTTTCTCTATGATAAATATGGTGGCTTTCTTTTTTGATGCTGAGAAATAGATACCCCTACTGGCTATCACATTGTCAGTAAAGTATACTGAGCTAAAAATAAAGAGTAATCTTCTTTATACTTACTTGTACAGATATTTAGATGGCTGTTGAATCGTATTGCAGTAATCCCATATGAGAGCGGTTTATTTGCTAAAATAGTAAACGATTTAAACAAGGATTAGTCACATTATTGAGAATTAAAGTAAAGAGGATTTCATTATATGTCACTAAAGCATGATTGTCAATAAATTTTTTATCTATTTCTATTTTGTTTAATTTGTATCCTAATATATCACAGGACCGGTTACTGTATAGGCAATATTTAGGGGAAAATTAATTAAGATTATCTTAATTATATATAAAGATGGTAGAAATGCACATAAACCACTTAACTCATGGGTAGGCAATCTCTGGCTCTCCAGCTGCTGGAGAATACAACACTCATCCACTCCCGGCTGATGGCACATTGGGATTGATTGGAAATATATTCCCCAACAATTTTACAGAAAAGGGAAATATCTGACTGACATATTGGAGTCAGGAAGTAATGTTTTAACCCACTTGAGGCTTAATTGGTAATGGCTTCAGTAGGGTTTTTTATTTTTGCATTCCCCTGGATCAACTGGGGTGATATGGCATCTGCTGTACTTGATGGATGTATGTCTTTTTTCCAGCCTCATTAAAGGGACAGTAATGTCCCATAGAAATGCTTAGAGTTTTGTAGAGGTTCAAAAAATAAACTATATGCCGCAAATCCTGTCTCTCAAATCTCTATGGTTTGAGAGATATAGACAATCAAAGTTCCCCCCTCCCTCCCCTTCTTCTGACATCAGCACTGTGCTGAAAGCAGGCGATCCCAGTCCAGGAACCAGCCGGAGGCTCTGCAGCAGGAGATTCAAGCCAAAATCTTGTTATTTAAAAAGAACTACTTTATTGGAACGGTCTACAAAGTGTGCTTGCAAACCAGGCACACTTTGTAGACCTTTCCAATGAAGTAATTCTTTTTAAAGAATGCGATTTCGGCTCTGCTGCAGAGCTGCTGGATGGTCCCCGGACCGGGATCTCCTGGTGTCAGCAGAGTGCTGACGACAGGAGAATGGGAGGGGGGGGGACTTTGAATGCGAGAGATAGCGGTTTGAGGATCTTGTCAAAGATCTCAAGGCAGCTGGGACCATAGTCACCAAGAAAACTATTGGTAACACACTATGCCGTGAAGGACTGAAATCCTGCAGTCCCCGCAAGGTCCCCCGGCTCAAGAAACCACATGTACAGGCCCGTCTGAAGTTTGCCAATGAACATCTAAATGATTCAGTGGAGAACTGGGTGAAAGTGTTGTGGTCAGATGAGATCAAAATCAAGCTCTTTGGCATCAACTCAACTCGTTGTGTTTGAAGGACGAGGCATGCTGCCAATGACCCCAAGAACACCATCCACTGTCAAACATGGAGGTGGAAACAGAATGCTTTGGGGATGTTTTTCTGCTAAGGGGACAGTACAACTTCATCACATCAAAGGGAAGATGGACAGGGCCATGTACCATCAAATCTTGGGTGAGAACCTCCTTCCCTCAGCCAGGGCATTGAAAATGGGTTGTGGATGGGTATTCCAGCATGACAATGACCCAAAACACATGGCCAAGGCAACGAAGGAGTGGCTCAAGAAGAAGCACATTAAGGTCCTGGAGTGGCCTAGCCAGTCTCCAGACCTTAATGCTATAGAAAATCTGTGGAGGGAGCTGAAGGTTCGATTTGCCAAATGTCAACCTCGAAACCTTAATGACTTGGAGAGGATCTGCAAAGAGGAGTGGGACAAAATCCCTCCTGAGATGTGTGCAAACCTGGTGGCCAACTACAAGAAACGTCTGACCTCTGTGATTGCCAACAAGGGTTTTGCCACCAAGTACTAAGTCATGTTTTGCAAAGGGGTCAAATACTTATTTCACTCAGTAAAATGCAAATCAATTTATAAATTTTTTGAAGTGCGTTTTTCTGGATTTTTTGTTGTTATTCTGTCTCTCGCTGTTCAAATAAACCTACCATTAAAATTATAAACTGATCATTTCTTTCTCAGCGGGCAAACGCACAAAATCAGCAGGAGACCAAATATTTTTTTCCCTAACTGTATAAGAAGCTAGCTCTGATTAAAGACTCTCCTGGTTAAGCTCTTTAATGATTTCCCAGTATCTTATAACAATACAACACACACTGGACCGCACAGAAGTATAGGAAATTGTAGCTGCACCCCACTGAGAATAAGTACCGTACATGGTAGTGCTGACCTTGTCATTAGACAAATGCAAATATGAGTAAATATATTATTGTTACTGTATGTTGGGAGGTTTTTAGCAACCTTTTATACCTACCTTCACTGAATAATAATGACTAATATTTATATATTGCCTTTCTCCCAGTGGGACTCAAAGCGATTTTAGCACACGCTCTTGGAATTAACCAAATCGGCAGCTAAATAATAGATATTAATGCCCAATCAATTATTAGTCATTTATCAACCTTGGAAGGATGAAAGGCTGAGTTGAGCCTGCCAAGAATTGAACCTGCAACCATAAGATTTGCACAGGCTCTACAATCAGGGCATTTACCACTAAGCTATCTTTGCAGACTGTGGGCTAGAAGAGATCAGGTGATTTCTCTGCTGTCCTATTCCTAATTGCTATTGAAATTGGTAAAATATTAGGTTTAGGAGTTGGTGTTTAGGGTAAGGGCTTGCATTAGGAGTTACATTTAGGAGTTACAGATTAAGAGTGAGGGTGAACCTTAAAGTATCAGAGGAATTCACATTGTATTAGGAGTAGACTTAATTAAAAACTGGGAATTCAGACTTCAAAGCTTGCATTTTAGTCTGTTTCATGGAGTCAGACACTCCATCAGCTCTTCCTTTAAATCACAATGCAGACTCTGATTCCTTAACCCTTTGAGTGCCAGAGAGGTATGCATTGTAACGCAATGCATTGGATACCTCTCTGGCACTAAAAGGGTTAACAGGTCTGCTCTTTGAAGAGCAAATATATTTGTGTGTGCATATTCTATGATCATTGATAAATACATCCAAAGTAATAGGGAGTATTCCCCTGCTTTGCGCATGATTAATTTGCTAGACAGAGAAATAAACAAAGGAATGAGCATTAGGATGTGGCTATGCTCCCTCTTGTTGACTTCTATGGAATATGTCAACCAGGTTTTGGCATATGGAAATAGAGTATTCCCATGTCATATCTTCATATTCTCTGATTAGTCATGAAAGCATATAAACCACTGATAAATATGTGACCAGTAGTGAATTATCAGCCTAACTGCCATTTCCTACTGATATGTTTAGACCATAATGTAATTTTCATATGAAAATATGTGTAGCCACTCACACACTAAACAAAAAGTAACCCCCCAACCAGATTAGTGTTGTCTATAAATCAATGGTTCTCAATCTTTTTTTGCTCAGGGCACCCCTAACATGTAATCTAGGTTTATTGGGGCACCCCTAGTATTGTATATGTCATATGTCAAGGGCGTTATGAATGAAACACTAATATATAACTATTCTTAGATATCACAATAAGAAAAACAAAAACAATTTTAAATAAAAATATCTATATATATACAATTGAAATTCCACATTCAAATTTTTATGAAAGCCTTTATAGAAAACAAGGGGCAGGCACCCTAAGTGGATGTCCATGGCACACCAAAGTGACAAGCAACTCTGGTTGAGAATCACTGTTATAGATGTATGTCATATTAAATAAACTTGTTTCTGGATGAAGTTTCATTGGACTGCTTAGAAGTCAGATGTTCCATGGAGATATAAAGCAAGCCACAATACTGTATATTATCATTCTAACTGGTCCTTTTAAGCAAAAGAAGCTCCTAACTTTCCTGACATACAAACAGAAACATAATCTTACCATGTCAATATAATTATTCAACATAGAACATCAATGCACACAATGTCTTCCTGAAAGACTGAAGTTGTTGTACAGCATACTATATAGGATTATGTTTTAGTGGTGTAAGGAATGATGTATGGGTTTTGAAGTTCCCTTTGTCTATGCTGGACAGGTGTCATTTTCAGCATTATCTGTGAACATGATATGCAGGTATTATTTAGGTGTGCCTCAGTTTCTCATTGTTGGTTAATTAAAAGGGTGCTGAGACAGGATTATGTTTCTTTCTAGTGAAGCAAGGTATTAAATAGAAATGTCTTATACCCCAGTTTTTTTTTTCTTACATTGCTGTGGACTGGAGAAAGCAATATAGATGCAAACATGTAATTTGTTACATATATGTTTTTATTCTGCAATGTAAATAAACATTTTAACATGCTGCATGCTATTCTCTTGCCAGCAATTTATAATTATTAAAGGCATAGTAATGTTTCACAATAAAAGCAGCTCCAATTAATCTTCGTAGTATTTGGGCCATGGAGAATGTTATTTCAATACGGCCAGAGTTGTAGTTCAAGAGTAATTGAATGATAAAGTATCCCCCTCCCGCCCATTTTGCTGACGTAACACTGCTCACCTCAGAGCAGCAGGACTGCCTGGATGGATCGCAGAGAGGGACAATCTTCAGTGAGCATAAGAAAAAACCTGAAAAACCTGTCAAGGGGGCAAGGTTTTCCTTATGTTCACGGTAAGAAGATTGTCCCTTGCTGTGAGCTTTCTTGTCCCAGGACCAGATTCCAAATCTGAAAGGAGGTGGCCTGCAGTAGGTAAAAGGGGCTGGTGGGGGATACTTTAGCATTCAATTACTTTTGAACTACATCTCTGACAGAATTGAAATAACAATCTCCATGGCCCAAGTACTATGAAAATTAATCGGAGCTGCTTTATTGTGAAACATTACTATCACTTTAAGGAATTAAGTCATCATAATATATTATACATTTTTACTGAAACAACCAACAATAGAAACATTGTGTTGCCAGTGTAAAACATTGTGTAAGATGGTTTATTTAGAGGTCATGGTTATTGTTAAAATTTTTAACATTGTATTATTTTTGTTATTTTGATTTCTCTGTCGTCCAATACAGGTTACTGGTAAAGGGGCAGATCACCTACCCAAAGTTAAGTAGGCAGGAACAATTCTAGAAGTGAATGCAGGCGGTGGAGCCTAACTTCCCTCCTTGGCTGCAGCTAGCGAACTCAGCTCCAGTAAGATTTGTTCCTTGGATGCAGATACAGGAGAGAGAACAGTTCTGCTATAGTTCTAGCTAATTTTTTATTTTTCTGTTAAATACCACCATTAGGCGGATTACCATAACTGACATTGCCCTTAGATGTGACTAGCTCAGTATCCAGGTGCTTTTGTGGACTTAAGCCCTCGAGCAAAATCTTGGGTTCAAGTTCTTTCCCCAGGAGTTGCCCACTGAGGCTTCTTCTTAATACATGGTGATCTGAAGACAGAAGATCTGCAGGAAAGGTGAGCAACCCTTTGAGTGCTGCAGGTCCACATGTTCCACAGTGCCCCTCCACCCAGGGGTTTTCCTTTGGAGTTCCTATTGCACACTCCTGCACTCATTGGGTTTATCTGTATGTCTGTTGGGTGGTTTGGAGCAAGTTTCTGTGGTAACTTAACCCTCTAGCCGCTGGTTTTGCATCTTTTGGGGGTTGTTGGCACTTTCCCTACTGGATTCAGTGTTTATTGGGTCTAGTGACATGTTTTAGTAATGTATAGTGCAAATTTATTTATCAGTTACAACTCTGCAAAATTTGTGTTCGGGCGCGCTTTTACCGCATAGATGCCATTGCTCCATTCACTTCTATGGGACTGTACAGTTTGGGACATATCTCTGCAACCACTCATCGTAGTGACTTCAGAGATGGGTCATTTTGTTTGTCTGCCCTTGCTCTATTATCCGGTCAATGTTTTGTGTGTGTTGGGGGGCTCAGGGGGCTTTGGGCACTGTTGGGGTACTTTTTCTGGGAAAACTATATTTCCCATGAACACTTGCTTCACACGCTCGTTTCTGATTGTCTCCTGCCACAGCAGCCATTTTGTGCATTTTCCTGAACGAGTATCCTACGCAGGGCTTGGACTCTCCTTCTCTCCTCTGCAGATTAACCCTTTGCCTGCCAGATAAGTGCATTTTAGCAATTTCTGGGGTGACATTTTAATCTTACACACTTATACTTTAAAAGTTTTGACACAGAGAGAATGTCTAATCCATTAGAGCTTGGGGCCAGGCCTAAGACTAAGGAAGCTGGGGTCTCTGTGTCCCCTATTGCTCATTGCTCCTCATGTCATTCAGGGTTACCTAGAGAATTCTCAGGTCATTTATGCCCAGCATGTTCTGATGTCCCTGAGTCTCCCCCAGGGACCTCCAGCCATGCATTAGAGCCAGTTTGGGTGCAAGAGTTCAGGGTTGCTACTAGAGACCTCCGGTCTACATTACAACTCTTTCCATCCCAGTTACAGGGGGTCTTCCACTCCTGACAGACCCCTCCTTCTGTCAGATCTTCCCTGCCGAAGTCGCAGGGAGTACCTGACATATCAGATTCCTCTGAGGAGGAACTGTTGGTGGATTCAGATGTTGAGGAATGTTCTGCTGTGGGTTCTTCACAGCTGAGGGCCTGATCAGAGTAATCTTAACTATCCTAAACATTTCCTTAGTTCAGGAGGTTTCTTCGGATCCCTCTGATGTATTTCAGGAGCCTAAAAGGCCCCATACTTGTTTTCCACCTAACCCCACTCTTGACAGCCTAGTGTTTGATGAGTGGAAGTCTCCAGAAAGGAAACCTTCTGTTTCCAAGAAATTTGCCAAGCTTTATCCCCTCTCTGAGGCAACGCTTGCTCAGTGGGTTCATCCCCCCAAAGTGGATGCTCCTGTTTCTAGGCTAACTAAGCCCACTGCCTTATCAGTTGCTGATGCGTACGCTCTGAAAGACTGGACTGACAAGAAACTTGAGGTCTCCCTCAAGTTCATTTTTGCCACTGCTGGTACTGCCATGTGTCCAGCGTTCGCTGCGGCATGGGAGAAATGGGCCATTGCGGTCTAGACTGAACAGCTCACCCTGGCTGTCCGTCAAGGTCCTCCTACTTCGTATATGTTGCGGCTTCTTGCCAACATTTCTGAGGCCCAGCATTGTGTTTCTGCTGCCTTATTTGATGCCATCCATTTGGTGGCAAGGGTTTCCACCATGTCTGTGGTTGCCAGACGAGCTCTTTGGCTCAAAATCTGGTTTGCTGACACTGCTTCCAAGAAAGCTTTGCACTCATTGCCTTTCCAAGGCACCTCTTTGTTTGGGCCAGATCTTAAGGACCTGATTAGTGAGGCCACAGGGCGCAAGAGTACCCTTCTGCCTATGGTCCCCAGGAAGTAGACGCCTATCAAGCGTAATCGTCTTTTTCTTTCCTTCCAGACTGAGACACGTCCGGCGAGCCAGGCGGTTCCCTCAGCTCCACTTTCCTCCTCCAAGCCCAAACAACAATGTAAGCCCAAAGTCTCCCCCAAGACTAAGATTTCCAAGCCTTCTTCAGCATGACTTGCCGAACCCAGGTCCCCACTCGGCTGTGGGTGGCCTTCTGCTTCACTACCAGAGCATCTGGGAGGATTCAGTGGCAGACCCGTGGGTTTTGCAGGTGGTGGCGGAAGGGTACAGGATCCCTTTCACCTCTCTTCCTCCTTTACGTTTTTTCCCCTCTCATACGCCCCAGGGTATAGATAAACGCCGTCTGTTCAAAGGCGCTATCCAGGCATTTCTGGACAAGGATGTTCTGGAACCTGTTCCAGTTCAGGACAGAGGAATGAGTTTTTACTCAAACCTCTTTGTGGTCTCCAAGAAGGATGGCGGATGTCATCCCATTTTGGATTTGAAGCATCTCAATTCCTTTGTGTTCAAGACTCATTATCACCAGGAGTCCTGTTGGCTCTAGTTCAGTGTGCTGTGTGACAGTTCCTGAGGTGTTGTTTCCCCTGTTCAGTGTCCGTTGACACTTCATTTGTTTTTGTTGGGCTATCTCTGATCTGAGGGTTCATATCTGCTCTGATGACTTTGGAGGCCTTGCGCCTGGTCCTTGCCTTACTTCCCACCTCTGGGAAACTCAATGGTTGGACATCCCAAAGTTACCAGTAACATGTACTGGATGACAGAGAAAAGAGGATTTTAGTCTTACCTGTTAAATATTTTTCTCTTAGTCCATACAGGTCACTGGTCTGGATCTTCTGTGGCAGACCGTGGGGGTCATGCTCACAAGAGTCTTCTTTCTCTTCTACTATCTAGTCAATCGTTAGTGTCTCAAATCTTACTGGAGCTGATTGACTAGCTGCAGCCAAGGAGGGAAGGTAGCCTCCACTCCATGCATTCTCTTCTAGAATTGTTCCTGCCTACTTAAAGGGGCAGATCGCCTACCCAAAATTGCCAGTAACCTGCATGGACTAAGAGAAAAGGATTTAACAGGTAAGACTAAAATCCTCTTTTTGTTGGAACTTGAAGGATAAGGTGGGTGAGAGCTCTGGGTTTATGGGAGGGGAGGATATAAAGTACAGTGGGGTGGGTCATTCATGCTGGAGCAGTGTGATGTTGTGTATGAAGCTGGACATGGGTGACTCTTTAGCTGGTAGGTGAGGTTTGTGTATTGGGAGCTGAAGGGGGTCTGTAATGGTGTGAATGGGTGGTTTCTGCTAGAGCCAGGTAGTGGTGTTGGGTGAGCGTGTGGGTAGCAGGTGAGGAGGTAGTGGGTGAGTGTGCAGTTGGGAGGGGGAGGGTTTGTGTGTTCAGACTTTAAGCTGGAGTTTGTGACTAGTGGATGAGATTTTTTTTGTGTTGGGACTTGAAGAGAACATATAATGGGGCAAGTGATGGCTTTGTAAGAGGGTTAGATAGCAAGTACACTGAGGCAGGTTGTGGAGTTGTCTAAGGATGGAGGTGGTGGATGACTCTGTGGGTGGAGAGTGAGGAGGTTGCAGATAAGTGTTACAGTGTTGGCTTTTAGGATGGGTGGCTTGAAAATCTACAAAGATGGCTGATGCTAGAGGCATATTATGTGTTCTGTGGATGTGAAATTGGTGGGTGAGTGTGTGGGTGGTTGGTGAGCTTTTCTAATGGGGTGAGTTTTTTGTTTTATTCCAGAAGGGTCTGAAAAAACTTGTAGAACGGAAAATTCCTGCAATGATTTTGTCACTGTTTTCAAAGTTACCTCCCTGCAGACATTCATGGTACAGATAGACCCTTCCAATAATTATGATAGGATTTTTTTGTCAAAATCACTGCTCTCAGCTATCGCTCCACTGACACAGGTTCAAGGAGGTAGATGTAGGAAGGATTTATGTAACTCCTCCCACTGCCTTCCCAGAGTGTGGCTGGCAATGACACAGAATAAGCTAGATATATATTCTACTGTTTATATTTTAAATGTCAGTATTATTTTAGCTTAATATTTTACAATAGAGAATCTATTAGATTTTTCCATCTAATTGCTAACACCAATGAAATTCCTTCCTGAGAGAATATGGCAATTTCTGCCTATGTTTTTATGGTTTTGAAAATTCTCAATGCAATATTATAAAAACTAGTAAAATCCCACCTCACTGTGAGTTTTTTTGTAATCAGAGAGTATATGACACTAGCCACAACTCCACCCCAAATCTTTTTTACCTCTCCACCAGTGTTTTATACCCCTTCTCCCCCATCTTTCCCCCTCTTTTTCCCAGTCTTTTTCTCCTTTCTTTAATGCAGTTCTCCCCTCCACTTTCTCCCGCTCTCCTCCAGTCCACATTTGTCTGTCTTATTTTTTATCCCATCTCTCTATCACAGTCTCCCTCCTTTTTTCCCACCAGTATCCACCTGGTGAACATACACCATTTGATGTAGTCACAAAGTCACACAAACGTGGTCTGACGGCAACAGAATCCCAAATACACTTTCTGACACCCCAGCCTTGTTCCATTGGTAATCACAGAACCAAGTAGTCACAGTCTGACACTCCAGCCTTGAACACTTTCCACTGGTAGTCACAGAGCACATATACACTAGCTGACACCACAGCGTTGTTTTACCGGTAACTATTTACACTCTCCCAGTCTTTCAAATCCCATCTCTCTCTCCCCCAGTCATATTATACACCAGTCTACCCCCTTCTATTCTCCAGCCTTTTACCTTCCTCATCTCCTGTCACTCTCCCCCTGTTCCCCTTCACCCCCCTCACAATCATAAAAAAAAATAAAATGTTCATTTTTAATACTTTGTCAAGAATCCTTTTCAGGTAATGACTGCTTGAAGAAAAGGAAATATATACAGCGCTTCAACATGTAGTAATACACAAACAACAATGATAAATAGACCATGAAAGATGGAAGTAAATTTTAAAAAGGGGAAAAAGAACCCAAATCCCCCACAATCCTAGTATAATGTCTATAATTCTATGGCAGTGATACTGTCCCTGAATATAGTTTGTAATATCTAAATAGACCTCCTACAGACACAGTCTTTGCTGCTGGTCTCCGAAAGATGAAGCGGTCCGAAGTCCAAGAGGATTTCAAATGCAAAAGAAATATAAGGGTAGGGAAGAGACAGCGCAAACACTATCTGAGTGTAGTAATTTTAATACAATATGCAAAGTATACAAAGAATGTCACATAAAAGACGTATAAAAAATATTCTAAGAATATATATCTCTAGGAGTATTCGGATAAAAATAAATATATTAAAATGAGGAATATAAATAAATAAAAGTGATCTGGATATATAACAGAGAGCCTATTATAGAGATATGTTAAATATAGTGTCTATAATAGTAGTAGGATCAAAGATGAGGACTAGTCTATAGAGAATCTTGGGTGGCCCCTTACTGGAGAGTGGACAGAGTAAGCGTGCTTCAATACAGTATTTGTAGCGCTCCGCTTCAGTCCCTCGATCTGATTTGGGTGGCCCCATACTTTATATCCATGTCGGGTCTTAGCGCATCACTTAAAAGGACTTCTGGCGTGTCTCTACTGTTTCCTCCTGCTTCCTCCTCCATTTTCTCCGTTCGTCACACCTTCTATATAGGTTCCGCTATGCACCAATCCCGGCGTATCTGTACTCCATGTATGTAGAGATTTGCAGACTCTGATGCATTTCAGCACTCTGTTTGCGCCTTCCTCAGAGAGTGTCTCAACGGAGGATGTCCGTGGATGTCCAGGCCTTTTTGTGTTGCAGAGTTCAGCAGTGTGTTCTTTTTTTTCTCAGCATGTACCAGACTGTTGATTTGGCCACTCCTAATGTTCCTGCTATCTCTCTGATGGATTTTTTGCAGCCTATGGATGGCTTGTTTCACTTGCATTGACCTCATGTAGTGGGTTCACAGCAACAGCTTCCAAATGCGAATGCCACACCTGGAATAAACTCCAGACCTTTTACCTGCTTAACTGATGAAGAAATAATGAAGGAATAGCCCACACCTGTCCATGAAATAGCTTTTGAGTAATGATGAGCGAGCACCCCGATGCTCGGGTGCTCGGGTGCTCTGACCGAGCACCCCCTGAGGCTCGAGTGCTCGGCCGAGCACCCGAGCCCCATTGAAAAGCATGGGAGCACTCGAGCATTAAACCAGGCACCCCCTGCTCTGATGAGCGGAGGGTGCCTGGTCAATGTCCCCCTTCATCTCCGCTATGCCCCTCTTCCACAATGTCCCCCTTCATCTCCTATGCCATAGAGGAGATGAAGGGGGACATTGTGGAAGAGGGGCATAGCGGAGATGAAGGGGGACATTGTGGAAGAGGGGCATAGACTCTATGCCCCTCTTCCACAATGTCCCCCTTCATCTCCGCTATGCCCCTCTTCCACAATGTCCCCCTTCATCTCCTCTATGGCATAGGAGATGAAGGGGGACATTGTGGAAGAGGGGCATAGCGGAGATGAAGGGGGACATTGTGGAAGAGGGGCATAGCGGAGATGAAGGGGGACATTGTGGAAGAGGGGCATAGAGTCTATGCCCCTCTTCCACAATGTCCCCCTTCATCTCCGCAATGCCCCCTTCATCTCCGCAATGCCCCCGTACCTCCAGTCCCTGGTGGTCCAGCGGAGTCTTCGGATCTGTGCCTCTTCCGGCACAGATCCCCTTCACCCGAACATGTCGGGCGAGCACATGGCGGTACTCGTACGAGTACCGCCATGTGCCGAGCAGAGCGATGCTCGAGCCGATCCGAGCATCGGCCGAGCACGCTCGCTCAACACTACTTTTGAGTCAATTGTCCAATTACTTTTGGTCCCCTGAAAAAGAAGGGGCTACATATTAAAGAGCTGCAATTCCTAAACTCTTCCTCCAATTTGGATGTGAATACCCTCAAATTAAAGCTGAGAGACTGCACTTATTCAATATTTAACTGTAACTTGAATTTATTTTGGTAAACAGCCAAAATAACAAAACTTGTGTCAGTGTCCAAATATTTCCGTACGTAACTGTATATACAGCATGTCTGTCCAAAACAATGTCAAACATTTGGAAAGGGGCAATATGTGGTACACATAGTTTAATCTATGTACAGTTTTGGCTTGTTGGAAAGGTGGAAACCATAATCCAACAGTAGTTGAATTTACTAACTGCTAACGTTCTATTTAAAATGATATAAACAAATCAGTAATGTGTAGAAAGGTTAATGAAAATGATGTTCTACAAAACTTTTTTTGACTTTATTAGGCATTATTAGTAGTGTTGAGCGAGCACCCCGATGCTCGGGGGTTCGGGTGCTCTGACCGAGCACCCCCGGAGGCTCGAGTGCTCGGCCGAGCACCCGAGCCCCATTGAATTCAATGGGAGGACTCGAGCATTACACCAGGCACCCCCTGCTCTGATGAGGGGAGGGTGCCTGGTCAATGCCCCCCTTCATCTCCACAATGCCCCTCTTCCACAATGTCCCCCTTCCACAATGTCCCCCTTCATCTCCGCAATGCCCCCTTCATCTCCGCAATGCCCCCCTTCCACAATGTCCCCCTTCATCTCCGCAATGCCCCCTTCATCTCCGCAATGCCCCCCTTCCACAATGTCCCCCTTCCACAATGTCCCCCTTCCACAATGTCCCCCTTCATCTCCGCAATGCCCCCTTCATCTCCGCAATGCCCCCCTTCTTCTCAACAATGCCCCTCTTCCACAATGTCCCCCTTCCACAATGTCCCCCTTCATCTCCACAATGCCCCCTTCCATCTCCACATGTCCCCTACCTCCAGTCCCTGGTGGTCCAGCGGAGCGTCTGTAAGATCTGTGCCTCCTTCGGCACAGATCCCTGCCACCCGAACATGGCGGGCGAGCACATGGCGGTACTCGTACGAGTACCGCCATGTGCCGAGCAGAGCGATGCTCGAGCCGATCCGAGCATCGGCCGGGCATGCTCGCTCAACACTAATTATTAGGGATGGGCAAAAAGTACATTTTTTCAACAGGAATTTTCACATAAATCTGATAGTTTGCCTCTTTTCCTGCATATTGAACCCCCCCATTTTTTTTTTTTTTTGATAATGCCAAGGAATTTCCATTGAGAACTTTGCTACTTACATGAGGTTACGGGTGGACTTAATATGTGAGGTTCTGACTATACCAATGCAGTAGCACTATGCTGGAGGTTTCTAGCGTGGTTATGTGGCTACTGTGGGACAAGGTTTGGGGGGGTTAGTATGTGTGGATCTATGGCTACTGCAGCACAAGGCTAGAGGTCAGTATATAAGTGTCTATGGTTACCAAGGGACAAAGCTTGGAGGAACAGTTTGTAGGTCTACAGCTACTGTTGGACAAGACTCTGGGGGATTGTATGTGTGGTTCTATGGCTACCATGGGACTGGGAGTCATAGCAGTGGTGGGCAGAGTGAGGCCCTCCTGTTGCTGCCAGACTGCAATTCCCATCAATCCATTGTAGTCTCCAAAAGGTGGAGGTATAAAGGTTGATTACCCCTGCTAGAAGGTCTCAAAGTCCTTGCTGTGCACTGAGCTGGACACTTCTCCAGCACCTAAACAATTAAATAATAACTATGCCCTTGTAGTCACCCCTAAAAAATTAGAAGATGTTGAAGGCTGTGGTGCGTCTGAGTCAGTATCAGGATGGCACAGGGACTAAGAGGAGGAGGCAGAGGACAAACACGAGGAGGGTAAAAACAGACGTAGTAATAAACAAACCACCTTTACCCAAACCATAGTATACAACTTGTTATCTCATATACTGACTACACAGGAGACAAGTTTGTTACAGAAAGGACTATAATTTGTCCCTACTAATCATTTCAGTTTATTTGACTGGAGAATTGATTTTTATAAATTTAACAGAATGTTACGATTAAAGGAACATTTTAACAGCTCTATGAATACAAACAGTATTACACCATTTAAATCACCCTCATCTTTTGACCCAGTATGTCTTAACCCCTCTCTAAAACCTTCTCAAGGATGGTTGAAACACAAATACTGAATGATGCTAAGACACCACATAAAACATATAGTAATCTTTCTAAGGAAGAAAAGAGAGACATTAAATCTCTACAAAATGACATCAAAATTACATATTGTGATTCGACGACAAGGGGGGTGCCGTAGTGGTACTCAGTTATGAAGACTGCAAAACTGAAATTCTCTCACAACTGTCTGACACAAATAAATATAAGAAATTGTCTTTTGATCCTACCATTAAATTTAAAAAAGAGATTGACAGGATCATTGAATATGGTCACACTTCTGGATGGCTAGATGAACAGACAAGAAATTTCTTATTGCAAGAGCATCTGATACACCCCATTCTGTATACCCTTCCCAAAATACATAAATGCCTCACCCACCCCCCAGGGAGAGCCATCATTTCAGCTATTGGATCTCTCTTGCACCCTATTGGGAAGTATATTGATTGGTACGTGCAACCTTGCGTACAGACAATACCATATTTTATAAAGGATACTACAGCCTTCTTACATCTGATCAAAGTCCTTATACACGGTTATTCCACATACATCAGTTATAGCTGCAATACTCAGATTGCTGGTATCCAATTCTCTATACAAAGGCCCCCCTATAGAATACTTCATGACTCTATTGGAATTATGCCTCACCAGGAACTACTTTAAATTTGAAAATTAATTTTATCTCCAATGCACTGGCACAGCTATGGGGGCATGTATGCCCCCCCATGCCAATGCATTTATGTCAGTCTATGAAGAGGAAATACTCAATGCCCACCCGTCCTTTGGGAAACATGTTGCCCTGTACACTCGGTACATAGACGATATATTCCTACTGTGGAAGGGCAGTGAGGAATTGCTTGTTGGCATGGTGGATGACCTCAATCACGCAGACACACCAATTTCTCTTACACTTAACTATAGCTCTACCTCTATAGCCATTCTTGACGTCCTAGTGACTTTAGATAATGGACAGTTGTTCACTAGCATTTATCAGAAACCTACAGATAGAAACAACTTGATTCATGCCATCAATCATCATCCAGAACACCTAAAGAAAGGACTCCCATTCTCACAAATGATGAGAGTGAAGAGAATTGTGAGTAAAGATGAAGTTGTAACATCAGAATTAAATTGAATGGGAGAAGGTTTTATTGAAAAGGTTATATAACCCTAAAGACATTATGAACTGTCAGATAAAAGCTAATGACATCAGCCGAGAAGAAGCACTAGCTACAAAACCAAAGAAAAGTTTGGACAGGACTGTTTTTGTTTATAATTATAATACAGCCTCAAAGAACATACAGGCAGCAATTAAAGATAATTGGTCAATCATTTCTAGTGATGCAAATCAACCACAGATTTTTTAAAAAAACACCCATGACATCTTATAGAAGAGGAAAGAACTTAAGAGACTTATTGGTGAAGACGGACCCCATTAACTGGTACAAAAAACAAGAAGAGAAGAAGAAGAATGGCTGCTTCAAGTGTGCAACATGCGTAACTTGTAATTACATGGTTAGTGGCACTTATTTCTGTCACCCTCACAAAGGATGTAAAATACCTATATGTTACAATTTGGGCTCCACCTCCCAATAAGTTATTTATATCATCCAATGCCCATGTGGACTACTTTATGTAGGAAAGATGGTAACTACCTTTAAAGAAAGTATGGGCAACCACAGGGCAACTATTAAAGCAGTCCAGGAAAAAAGAGTGGGTCTAACATCAAAAACCAACCTGTGGCTATGCACATCCGTTAAATATATGGTCATTGACTGGATACCACCTATGCCTAGAGGAGGAGACAGAGCAAAAAGACTTTTACAAAAAGAAGTCAAATGGATTATATACTTGGATACAATAACCCCTCTAAAGACACTTTTCAGAATGATCAACTTATTATTTTTTTGGACAGTGGAGCCCCAGACATGACCCCATGCTATAATCTATAGAAATAAGACCTTCGTGGCTTACACCTACAAGAGTTGGGTTTGGAACCAAAATTAAGGGACTGGATCTGTACTAGTTTCAATAAGCATATCTCAGCTGTACAAGAAGTCCTCTACTATTGTTTATTGTGAATAATGAATTCCTCTTGTCCCTGTAATAGGACTCCCAAACTCTGCTATAATGCTGGTTTGGTAGAGCCCAGGGGACGCTGGAGACGCAAACTGAACTGAAAAGAAGAAATGTATTATGGATCTACATTGTTAAACACCCCAAAATAGGATCCACTGGCCCTGCATTGATGTAGGATATGTGGGAACCCAGGGGTCATACGAGGACAACCTTTGCTACATGTGAGATTAACCACAAATTGGGGAATCCTCTCATCTACCGCTAGGAGTGGATGCACCTTGTTATATACTACTGTACAGCACACGAAGGCTCTGCAGCTGCTTCCAGCTCCAACAGTAAGTGCATTTTTATAAAGTTTTACTGTTTGGACTCAATATGGTCTTACAATACAATATTCATGGGTTCATTATTTAACGGCCTGGGACTATTTATGCTGTTAACGTCATCACGGGAGAACAAAGTATGATATCAACTACCACTGCTTTTTTGGATACAACTGGAAGGTATTGTGTACTGTTTTTGCCTCTCATAAGAACAGAATGACTATTAAGGCTGAGGCTGAGACTGTTATAGGCGCCACTGCTTAGGCATCGGATCGTTTACAGTTTTTCAGACTGTGAGCTTTCAATAATAACCCGCTTATTTAAAGGGATAGTAACACTTCGTTTTAACTTTATTTTATTTTGTAGGCATTAAAAAAACATGAAGAATGATATACGTCTTATCTCTCAAACCTTTATGGTTTATGAGATATTCACAAGCAAAGTTCCCCTCCCCGCCCCTTTTTCCTAGTGTAAGCAATCTCTTCTCAGATGTGGATCAGGTTGTATGACAGTACAGATAACAGAAGGGGACAATTTTCTTTGTATGAAAACAATGAAAGCCCTTCCCCCCTTGACAAGTTTTTCAGCTTTTTCCATTATCTTAATTAAAGATTGTCCCTCTCTGCAGTCTACCTGGGCATCTCCCTTCTGATCTAGTTGAACAGGGGGGGGATACTTTGTGAATATCTCTTAAACCATAAAGGTCTGAGAGATAAGACATATCATTTTTCATGTTTTTTTAATGCCTACAAAATAAAATAAAGTTAAAATGAAGTATTACTATCCCTTTAAAGAACGGTTTCTTTATTCTCTATTGCAGTATATTTTGTGCTTAATCATGTATTCTAGCAACAATTTTGTGTGTGCAGTATACACTATGTAATGAGACTGGTATAACTGAGGACACCTAGGGATTGGGAAATCCTCTCGTATATCTGCAACCCTAGCAAGATTAATACACAAAGTAACTAGTAGCCAATCATATGATATCTGTATCTTAATTATTACTGTACCGTTACTGATGTATATGCTACCACAATCTCAGTATGGCGTCATATATACAGACATCTCCCTCGGGGAACAGGCTGTAGAACTAAAGTAACCTATTCGCTCATAATACACTTGAGAGCTGGCTACAGACCATTTGTTACAGATTAGTTCATAATTCCTTCAGTGGGCATGGTTTTGGTGGGCAGCATTTCATCCTTGGACACAAGCACAATGTCTTGGGAGGCACTGGTTCAGTGTTTTCTATATTGTCTTGAAGAAGACCCATGTTTGGGTCGAAACGTTGACACCTTTACTGTTAATAAAAGATTTTTTATTTTAAACAAGTCCTACGAGTGCCTGCTTCTGCTATAATTTCTTATGATACAACTTCTACACACACATATATATATATATATATATATATATATATATATAGATGTATATTTTGTATAATTTATAATAAAATTTATCAAGTCTGAGCTTAGGCAACTTGCCGTATATATCTCTGAGGGCATTAAGCATCCAGACAAGAGTGTTCTATTATACTGTCAGGCTGGTCAAACCTCAGCTTCCTGTGAGTACCTACCATGAGGGGATTGTTTGATCAAAGGGGCCCTTCTGGCCAGAAAGATTGCTCTTAGAGGTGTTTTGCTCTGGGTCTGTTTGTCTTTTATTGCTGTGTTTTCATGGCCATCTTCACACTGCTGAATTTGTACACCTGGCTTCACATACTGAACAGACTGTATTTTATGCCCCAGATAACCTGTGAATTAAATCCTTACAGTTTTAAACTGTATTGTATTCACTTTTCTTGGCAGTTAGGTATTTCAGCATGGGTAAGCCCATAATTACTTTGTTAATTGGAGTCATAAGGGAATCAGAATGATAAGTGATATCATAGATCCACACATGCGTAGGATCAAAGATTCCCATACTCTGAAGGGAACACACCATATTCCAAATAAGCATCTGTTTGTGTACTTTCAAGCTAGACATTACATAAATGGTATACTTGGGAGATTCTTGCCTGGTAACTTGGACTCGGCCTTGGTACAATATATTAACTCAGTGTCAAGGACCTAGGAGTCTGAGAGGGATGCTTGGGTGTGATGCTTGAGAGACTAACTCGGGTGCATAGACGGTCACCCTAATCCCTTGCTGCTGCCAAAGCGGAAGTAAAGATGCTGGCCGTAAATCCAGATGTCCAATCCCAGTTGATGCAGGACCCTGACCAGGATGGGTAGAAGGGTGGACTGTGTAAGCTCAAACTCCTAGGTACAGAAGGATCTCTGGAGCAGATAGGTATATAGACCAGGACCAGGAATAAAGATGCAGAAAATTCTCAGAGTTATGTAACTTCACAGGAGTCAACCCTGAGGGCCAAGGGTACAGAGAAGGTGTGCATCCTGGAAGACTGGAAAGGCCCTTCAAGGAGACAGGGCCACCTATACAGCCAGAGGCTGAAAACCAAAAATAGAACAAGACCAAGGCCGACCACGACAACTGCAGACTAGAACCGCAAGAAACCTCCTACCCTGTCCGGTACCTCAAAATACTCAAGTGGACTAAGAGCGCCACAGAACCACAAGGTCCAACCAAAGGGACGCCAGTCTGGAGGAGTAAGACCTCCCCAACCTGGTAACATAGTGGGCTACAACCGCTAAGGGCAGAGATATAAGCCTGAACTGACCCAATAAGGGGTATGGCCACTGGAGGCAAAACCCTTCACTGCTAATCCCACCACAGGCGGGAGAGACTGCCAACTACCTGCAGTAACTGTCCAGAGGGTGACAACAATGACCTGCTCACCAGATCAACAGGACCTCCTACCAGAGAGCATACTCCCTACAGATGACAGGAGTCCTAACCGCGCAAAGGGTTCCCAGCCAAAGTTTTTGGCTGCCAACCCTCTCAAAGAAGAGACAGTTGAGATACAAGGAGGAGACTAAATGCCATGGTGCTGAAGGCTGCTAGAACCAGGCAGGCGGTGGCACTGATGACCAGAATACCAGAACAGTTCGTGAGCTGTCTAGAAGCCACAGGGACTGGAGGTAAGCGGGGAGCAGGAGCAAGAAGGGAAGACCCAGCCAAATTGCCCCTGTAACAGGAAGCAAACTTGTAGTCAGACAGGCTGCAGTAAAGGGAGCGTTGGGATGTGTTGGCAACCAGACAGAGATAGAGTAGTGAGGAGGACAGGCCGAGGGTAAACCGGGAGCGTCAGGATCAACGGAGGTTAAAAGAGAGTGGACAGAACAGATAGCCAAAGTCAACAGGAACATCAGGAGCCAAAACAGGAGCGGGCAAAAATCATAGTCAAGCAACAAACCGGGGTCAAATACCAGAAGCACAAAATATTCAGGAGACAAGCACAGGACCGCAGAACTATCCTGAATAACTGGATAGTGAAAGTGAGGTCTGCAGGAAACTTAAACCTCCCTGAACCAATAGCAAGTCAGAGTGGCCATCGGACCTACAGGGAATCTGTAGGACCAAAAATCAGAAATGCAAAGTGTGACACTCACCAACCAGCTTCAGATGCTCAGTGTCTCATATTTACCATCTCAGCATAAGGGAACTACATGAAAAAGGTCTGCTATCTTTATCTGACTTATCATTTCTTCATGCCACTTTGTATATGCTTGCGCACTGTGCTTACATAGACCAGAAAATAGCAACCATATGAACATAACACAGATGTCTACATGTCTCAAATGCTCTGTGGCAGATGCTAATCTACTACTTTTTTCTGGAAATGCACAGCCCTAACTGCTTTCTGGACCCAGGTTTTTGCATATGTTTCTTGTACCTTTGTCAGGCAAATTGATAGAATTTCCCAGGAGGTCCTCCTTGGTGTCCCATGTCAGATGCTCCAACTTTCCCAAAAAAACAATAATGACTGTACAATATAATGCTTATAGCTGCTATCAAAGCCATTTTGCAGAATTGTCTGATGATGTTTCCTCCAGCCCTTTTCCAATGGCTAGGAATAATGCTAAATCTAATCAGGGCAGAAGGAGTACACTCACTACAAGACGTGGAGCTAAAAGATCTGACCTCCTGGGGAATATGGGATTTTTGTGAACTTGCTACACCCACTACAGGCTCTAAAATACAAACAGGCCTTTTCAAATACCTCCTGGGCTCTGACTGCAGACTTAGGAGTCTGCAGTGAGACTGACTAAGTGAGACAGCTCAGTGATAAATTACCTGACTGTGGAGCCTATTCAACCTCAGGGTTGCAGGTTTCTAATCCTGGCAGGGTCAACTCAGCCCTTCATCCTTCCGAGGTCGATAAATGAGTACCATTGATTGGGTAATAATAACACCTATTATTTCAGCTGCCGATTTGGTTAATTCCGAGAGCATGCGCTGAAAGTGCTTTGAGTCCCACTGGGAGAAAGGCTCTATATAAATACTAGTTATTATTGTTATTATTAGGAAATAGGCCTCAAAAGTAGTATTTGATGCTTACCACACCATCACTTGGAACTTCTTTTGAGACACCCATTGCTCATTATTTCTTATGTTTGTTCTCTTTTTGGGTCAGTGACAGGCTATGAGAATGTGTTTGTTTTCTTTTTTCCTCCTTTCCGTCTTCTTTGTGGTACATGCATGTTATGTGCTTTAGTCTATGACAAACTCAATCAGCTTTACCACGCTTAAATCACAGTTTAACCATTCCTTGTCTAAGATTATAGAAGACTCTTGCAGTATTCTTAGTAACTTGCTGTGTCTGCTTTACTTATACCTATCTCAGACTGAAGCACAGAGCTGGTAACTTTATCAGTGTCATAGCGGCGGTTGCCGAGCCGACCGCAACCTTAACAGTGTGTCAGCCGCAGCCTCGGAGGGAAGGTTCAGTCTCTGGATGGCCATGAGTGAGGCGGCTGCGAGCGTTCAGCTGTGCCTGGCAGCCAACTGCAGCGTCTTCCGGAGGTCCCAGGCTGTTCTTTGGCGCGCGTCCAGGTTGGATGCGCATCCTAATTAAAGAGACAGGCATCATTTTTGGGCTCCTCCTCTTCCTGGGAGGTTGGGCTTATAAACCTCCTGGACACCACTCTCAAGTGCCCTTTCGTGGTGTCCAGTATTGTTGGTTGGTGTAGAGGTGTTTAGTCTGACTATCCGTTCTGGTTCCGACCAATTGGCTCTGTGTATGACTACCCGCTCTGTGCATGACCCCGGCTTGTCTGAGAACCCTTCTGGTGCAGAACCTGCAGCTCTGGTAGACTATCCTCTCTTTGTATGACCTTTGGCCTGGCTGACTATCCGTACTGGTGCTGACTTGTGGTGCAGTCTGAATACCTGCTCTATGTAGGACCATTGGCCTGGCTGACTATTTGTACTGGTGCTGACTGTGGGCCTGTCCATCTTCAGCTCAGGGTATCCCTGGCTAGTCCTATACCCATCTGGATCAGACCTGCGGCTCTGGCTGCATTTTGTTCTGTCCTTTTTCCAGCCTGTCTGACTACACACCTTGGTGTACCCAGGTTGTCCGCTGCGCACCCAGCATACAAACACTCCAGTGAATAACTTGTGGGTATCTCTGTGGCTCTGGCAGACTTCCCTTGCTCCTGTTCCATACTGCGGCATTCAGGTGTGGACCTGTAGCGCAGTTCCTGCCTTTTGTACGTAGTCAGTACAGGTGAGGACCTGTAGTGCAGCATCCTACTTTGTTCCTTGTCTGTACAGGTGCGGACCTGTAGTAGAGGCTCAGGTGCGGACTTGAGTCAGTTCTCTCCTAGTTGCTGCTGGGGTTCGGTTCATTTCCACTACAGAAGAACATTCCGTCTGGACATCCTTGTATTTTATGGTGTTCTTGCTGTAACGTTTTTCGATGCGTGTGATATCTCAATAAAGATTGTGTTACCTACTGTCCAAGTCTCGTTTCTGAGTCTGTGACAATCAGAAATGATGTACCATTTCTAAGTTTATGTACTTTTTTCAATATGGTTGACCCTTTTCATAGGTAGGCCCTCGGAAACTGCTAACCTTGACCTATTGTTAAATTGTAAAGGAGTTTATAATCAGGTATCCAAACATTTACCATAATTAAACAGAAGACAGTTTGAAATGAGGATAAACACTCTCGCTAGGTTATCACATTTTAAACCATTCAAATCTGCAAAAATCTGCCCGTGCCCCCATAAAATCACTTTAAAATATGTCTTGGACTCAGACTGGAGAATGAATAAAATGGCTTTCCTAAAAGGGATCTAAGACCAGACCTTTAGCTTTTTTAGTGGTAAAGGTGTTGTAACATCCTAAATAAAATTTTGAGGGGGAGATGGAGAAAAGTTGCCTAGCAGAGAGAGCGAGTGGATTTTTAAAACAAACACATTAGCAACTAGAGTTTTGAATGCAGAGGTACAGATTTTAGTTTTGTATGGAAGTTTTTGCTGTGTTAGTATTATTGAATATTTATCATGTTATGTAGACATGAAAATAAAAAATAACAAAATCTATGTGAATAAAAATCCCTATTGAATACATGTGAGAAATCAGAGTTAAAAAGATTGAAAAAACATGTATCTAAATTAAAAATCTCTCAATTGTACAGCAGTCTAGATATCGTTATAAGTCCCATTTGAAAGTAAAAATAATTTATGAATTTATTAAAAAGGTATTACAAATACATAGTAAAACCCTTGTAAAGATTTTGAAAGATTTATACAGTAGTTTAGACATCTTTTAACCCTTTGAGTGCTGGCAAGGTGTTCAATGCATTGCGCTGCAACACACTAGATACCTCTCTGGCACGCAAAGGGTTAAAGTCACATAAAATTATTTAGCGTACCATAATTATGTATGAAGCACTACCAATAATAAATAAAGGAATACATGTAGTTGGTTTATGGTTCATATTTATATTTTTATTTTAGAAAATGTTAGTTTAAGGAAGAAGTTCTATGTTTCTTGACCCTTGAGAGAAGTGTGTATGTCTATAGTATATATATATATATATATATATATATATATATATATATATATACATATAGTCTCGCTACCCTCAGTGCACATTGACATGATACACAAAGCACAAAGGACAGGAGCATTATCTGGATTTCTTTTACAAAACACAGCGGTACACCATGATATAATGAGCCGGTTGCCTATCTGGCATCCAATGCATAATAAACAATTCTATGTTATTCTGTAGGCAAGAAATACGAAAATGACACTGCTCATTTAGCCTCTTGGGGGAGATACAATAAAAGCTTTAATCCAGAAACACTTTTTTTGAAGAAGTAATTGAGTTGAGTTACCCCCTCTTTGTGGTTTAGGGATATGATCTATCACTTTAAATGTAAGCATAGACAGCTGTTGTCCCTTGGCCAAAAAGTGTTTGGCCACTGATTTTTTCTGATTTACCATCTTTAAAAGCAGTCCTAATAGTAGACTGATGATCCCTAATTCTGTCCCTCAAAGTAAGGTTTGTTTTGCCCACTTACGATAAACTTCATGGATAAACAATCAGGTATATGATATGATCTGTCAAGCAATTGATATTATGTTTTGCTGGTATAAGGATGTTTAAAGGAACTGCCAGGATTCATTTGGCTACAGGTGACACAGCCAATGCATCTAAAGCAACTGAGTCTCTCAGAGGAAGAAGATAGGCGAGTATGGGGTTTCTTATAGCAATGTGTCCGGTCATTCTTCACTAGCACTTTTAGACTGGCATTCCATCTATAACTGATTCTCAGTTTTTGCTCACAATAAATGACATTGTGGGATCTGTGGATAAAATCCACCAATTCCTGGTAATCGATTTCTTCATGGCAGTATGTGCCACTGAAAAATGAGTGGTCAGGGTATTAAGAGTGTTATTAGCTTTTGACTCAGGTTTAGTAGACATATCCCCAATACTACCTAAAGCCTTAGTGTGAGCATCTTTAAGAACTTTTTTCAGAGTAAACCCCCCACCAATAAATCTGTTTTCTACCTCCTTTAGTTGTCTGTCCCTGTTCGTCGCACTAGAGTTGTTCCTTACAACTCTCAGAAACCGAGAGAATGGCAGAGACCTGTTAATGTTAGGGGGTAAAAACTTGCTGCTCATAATAAAGTTTCCGATCTGTGGTCTTTCTGTATAGGGAATACTCAAAATGATCACCTTGTCTCAAAATATTGAGATCCAAAAAGTTAATGGATGTATCTCCGGATTGGGCTGTGAGCTTGACTGTACTCAACAAATTATTCCAGTAAGTAAAGGCAAACAGTAGACTTGTGCACGGGCAAAATTTTCGGTAAAATTCGAATTCGGACAAATTTTTTTTTTCTAATTCGGATGATCCTAATTTCGGACCGGGCCTATTCGATTCGGACGAAATTCTGATCCATTCCGAATTATTCGGCCGAATTTAACATGGGTTTAATTATAGCAGTGCGCCTCCGTGCACGCTGCTACCATTCTTTGCAGACAGGGTGTGCATTTAGAAAAAGATCCATCCCAAAAATGGACATTGTCGTACATTGCCAGTCTGTGCATGTCACCTCTACTCCAGCATGGGATGCCAGTCACAATGCAAACGTCGAACATCGAGAACCCATGCCTGTCATTCAATTTAGCATGTTCGAACATCGAAACCCAATGACTGTCCTTCAATATAGCATATGTTCGAACATCGAAACCCCATGCCTGTCCTTCAATATAGCATATGCTCGAACATCGAAAACCCATGCCTGTCACATCCTACTCAACATAAGTGGTCGACTCGAACATGGATAAACTACATGTCACATTCTATGTTAGTACATGGGTAAAGATTAAGGTTTCATTTTCTGGTACCAGCCTCCTACCCTACTGTCCCTCTTTAGTACCCAAATTCCTCTTTCTCGTTTTCCTATCCTGATTTCCCCTCATATCAGATAACTCTATGTGTATATACATTGTATTGTTTCATACTACATCAAGAATAAACATCAATGATTGTAATGTGATAGATGTAATGTGTTAAAAAGAAAAATGGAGACATTCTGTTGTGAACAAACTGCAACACAGGAGAGAAATAAAAAAAAATGCTTGACATCTATTCTGAAGAGGGGTCCACAGCATTGTCTTAGTATAGCAATATCACTGTTTTCCGTGAGTGTGCAATACAGGGCTCTACAGTAATTGCTGGGCATTTCCCAATGTCATAATCAGGGGATGAAGGGAGTTGTATTCTAACTACTGTTAGGAAACACATAAGTGATGCACATTCATCTCCCACCTAGAAATTATTTACACACGAGGCAACTCCCCCAAGTAATACCTAGCCCCTTTCCAAGTGAAAGGACTTCCAGAAAGGCTTCAGATCTCTTAGTGACTCACCTGTTATTGCCAGTCAGCGGGACCCGGAGAGAAGGGGGGGGTGATGCTATGGCTGCAGATTAAGTCTGGCACGGTGCTCTTAGTTGGTCACTCGTCACAATGTTGAAGCTCAGCCCGGCCAGCACCTTCTGGGTGGAGACACCTCACAGCAATCCTGTTCAGGACACATCATGCACTGTTGTGCACTCATACTAGGGATCCCAAATGTTTAGACTCATTTCGTACAGGGGGCACCCTCCTGTATTTGTAAAACCTCTCTAGCAAATCTGGGACGGTAGACCTATTTACTCAAGTCTTGACTTTAGGTGGGCGATAAACAATACAAAATAAGCATAATGTTTCACTATCACATAATTCACGTCACTGAAGCAGCCAGCAGGCATCGCCACTGAGTGAGCATAGGGCTGCCCGGCTGCTGACAGTCACACTGATGGGACACCCTGCAACACAGAACTGGCGGAAGAGCACAAAATAAACATGCTATGGGACGGCAAATTGCCGCCCCTGTCAAAGTGCCGCCTGGGTCCATGGACCCACTGGGACCCGTGTAAGGGCCGGCCCTGTATTCGAACAAATACCTAATATTTTTTTATATTTTACACAGGAACAAATATTACTTGCTCTTGCAGTGGCAATAACTGGAACTAATGCTGGCTGCCTACCTAAGCCTAGCCTAATGCTACCTGCCTGCCTACACAACAACTGTACACTCTCTAATCTCTTCTCTCTCTGAGCTCCAACAAAGCAATGAGGAAATGCAGGCTGTCTGTCTGTGTGACTGTGTCATTAGTCCAACCCCCATCATGAAACGAAGAAGGCTATTCGAATACAGACAAAAGAGGGAAGTAGTGCATGAAACGGAGAATGGAATTGGACTAGAGACATGGAGGGAAAATTATGGAGGGAAAGTAATTGAGCGCGCACAGGAAGTACAAAAAAGTCCTGGTCAAAAGTAGTCAAAACTTTTGGAAATGTGTCGATTGCCGAAACTTCTGAAAGTTTCGACGAATTTCGGACCTGGACTGTTCGGAGTCAGATAATTTTTTCCGAATGACCCTTGAGTTTCGGATTGGCCGAATGTCTCCAAATGACCCCATTTTCTATAAAATCCGAATGTCTCCGAATGAATTCGCACATGTCTAGCAAACAGGAATGAGTCAGTAGATCTACTCTGGCATGTAGACACTATTTTCTTCCAGTCATTATTTATGGTTCTGGCACGCTCATGGTGGATTAGCAGTGTGTTGCTGTATTCTTTCCTTCATACATAGGTGAGTTTTATTTTGACTTCCTGTTTTATTGCTATTTATTGTGGGTTATTGCTAGCTGAGCCGAAATGTTGATTGAGTCAATTCTTAAGTGATTAAACACCTTTGTATTTTGTAAAACAAAATACAGAGAGTATGTATGTATATATATATATATATATATATATATATATATATATATATATATAAATATATAGGGCTCAAAATTTCCACTCGTCACTAGCCAATGGCAAGTGAAAATGTAGCCCTGGCGAGTAGAAATTCAACCCTGGTGGGTATGCTATGGCTTGCAGTGGTGAGTAACTTTTCAGGTCTGGCTAGTAGCAAAGGACTACAAATTTTAAGCCCTGTATATATATATATATATATATATATATGTGTTGAAAGGCCCGTTTACACGGGCTACAGTTCCACCTCTGTAGGCATAAGCAGTAGAGAGTGGCCGTGCCGCAGCTGATATGAAGCGAAGCGCTCCGAATTCAGACCAGAGTCCTCTCTGTGCGACTCAGGTCTGAATTTGGAAAGCCCCGCTCTATAACAGCCACGGCACAGGCAGTCTGTACTGTAAAGCTCTCGCAGCCATCTCTACTGCGCATGGCGGCTTCTGACAAACCCTAGTGAATTATTATATAGGATATATATATATAAACCCATGCAAAAAGGGGCAGCATCTATGGGTCATTTTGATAGATGAAACTTGAATATTCAAGGTATAGTCAATGATTCAGTCTTGAGAAAGGTCCCTGCGAGGACTGAAGTGTTGAATAGACCTTGCATAAAGTTTTAAAAAGTCCCACGGGTGCTGCACCTTTTTGTATGGTTTATATTGTTGCACTTCTGGGATAAAATTAAATTGGACATTTAACTTTGTATGAGTGCTGTCACCCTTCCAAGCAATAGATAGATAGATAGATAGATAGATATCCACCTGGGCATACTTAAAAACAAGAGAAATCTCAATGTATTCTTCCTGGCAAAACATTAAATATATAAATACTAGTGTAAAAGCCCATGTACACGGACCAAGGTCCAAGTGATGTTAACCCTTTGAGTGCCAGAGGCGTACCCCTCTGGCACTCAAAGGGTTAAGAGCCTGGTCCTGCTCTGCGTCCTGCCGCCGATGCAGTCATGCACTGTAGAGACTGCCCAAAAGCACAGAATGCTCCCAGCACAGAACTCCCAGCATTCTGTGCATTCGGCAGTCTCTACTGCGCATGACGTCTTCTGACAAACATCCTAGCGAATTATTATATAGGATATATATATATATATATATATATATATATATATATATATATAGATATACTACCAACACATTGTGATCACGGCGCCCTGTGCACACAGTGATCAGCTATTTACAATAAAGATCAATGGTTTGTGCTGCTTCTATCCATGGACTCTTCAGTGGATATAGTCCAGAAATAGAAATAAAAAGAATGCAATCGTCGAAGAGCGCTACAGTTCACTGTATAAAAATACAAATATTTATTCCTATAAAATGATACACATAAAGGTTAGTACATCCTAAACACTAGAATACCATATTCCTATATAGCTCCTTATGTGAATAGTAAGCTCTGGAGCTTTATTTGTTCTAGGTGCACATGTCTTTAAGTATGCCTATGTTTTCATAAGTTCCTCTGCCGGTGCATATGTGTTAAAAAGTTCTTTATCTTTGCGGTGAGAAGATGTTTTTATATGTATTTTACCCTTTAAAGCAGCATTCTTCAAGGCAATGTTCTTAAAGACAGAATTTTTGTGGCAGTGTTCTTATTCCTTTCAATGCTATTGAAAGAATAAATAGCGTGCAGGTCTTCAATATAAAGATTATTAAACAGTTACCTCTTTTCTGTGTGGACTATGTGATCCTACTTGTTCAATTTATAGTAACAGATGTCCTTTGTTACCTCGGGTCTTTCTCTCTTGCGGTAAACTTGACCCAGACTTTTCTCCACAGATGGTAACTCTGTATATAGTTGTCTTCAGTCTGTTATTTGTTCTCCACTTGTTTATGTGAAGGTGAAGAGAGAAATCACACCGCTTGTTCTCGTTGTGGACTTTCAAGCCACTCCACTTCAGAGTACACCGCTTCTACATAGACCTCCCATCTGTTAGGGACCAGGAACCAGACAAAACACCTTAATTAAATTAACAAAAAACAAACAAAACAGAATGGTGATCCAGGAGCATAAATCAAAATACAAGCTGGGGTTAGGAACCAAGGAGGTTACTCAGCTAAGCCAGAGTCAGGAACACAGAAGTCAGCGATGTCAGGAACAAGCCAGGAGTCAGGAGGCCAAAGGATCATCAGAAGAAGCCAGGTCATACGTGAATATGCAGAAGCACAGGAGAATCCACAGCAGCCAGCAACAACAACACAAGGACAATGAGGAAGTGAGCCAAGCTGCTTTAAATACCCTGGGAGGCTTGGCTAATAACAGTCAGGTGAGTAATCACAGAGAGGTCAACTGATTCAGCTTGACCGAGGAAAGGGAAGACAGCAGCAATCAACAGCAGAGCTCTAGATGTGGAGGTGTGATAGGGTTAATAGGATGTATATCTCAAGAGTTACCATCTGAGGAGAAAAGTCATGGTAGAGATTACCGCAAGAGAGAACCAGCTGAATAAGAGTAAAGACCTGAGGTAACAAAGGACATCTGTTACTATAAATTGAACATGTAGGGTCACGTAGCCCACACAGAAAAGAGGTAACTGTTGAATAATCTTTATATTGAAGACCTGCACGCTATTTGCTCTTTCAATAGCACTGAAAGGAATGAGAACACTGCCACAAAAATTCTGTCTTTAAGAACATTGCCTTGAAGAACGCTGCTTTAAAGGATAAAACGCATATAAAAACATTGTCTCACTGCAGATATAAAGAACTATTTAACACCTATGCACTGGCAGAGGAACTTATGAAAATATAGTGATACTTATAGATTTGTGCACACAGAACAAATAAAGCTCCAGAGTGTATTATTCATATAAGTATCTATATAGGGATATGGTGTTCTAGTGTTTAGGATGTACTAATTTTCATGTGTATCCTTTTATTGGAATAAAAATTTGTGTTTTTATATGGTGAACTGTAGCGCTCTCCGACGGATATATATATATATATAAAACACTATTGGATAAAACAAACATTGCAGTCAGACTCTTCATTGATTCAATGGTATCATGCTACAGTAGAGAAAATACCTGCATTAGACTGAGCTAGTCAGATATTCCTTATTATTTGTATCTTGGTTGCCAAAGATACAAATTATTTGTTGTTCAGAATGTCAACTTTCAGATGTTGTGCTTCATGTGTACTGCTATTGTTAAAAAGCTGGCTTCAGTTCATAGTCTTAATGATCTCCTTTAAAATACAATGGCTTCTCTATTTAATGGTTTATAGAAATGCAATTTTTTTTATTATCATTGTCTTCTGTATAAGTGCTTTCCAAGTAAAAACAAGGCATTCTTAGTACAAAATGCTGTCCTTATGCTGCACCACTTTTTTTCTCAGCGTTATGCCTATTTATTAATACACTAGTTTAAAGCCCATGTACACGGGCCAACACTGGTGGAGCTGCAGTCATGCACAGTACTAACTGCCCTCGCTGTTGCTGCTACGGAGCGGGGCGCTCTAAATTCAGACAGTAGTCCTCTCTGCGCACCTTCCTGGTCCCAGGAAGGTGCACAGAGAGGACTCCAGTCTGAATTCGGAGTGCCCTGCTCCGTAGCAGCCGCAGCGCGGGCATTCTCTACTGCGAATGACTTCAGCGTGCGCAGCCGTCTCTACTGTGCATGACGGCTTCTGACAAACATACCTTAGCGAATTATTATATAGGATGTTATGCCAGTAGAGAGGTTTGTCAACAGATACTCTAATCAGTTACTTGAAAAACACTGACTCAATTATCTTTCAATGGACTTCAGATACTTTGGCTTTGATTCAATCCCTCTGTCTCCAAGCACAGTAAATAATTACATTAACAGTGCTATGAGCAAATACTGACAGAAAAAAATGCACTTCGGGTGCTAATGTTTACACCCATTGGAATCTGTTAAAATGATTCTCCCATTCCCATTCAATTCCATGCATTAGGCAGGAACATGCGTTAAAAGACTCACTTTAATGGATGAAAATCTGTACCCACATTTTTTGGGTGCAAAATTCCTAACTCATGTTTAAACCTGCAGACACAGTCGTTGAAAGTGAAAAAAAAAATGGCAACAAAAACAACTAAGTGACCAGTGTATGTATTGATAGGGGCCCTAAGTACCCATATCAATACATCCAAAGTATGAAAATAAAATGTCAAATATTAGTAGAATTAACCCTATGATTGGCAGTAGGGTATGCTTATGTTTTTATGTTTTAAGCCAGGCTCCACATATGAAAGGTATTCCTTACTGCTTTCAATGGAGATTAAGGATTCTGTTAATGTAATGTTAATTCTGTTAATGTTATGTTAATGTCATTTACCAGCTGGTTCATGTCTGTGTTGTTATTCTAAGATAACAGATGAGAGTTGATACCGTCTTAGCTGTAGAAATAAAGGAGGCAAATATAGTTGTTGATACCTTTATTGGCTAACTAAGCAGATTCAGAATGCAAGCTTTCAAAACCTCTTAGGTCTCTTCCTCAGGCATGTTATACAGATAAATATGAAAGCATCTCTCATATAGAGATACACACTGCATTGTTTAGAATGGAAATCAGATAAGAAAACTCAGTCCAGACCCAGATACTTTGATCAGTCAATGGTAATTTGCAGTCTTCCTCTGCGGAGTTAGAGGTATTTAAGACCTCAGTGTGATAATGTGACAGGAATTCTCTGTCTTTATTCAAACCATAATCTATAGCATCAAAGTTCAACATTAATTTAGCCTCGCATATTTGTCTGACCCTCTGAGTACAGAACAGTACCATCAGTACAGTTAATTTAATGTCCCTGACACTGTATCCATTTTGGCAAAAATGTTCTCCCACTGTTGTCTCTGTCTTTTTGTTTTTAACACTGGCTCTGTGGGAATTAAACCTTTTATGTAATGGCTGTCCAGTTTCACCCAAGTAAAGAGCTCTTGGACATTTTGCACACATGATGAGGTATTTTTACATTGGATGATTTGCAGGTGAAGGTACCATTGATCTTATGGTATAACTGGGTGTTTGGAATGGGTATCTTGTCCTTGGTGTAAATGTGTGCACATGTTTCATGCCTCTTTTGTAGGCAGGGAGATGTACCATTTTTTCTCATTGTTCCTGCTATACATTTTATTTTGTGGTAAATGTATTAGTGGACGTATATCAATGATTCCTGCACTGGCATTAACCCACAAAGTAGCCTCTTCAAAATGCTTCAGCAGCTCACATAATTCACACTTCAGCTGCTATTGAGCAAGTGACAAAGAAGCCCCATCCAAAGTCATCCCGTATTGTTCTGCTCATATAAAAGCACCAGCATGTGCAACGTGGAATTCTACCTGGTAGGTTACACTCTTAGTAACAAGAGGCTGTACCATCGCTATAGCTCTTGTAAAAGGGTGCACCTTAGAGATAGAGCACAATAAGGGGATAACTCTAAGATACCAAGTGGTCAAGGGGTATATGATAGAGAATAAATACCATCCCTAAGTGGTGCCCTAGTCTAAAGTCAATAGTTAATATCTATCAATTCTTGCACTGTTACAGCTAGTCTTGTAGTTGCTCAGATCCAGAGATGAGCTTGTAGGCCAAGGGGTGTATAGTTACAGGTAGCAGAGCAAAGAGTGCATGAAAAAGATATAAAAAGAGAGAAGTGCATACTAAGTGCAGGAGTATAAATGATTATTTTCCAAAATATGAATAATACAAATAGAGGCATATAGTGACAAAATTGGCTATAATAGAAGTAGATACCTAATAACCTTGCTCTTGAATAGTGTTGATGATATCCAATATAAATTAATAGATCAAGATGCAAGGTAGAGGATAAATACAAAATAATAATAAGTGATGGTACAGGTGTACCCTTATACTTAGGATGTCTTGTTTCTATGCAAAAAGGATCACTGAGATGTGGCCCAAGCAGCGTCTCTCTGTGGAATGTCAACTCATCTGTGTGTAGCTCTCTGATGCTGTGGGATGTGCTGGAGTCTCCGAATGGATGATCCACCTAAAAATTTCACCTTTTGTATCGGATTAAGCAGTAACCCTTTAATCGTGGTTCTATGAATAGATGTCTTGTGCTCCATGATGTGTCAGGGTCCTGTTGTGCATATAATCAGTCTGCTGGGCTCAACCTGGTGAATGTAGTTGGAGTCTCTGTGTCATTTGGATGCTTCGACTCAGGTCACTCCAATTGACCTGTGAACATATGTAGGCAGAAAGACAGTATCAAATATATATCAAATCTTCAGCTTGTGTGTGAGTAGTCTTTGATTTTAAAAGTACAATGTGTATCAAAAGCATTTTGGCTCTACTGAAGGCTCCTTTTTCAAGCATCTAAAGTCACTATATATTTTGGAATATATGTATTATCCAGTGTACATTTACCCCCAATATATGTTTTTATGTATATATTTGCCCACATTAGGTTACACTCTTGTATGGAATATGACAAGCACTGTAGGACCTGCAGATTTTATGTGCAATATTTAGCATTTCTCTGAGGGTTTAATATTTTGAGAGGGTTCAAGTAACAATTAGATTTAGGACAAAGGCAAAGCAGGATATTTCACCATATCTGCTGTTCTCAAGACAGCAGACTCAAAGCCAACTTTTAAGGGTACAAGCCATTCGTCTAAAACCTGCTGCAGTTTATTTGACATATCTGCAGATTTGCGGGATTGTCTCTCAAAGCTCTGCATGTATAAAGTGGCATGCTGATGGTACGGGCTACCCTGCTGCTGCTTCTTCATACTGCTTCCTGTTGATTGAAAAGACACTCAGTGAGCAGTGGTAGTCATAAAGTCCATACTCTGCCCAATTGTCCTCATATATGTGTTCAGGTGAACTTTCTTGCCTTATGATGTAACCATCCCTTTGCCCACCAAACTAACCAACTGCTTGTCTAACTCTGGCACGTCCATCCTTGAAAAAAACACACTGCTTGGAATATGCCATCAGTATTCAACACATGGCATCAGTTCTTTAAAATACATGTTCTCAGTGGAAGAATATGGCTTATTTTAGATTTTATTTGTGCAGTGTTTTGACTTCTTTCAGTAAGTGTGGCATGACAGCATATAAAAGAAGAACTGAGTAAATGTTTTAATAATAACTGTTTTAATAATATTACTAGTAGTGGTGACTGGTGTAGGAGCTCTTGCATTCTTGCCATCTCCTTCAGATAACTCAGAACCATCATCCTCCATGCTTAGCATCTGCACAAGAGCAGTAAGAGAAATTGTATTGTAAATAAAATGTTTCAGGAGTTCTTCTGCTACTATATTTCTGACTACTGATATACATGGAATCTAGATTTTATATATTGAGGGAAATACTCTTTCTCAGCCTGTGAAATGCTGCAGAATACACAACTAATGGCTAATGTTAACATGACAACTAGTGCATTTATAATTTGCTGTGGAGCCAATTTCTTGTTGTTTTTTTTTGTTATTTTTGGTTTTTTGAAAGATTATATTTTATTTATCTGTTTTGGCTATGGATAGTATTGTCCTTTATTTATAGATAACCAACTTATTAACCATCTGAGTGCCAAGCCCATGTGGGACACAGGCTTTGTCATTTGTACCCACATAGCCAAGACTGTGTCCCACATTAGGTTTGCTTCCACTCCTACCTGAACTTCTGGGTATTAGTAGTTGGGATCGGGGAAAGCTTCCCACACCACTCGTGACATCAGTTATATAACTGGTGACATGGGAGGCTTTACCTTGGTCCACACCACTCCTGCCTAGGAGTTTGAATAGGAGTGGAAGTGGGGAACACACACTGCTCCCCTGCATCACCTCTGTTGATCTCCCAGCACTGGGAGCACAATAGCTGTGTGGGCATCAGGAGGGGTCCTGATGTCACACAATGAGGTCTGATTAAAAAATGTATAATAATAATTACAAAAAAGGGGGTGCAGTGGTAAAATAAAATATGTTTGTAGGTTTGGGAGGGGCTGTTTTTGTGTTTTACTCATGGCTAACTCTTTTCATTCAAGCTTACTTCTCCACGTTCATCTTAAACTAAAGAAATCATGTTCTAAACTGAAGTACTTCTCTCTTAGTATTTTGTACTCTGGCCTTTCTTTTCCTGCTTGACTATGCAACACATACATGTGATCTCAATTATCCAAACTTAAAATTGCTTTATCTGCCAAGAAGGTCTTTCATAGGACTAGTAAACTGTACTTCATTATTTATTTAATTATCTAGGTATGTGCTTATTTTAAGATTGTGGTAGTCTATTATATATTGAGTAAGCAGCTTTTATCAAATTACTTGATTTGTCCCAGGTAGTTACAGTTAAAAGTTAGCTTAATGCTAATAGAACATGAATCATATAGGAAATACAATTTATAGTGTATTGTGTATAGTGCTAATTGTAACATGGGATAATACAGGAAAAGTTCATTACCCAAGCTTTTATTACTGCCCCATAGAAATAGATATTACCTACAAAGATAAATATGTTATTTAATTGGTATATAGGATAATTGATTGGAATATAAATACTGTGAAAGTAATATCCACAAATAAATAAATAACACATTTCTTATGCTATACACTTATGTGACACTAAGATTGTTCTGTTTTAATTTAATAACTTAATTTAGTAATTTTGTTAATATTACAAAATGTTTAATATCAATTACTGAGAGTTTATAATTTTCTTTTCTTCTCTTGTAAACATAATCTATCATTGTACTATTACTATAGCTATACAAGAAAATTTGTGATATATTTTATTTTGCCAGGTTGTTATATGTTTGTTATACACTGTTTGGCTAAACATTAGTTAATTATTTTAACACAAAGTCAGTATACTAGTATATTTTATTCTAATGTATTATACTTCTTTTCTGCATACATGCATATAACAGGTAACCAAATGGCCCATTCCCCCACTTTATTTTATTCTTTAAGAAGTTAAGCAGTTAGTTAAGTAGGGATGTTTTAAGCATAACAATAAAAGGAGGCTCCCCATATAGGTAACACCTGCAGACCATTGCTTATCTCCCATCCTTTCATCCCTCAAATTACCTCATCCCTCGCATTACCATATCCACTGGTAGCCACAGAACCACAGATATCCAAGCCTTGTTCCTTTGGTAACTGATAGCCACCGCAACACAAGTAAACTGTCAGACATGCCAGCCTTGTTCCACTGTCAGGTGATAGCCACAGAACCACATATATGCTGCTAGCTTCCCCAGTTTAGTTCCAAAGTTCACTGGTTGTCACGTATGCTGTCTGACACCCTAGTCTGGTTACATTGATAGCCACAGAACCACACATACATTGCCTACTTCTCAAGCCTTTTCCACTATCCACTGGCACCCATATACTATATTATACCCCATTACCTATTTTTCAGTTTCTGTAGGTAGTTAAGTACTTAGTACTCCACATGGTCTGAATTCCTTTCAGTGTTGAGCCAATTCTGACTGACTCCTCCACCTGTTCCACGTGCACTGTTATCAGATGAAAAAATAAAACTTGCTGTCAGTATATTGGCTCCACACTAAATGAAACATAGACTTTGAGGGGCACTCAACCACTACCTACAGAAACAAAAACAAAACAAGAACAAAAAACATAAATAAAAGCCCTGTAACTTTCAGGGCGTCTACAGCAAAGTTATTGTAACCATAAAGGGTGCATTCATCAGAGCCTAGAATTTGATCAAGCTGAATGGTCACTGGACACAGTACCCCCTCCCCCCTACTGGTTAGGTGAAAAACTAGTCAGATCAAAAGACGTCATTGGGTTATTTTCCAAACCAAACACCGTAGGGGGACAAATAATAACATTTCCCAAAATCTTCATTGAATTTATTTATTTACTTGTTTGTGTATTTTAAAAAGTTTTATTAAGCCAAAAAAGAAGAACTCATATATTTAACATAAATAAGCATGCAAGAAAGGCATAATAAACTTAATAGTCATAAAATTTGTCCACCGACATAAAAACAATAAAGACCAAAACAAGAAGAAAAGAGAATAAGAAAGGGAAAGAGAGTGAAGTGAAGAGAAATCAATAAAGGAAGTCTTGCAGAAGGATAGGGAAGAGTGAAAGTATAGACAATTGGGTGAGAGTAGGTAGGTAAGTAAGCAGAGTCAGCGAAAATATGCCATGGAGATATATCAGCTACAGGTAATCCTGACAAAGTGGAGGGTCATATAGAATGCAAAGCTTACACATTGCAATCAGTATCTCCAGTAGAGAGAGATCAAGTTGCAAGACCACCAGATATGCAACACAGTGCCCACTTCCAGACACCGCAATCACAAAGAAGAGCAAGATAGGTAAAATTTGGAAAAAGCTGGGGATTCTATAACAACATGTGAAAAGTATGTAGTTAGTTTCCCTTAATGCAGCTGTAAAAAAAAAGTTTAACAAATAAAAGATTTTGTTCAAGCTTGGGGTGTCTAAGTGAATACCCAATACAGCTGCTCATGCATGGATAAATAGAACTTTGTATATTCTAGAAATGAGCTGGACTGGAGGTGGATTCTGAGTAAGAAGATATTCTAACATGGAGTGTAACCTCTGGAAATCAGTGAGTACACTGCCAGAATTGAGCATGATGGAAATCAGAGTGTTAAATCAAATAGGCAAAATCAACAATACCAATGTCCAAAACCAGGGTCTCTAGGATGTGAATACCACTGTCCCCCCAGCTCATAAAATTCACAACTGAAAGGCCAGGCAAAATGGCAGTCCTGACTGGTACCATTTATATTGCAAAAATAACAGTTAACTCAGACTCAAGAAAGTGATGTAAGTGAGCGATTAGTATAACCAAAAATTGTGTATCCAAAAATTGTATAAATAAATTATATAAATGTTATAATATGGAACGACTCAAAACCTCTATCTAAAATATATAGAGAAAACAATATAAATATACAATAGGTGAGGGCTATGACATAACCAAGGTGTGGAAAAAATTTAGCAAGCATACATTCCCAAAAACATACACTTATATAATCAACTTATACAAATCAAGAATAGTAATCTTAATACTTACAAAAAGGGAGATTAATGGAGGCGTGCAGAACCAAATGTAGAAATACAGATATATGTGTGCAGGGAAGAAGAGATCTGTGTATATCTGATTAGGTTAATGATGCAAAAGTACATAAAATAAAAAGAGAATACAACACATAGCATGATCTGTGAAAAACATATATTAATAAATAGTAGCAATGAATTTAGAAAGTCCCAATTATAATCGAGAAATATAGAGGATTCTTCCTATATTAACTTGATTAGAAAGAAGTGGTCCTGACTGGGCCATGCTGGAAGCTGGCGGCAGATGCAAGCATGCCGCCCGCTGGGACCCTGTCAGGCTGAGGAAATTGGACACTACAGAGGGGCAGAGGTGGAGGATATGGGTAAGTGGGGAGGAAGGGAAGCAGTGCAACAATGGGAATTTTTTTGGTGTGTGACAGGGGAATATAAGGGTGCATATTATACATAGGCACTCTTGTTTTCCCCTAAATTTGGTATAATATACACCTACATATTATACACAGGTTTGTATTATATCTGAGATTTTACGGCATTTCCTTTCACAGCTTAGTGTCATCAGCAAAGATTGAGACTCTACTTTCAATTCCCACTTCTAGATCATTAATAAACAAATTAAAAAGCATTGGGCCCAGGACTGAACCCTGTGGCACCACACTTACAACTTTAGACTTTAACTTGAAAAGGTTCCATTTACAGCAATTCTCTGCCATCGGTCATTTAACTAGTTCTCAATCCATTTACAGATAACACTGCCCAAACCAAAGTCTTTTAATTTATGCAGTAACCTGTTGTGAGGCACTGTAACAAAGGCTTTTGCAAAATCCAAGTATACTACATCAACAGCAATTCCCTTGTCTAAATTAAGAATCACATTATAACATACCCTCAAGAATATGGAAATTGCCTCATTGAATTAAATTCCAATATGAAAATAAGAAATTGGTAAAGGAGATGCTGAAACCATAAATATGCAGAAGGCATGGCAAAGGCCTAAAGATGCAGGCATGTTTGACGAGTAATCACAGTGATAGGATGGGATAGACAGGTTAGAGCATATAATGAGATGAAGTGGAATGCAATGCGTTGGATACTTCGGAGGGTTAAACCCTGAACCTAGAATAAAATTTTATTAAATTGAGTGTGTCTTTGTATCTGAGGTGTGATACACTTACCTCATTGGCTTTTAAATGTAATGCAAAAAAAGAGAAACATGAAAGAGTAACCAGAGGCAACTAGGTGTGGAGTGATTCCTTTGTTTAGATTTCAGCCATGTACAATCAACATACTATGTGGCATTTATGTTCATCCAATCAGAGGTAACATTTTCAGCTATCCTTTTGAGTTACCAATATATCACAATAGCTCAGAGCACGAAATTCTGAATAATACTTACCAGATGATTTTTAGCTAAATTGGCAATGTTGGTTTTACAGACATCTGTGAAAAATTTTTATGTACTGACTGTCAGTTGAGGATTGGAATTGTTTTCATGAATGCAGTCTGACCGGTTCTGCTGCCAGTAAAGCCTGCACAAGGATTCTACATTGGAAGTGTTAAAGTGAAGAGCAGTGAATCAAGCCCTTTGTTATAAATACATTTTCTATCCATTTGTTTGCTTTTTTCCTGCTAAAATATGTATGTTTTCTCACTCTTCTGTTTACAATGTGCACACAATTAAGTGGATACTTTGAAGTGAATACCAAAATCAGGCAAAGATTTAGGACGTGTACTCGCATTCGTATGAGTCTACGCAAACATATATGACAGGCTAAGAAACAAGAAAAAAGGGGGAGTGCTATGAATGTGATCCTACTGAATAGTACCCAATTGAAGGCAAGGAGGCAAAAGTAGATCGCTAATGGACAATATATATGACAAATAGATTTTACTAAAATATATATAATAAAATCACATACACATATTCAACATAAACAGTGAAAACAATAATAGTGAAAAAAGTAATAAAAATATAATGTAATAATGGACAGTCCTATAGAGTCTGACAATACAGTAACTGCATTAGTGCTATGAAAGTAAATGGTATTAGTTCAGTGTGAAAATAATTGAATATATCAACCCAAAGATGGTATATGGATGTAGAGTACTACTCCCAGCTATATATTAAACACCAGAAGGGGCGCAAACCACCATAACATTCATTAGATTACTATCTCAATTGTAGTAAATATACTCACACGCCGGAATTCAGAACCGGTTGTGGGATTCAACCGGTCAAGCCAAAAATATACCTGATTGCTATAATGGTAATAAAAAGTTTTATTCTGTAAAAGAGTATAATGATGAATGCCTTATGGTCTACGCGTTTTGAAGCAAAATTTCTTCATCAGGACTAACAAAAGGCAGATGAAATTATACCATCGATAATTCTTAAAATATTTAAAAATTATGCAAGTAAAGCACTCACCGGATCAGATATATTTCGTTCTTTTTGGAGAAAGTGGTCAGCATAACAGGGTGGTTGCTTATACCCTGTTTGTCTTGACCAGTTGAATCCCACAGCCTGTTCTGAATTCCAGAGCGTGAGTATATTTACTACGATAGAGATAATCATCTACTGAATGTTTTGGTGATTTGTTGCCCTTCTGGTGTTTTGTTTGTTCAATACTAAGGGATCTTGTTTGGTCCCTTATGGTTTGACGTGGAGCGCCATCCATCTTCCAGTGGCAGAGTGAGGACTATCTTGAATTCCTCACCCATTCATCTGACCACTTCTAGTGGTAATTCACACTTTAAGTACGGTGGCACAATAGGTGGTGGTCCCAACTGAAATATTATTGTACTAGAAGTGTTCCCTTTCTCTTCTTGTTGATATATTAAGACATCAAAGCAATGATATGGCTGACTTCTCATGTTCTCTTGTCCTCAGTTATCCCATGCCTGCTACTGATGGTACTGAAAGCCAAGCGGGCAGAGGACTCTTTCATTTAAATGATGAATTCACAGATATCCAGAGAGACAAAGAGTAAAAGCTGCTGTGGACTCCAGATAGCAAACCACAGGGCCTTCTATATCCAACGCATGTTGTGTTGAACAAACACTTCTTCAGGGAAATGACAGTATGCTAGTACTTGTGAGCTGATTATACACTGGTGTTTCCTTTTTTATATATCTGTAAAATTAATTAATACATATGTACAGAGCACCATTTTATACAATCTTTTTTTAGTTATGACAGGCTAAGTATCTCTTTGTATGATAAGACACTGGTTTAATACTGGAACAAACCAACTTCACCATAAGCAACAATTAAAAATCCTTCAAATCCTATTGACGGAAATATGACTTTAATCCCTTTAATATTAGAGGTCACCCAGCTCGTTGTTTCACAGTGCATTGGAGAGTGTAGACCTCTCGAGCAAATGGATTAAAAGACCTATTTAAATCAAAGGCAATTTTTAAACGCACCCTATGGGCCAGCTGGTTTTCCCCAGAATTTTTCTAGTTTTTCTTAATACACCAGCTTATATACACCAGTTTATATATTATGAAGGACTTGAACAATTCTGGAACAAACCAACAATCCCATACATTTAAATGTGGCTTTTATAGGGGAGTCATGTTTAACTAAGTCTGCTTCTACAGTAGCAGCAATATATACCACCGAAAATGGCTTCTGGAAGCCATTCAGGCTAGCAAAAAAACGTTCCTGCTCACCTGAGATCTGTCTGGAATGCAACCTTTTAGTATGTGAGTAGCAATCAGAATTTTTTTAGGGGTTTTGTGAGCAGCTACTATAAGCATTTATTTCAGACTTAGAGCTTATGGGGGCTGCTAGTGCAATTCCATGCCACCGAACTGCCAGAGTATCTCTTGCAGGACCAACAAGGAAGCCCTGGGTGTTCCTTGTCAGACACCTGTTCAGCTCCACTGTTGATCCTGGCTTTAAATGCAGATGAGCAGATTTGCCAGTAGTCTAATATCAATGTGATAATTCTACAAATATGTTAGTATTCATTCACTTGTGAAGAAAAGATAATTATTCAGTAGAAAATAGAAAAACGCATAACACCATGGCAAATTCAAATCTGATATAGTGTTGAATTATACCTCTTATTCTGACAACCTATTCGGTAAAAGTAAATTACCAATACTTACCATTATTGTATTCTAGCAAGGAGATTTAGTGGTGCAAATCAGGTGAGGACAGTTGGAATCAATATAACATTTGCCAGGCTTGTTAGCTCTGTCAGTTCTATTAAGGGTGCTTCGACTGTTTTACCAATGGAGGCTAAAAAGCTGACCTGTGTCATGAAGCAAAAGTTACAATTACTCTCATCCAATCTAAATCCTATTAATTTTGTGATAGACACAAGTAAGAATTGGCATTACTGATTTCATGTCTTCAGTTGAGATATTGATTGAGCTTGGTATGCACACACTGAAGCCACCAACGTTTGTATGTACAGATTGATGAGCTTTTGGAAAGTTTCATGGCATATAAAACAATTTACGGATGTCTTCCCAAATCATAAGCAATAATATTATTCTGACAATGTCATAATATATTTACTGTAAAGTGGACTGATCACCTTTTTCAATTGTTTTGCTATATTTCCAAGACCAAACAAAACATAAAAGGGAGGTTATGCACTAAGGCGTGATAAATTCAAGATGACTTCTCCAGTAATATCACTGCTCCAGTTCCTGCATTATTCTATGGAGCCTATGCACTAAGTTCTCCAAAGTTGGAGAAATATTTGTGCTTTGGCTCCATAGAATAAAAGGAATTGGAGAAATGATTCCACTGGAGAGGTAATAACCAATTTATCACACCTTAGTTAATCTCCCCCTAGGTTGTATACACAAGAAAATGGGAGCAATTCTGTAGAAAACCAATTAAAAATACAAATTTCCATTCTTTAAAATGGGACTTTACCCCCATGAATGCTATAGAGCCCCATTTAAATCATTGCACTTTTTGGAAAAAGAAAAGTGGATTAATTCTGGGCAAATCAACTCCATGACTGGGGACAAACACATTGATTCAAATATGGATTTTAACCGCCTTAATGCTGGAGAGGTACCAATGAATTACAAGTCCTCCATGGCATTTAAGGGGTTGTTAAAAGTCACATTACAGTCAGTGAGAATTTGGGGAATTGTCAATTGATCTTTATTGTTTGGATCTCACCTTTAACTGCTGACACATAACAAATGCATTGTGCAAGATTGCTTTGATTTTGGTACTGCCCCAAAATATGCAATATAAACATTAATACATATTTTTGTGAACCTTGTTGTGTAATACAGAATAGTCTGCTATACTGACATTTTGACATAGCCCACATCCACCCTAAAGCTGTGTGTGTGTGTGTATAGCCAAAGTGGAATTTTGTATAGCCACATGTGAGTAGCAATGTTAAGCTGTATTATGCTACTTGCCTTGACAGTTTATAAATGTCACCCTTAGTGGACACCCACTGGTAACATATGAAACACATCTACATTTACAATCTTAGATGTCAAGATTATACCGAAGTATCAGGCACCCAACAACTGAGAATACTCACTTCTCTCTGCCATTTGAGGAATCATTTGTATTAATATTATTATCATTATTATTATTATGATAGTGGAGGAAGTGGTGTCTCCAGGCGGGGCCCAATCGGCCAATAAGTACCGAATGCTACAAAATAGCGAGCGCGACATCAAAGACACACGCCCACAGCATGGAGACCAGGCAACGGAAATGCCTGCAATATCAGCCATGGGAAACAGGACTGGAACCAACAGGCAGGCAATAATCATGGGCACCGCGATACCTGGATCCTTGGTTACAGAGTATAACAGTTATGAGCTTTTATAACTTTGAATAAAACTACTACCAAAGTGGGGAAAGCTCTATAACATACAGGTTTTCATTAAGAAAAAAATTTTCTTGCTCCTCCGAAGTCACTGAAAGATGCTTTGCAAGAAAATATTCTGTACAGAATCAGTAAGTCATAAATGTGCAAGAAAATATTCTGTACAGAATCAGTAAGCCTATCTTGGAACATGTTGGGATGCACACAAACTCAACATTGGCCAAAAGTTGCCTCCAATCGAATACAATGGCCCACATTTATAAAGAGCAGTGGTGCAATTCTGAAATAAAACGACACCTAGTAGACAAGTAAAAATCACCCAAATTCCTATTGATTTAAATAGAGCGTTCTAACCCCCGAATGCTTTAGAGGGCTCCAACACATTGTGCCTTGATTAAAGCACTTTCGTTGTCTCCCACACATGTTTCCAATTCCTACCAATTGCTCACATTTTATGGAGTCAAAACTGGAAAAAAATGCACATGATATTTTGTGACTGAGCCAAATGTGAGGGGCTATAATTGGACAATCCCTCTGTCTTGGAAGGGACTCTGTAATGTGGAACCCTGCTAATTCCTTTCCAGACTTTTTTAACTAGCGGAAAGAAACTGCATATAAAGAAGGGAAGCAAGGGCCAAGAATGAGCTTGGAATTTATATCCTTCTGGTGTTTGTAGATAAAGGCTTCTTATAAAAATAATAGACTGTAACTATGCCACCCAAACCTCAAAAAGTGAGTTAATATGCGGTGCTATGGTTACGAATATATACTGTACACAAGCAATCTATATGTAGTTTATTTACTATTTGCTTTGTTTTTAATTTGGGGTTAGAAGCGAGTCCCCTCATTACTTGAAGCACTTCATATATTTTGTGCTTAGGTTACTTGTCTCTATGTTATATTGTATTATCTTAGAGCTGTGAGCTCTTTCTTTCTCTCGTCAAATTTTCTCTTTCTCATTGTAGTGTTTTTTTTTTTTAACCATATTTCAGTACATTTTATTTTAATGAATGTCATTTATGGTATTAATGTAGTTCGCTAAACGTACGTTAAGTGTGCACAATTGATGGTCACTGCAAGAAAGGATTTTAAAGTTTCTTTACAGGATAATGTGCTAATGAACTTTTCCTGGACATACTAGCATGTAATCATTCCAAGTCACTTGTGTAAATGAAAAAGAAAAAACTTAAGACAAATTGTAAAATTGTATTATTACACTTTATGTAGTAAATAGAGTTCTATCAGTTAGGCATCTAATGATATGGACTGTGTTCCAAGAAGACTCTGAGGTCCCTGCCGAGTACAAGACAGGTCAATGTAAGCCTGTAAAGACACTGTTCAGAGCTTCGGTTATGAAGCTGTTTGTATTCATTATGGTATGGTAAAATGTGTTAGTTAGGACTTGACTTGGGGTGCATTGGCATAATGGTGAAGTAGTAAATATAGTTCTATTGGTTAGGCATCTAATGATATGGACTGTGTTCCATGAAGGTTCTCAGGTCCCTGCCTACTACAAAACAGGTTAAGGTAAGCCTGTAAAAGAACTGTTCAGAGCTTCTATTATGAAGCTGTTTGTATTCCTTATGCTATGGTAAAATGTATTTGTTATGATTTGCCTTGTGGTGCATTTGCATATTGGTGAAGATTGAACATATTGTGACAACTTATGAAGACAAAATGACAACTTAAAAAAAAATGAGTTAATACGATGGTGTTAAGAGTAGTAATATATGCTATACACAAGTTCACACTTCAACAATCTGTATAAAGTAGAAGCAGGTTTGTCTTCTCTTTAGATTGTAAATATGTTCACACAGGAAAACTAATATCTAGTATATTCTCCATGCTTAAAGGGTTTTTTCTCATTAGCAAGTTTTATATTTGAAATATATTCTTGCTAGGCAGCACATTCTAACATTTGAAAGTAAATTTGTCGCAAAAGGTAATACATAAGTTTAAAAATGTAAAGTCATGCAACATAGGTCTCTCACAATTATAATGCATTTTTTCCAATAAAAGTATAACATTTCGGGAGCTGTTGAATTCAATAATTTTAGCAAATGTAATAGTTCAGAATTGATTAGTTTAATACATTTTTACAATAAGCACATTGTACATTTTTGCTATAAAAAGCATAAACATCAGTGTATCCAAATAATGAGAGTATTTGTTAGGAGAGTTAAGACCCTAGGTAAAGCATATTGAAAAAAGGTGATCATAAAACAGAATATTGAATGAGCAATAAATCCTTTCTGCAGGTTCTGTAAGATGGATATTGATTTACTCAGTAGCCTTAAACTACTAAATGATCAATTGAAGGACTAGAAAAGTCTTGTCTAGATTAGACAGATGTTACTGATTCCCCCATGGAATCACAGTCACATACTTTGTAATGACTTACAATTTGCTACTAGCTGTACAAAAAAATCTGATCTGTCTAAATTCAAATTGAAATAAAATAATTATCTCCTTGAGTGGTTGAGAGGTCTCCAACACACAGCAGATCAATGCATTGAACATCTCTCAAACATCCAAGGTTTGTGATTGTGTGATTTAAAGGAACGCTTCTTTACACAATCTCTTTAGGTAGTTACTTTTACAATGTAAGTGAGGAACACAGGACTATGTGAGTCTGGGTGATGACTTCAAAATTACATAAATTACTTCCACATTTAATAATATGTATATTCTCAAAAAGAATTATCAGTTAATAAAACCCCATCACAATCAAAATGAAAGTTATGGGAATACTGATTTGCAAAATGTACTTTTCGAAAAAACAGTTTACTAAATGAACATGGGATATATCTGTAGCTAATAGCTCTACTGGGGGCTTTACTATTGATAAGCATGTTTGTACCCAATTTAAAAAGTAGAGGATGAACTAAGTACTCTCAGCACTCTCAGGTAGGATTACTAATACTAAGAAATTGTCACGGTTTTTGAAGACTCTCAGACTTAAGGTTTGGTAAAATGACTTAACTTTATTAAAAGTTAAAGGCAGTTCCCGTAGGGTAAACATACATAACAATACAACAGTAAAAGAATATACAATAGGTTCTACCCACAGTAATAGAACATACAATAGGTTCTACCGGCCTTGCCTAAATACCGGGCAAGGCAACCCAAGTGACAGTTAATGACAGGCTCTGCCGGCCTTGCCTATACCGGGTAAGGCAACCGTGAGATGACGTATACCGGTTCTACCGGCCTTACCAATACCGGGCAAGGCAGCCCAATGGCATGCAAAATGTAGGCTCTACCGGCCCTGCCAATACCGGGTAAGGCAACCTTAAAGATGGTGATATACAAGGTTCTACCGGCCTTACCAATACCGGGCAGGGCAGCCCAAAGAAGTACTGTAGTAGGCTCTACCGGCCCTGCCAATACCGGGTGAGGCAACCTACAGGATGGTGTTGTCAAGGTTCTACCTGCCTCACCAATACCGGGCAGGGCAGCCTGAGCAAGTAGACCAGCTGTCAGGTGACTAAGACAGCAGAGAGCATAAGTATAGAGGTCTAATCAGCAGAAGTCTATTGTCAAGGATAATCAGACAACTGCAAGGAAGTGGACAGCGACTGACCACAGTACTGGATGTACAGGAGCAAACCAAAGTCCGCACATTGGGACTAATGGTAAATAGCGCCACCAGGTTTAATGGAGCAAACCAGCGACCGTACGCTGGAACCAACAGTGTAAATCGCAACCAGTCTAGTGGAGTAAACCAGCGTCCGCACACTGGGACCAACAATGTATATCGCAACCAGGTTTAATGGAGTAAACCAGCGTCCGCACGCTGGGACCAATGATGTATATCGCAACCAGGTTTAATGGAGCAAACCAGCGTCCGCACGCTGGGACCAACAATGTATATTTCAACCAGGTTTTGTGGAGTAAACCAGCGTCCGCATGCTGGAACCATCAATGTGTATTGCAACCAGGTAGTGGAGCAACCCAGCGTCCGCTCGCTGGAACCAACAATGTATCTCGCAACCAGTCTAGTGGAGTAAACCAGCGTCCGCACGCTGGGACCAACAATGTATATAGCAACCAGGTTTAGTGGAGTAAACCAGCGTCCGCATGCTGGGACCAACAATGTATATCGCAACCAGGTTTAGTGGAGTAAACCAGCGTCCGCACGCTGAAACCATCAATGTGTATTGCAACCAGGTAGTGGAGCAAACCAGCGTCCACACGCTGGAACCAACAATGTATATAGCAACCAGGTTTAGTGGAGTAAACCAGCGTCCGTACGTCGGAACCTTCAATGTGTATTGCAACCAGGTTAGTGGAGTAAACCAGCGTCCGCACGCTGGAAACAACAATGTGTATGCAAATAGCGAGGAGAACAATGTCGCCGAAGTGACAGCTGGCGCACGAGACTCAGAAACTCGTACAAGTTAACCTGCACGGTGCTGGAGCACAGGAACCCCGGAATACAGGCACACAGGAACGCTGGAACTCTGGAACACCGGAACATTAACGTACTGGAACACTGGAACACCGGAACGTAGCATACAGGAACACTGGAAACAGGCCCAGAGATCTGACAAGCAGGTCAGGCAGAGTGGAGTCAGAAACACCACGAAAGGGCAACCTGGAAGTGCTCACCCTGGGTTTAAAAAGGCTGTATGAGGAGGGCTAAAGACAGACAGCCAATCACATATACTCAGCAAGTGACAGACAGAGAGCAGCATGAATCACGGGCACCGTGATAGTACCCCCTTTTCAAAGACCCCCTCTCCTAGAGTAGGGTCCAGGCTTCTGAGGGTATTTGGCATGAAATACTCGTAATAACTTGGGTGCATGAAGGTCCTTACTGTCTACCCAGGAACGATCCTCAGGACCATTACCTTTCCAATGCACCAGATACTGTACCCCTCCTCTACGTCTGCGGGAATCAATAATGTTTTGTACTTCATACTCCTCCTGCCCCTCGACTTCAACAGGACCTGGCATCACAGGTGTGGTAGTATAACGGTTACAAACCAGAGGTTTAAGGAGAGACACATGGAATACATTATGAATGCGCATAGAAGCAGGCAATTCCAAGGCATAAGAAACAGGGTTAATTTTGTGAATGAACTTGTAAGGACCAATGAACCGAGGTGCTAGCTTATTAGATGGGACCTTGAGCTTTAGATTCTTGGAAGACAGCCATACTCTATCCCCGACTTGGAAGGAAACCGCTGGAAGCCTTCTGCGATTGGCATGACACTGATGTCGCTGAAAAGACTGGCCCAATGCCCTCTGAACTTGTGCCCATGTGGAACGGAGTTGCTCTATATGCTCATCCAGAGCTGGAATCTGCTGTGATTGAAAGGAATCCGGGAGCAGACAGGGTTGGAACCCATAATTGATCAAAAACGGAGAGCTCCCGGAAGAAGAATTAACGGCGCAGTTCCTGGCGAACTCTGCCCAAGGCAACAAGTCAGCCCAATTATCCTGATGGTCAGTCACAAAACATTGCAGAAACTGTTCCAATCCTTGATTGGCCCTCTCAGCGGCCCCGTTAGTCTGGGGATGATATGCCGAGGAAAATGATAGCTGTATGCCCATCTGTTCGCAAAATGCCCTCCAGAATCTGGACACAAACTGGCTCCCCCTGTCAGACACCAGCACCCTGGGTACTCCATGTAACCGAAATACTTCTCGAGCGAATACCATTGCCAGTTCTTTGGCCGAAGGAAGACCACGGAGGGGTACGAAGTGTGCCATTTTAGAGAACCTGTCTACCACCATCAATATGAAGGAGTACCCACTGGACCTGGGCAATTCTTCCATAAAGTCGATAGAGACGTGAGACCAAGGGCGTTCACCATTAGGCACCGGCTGAAGCAAGCCCACAGGGAGATGTCTAAGGGTTTTGGCACGGGCACAGGTGGCACAGGCATTCATAAAATTGGCACAATCTGTTCTCATAGAAGGCCACCAAAATAGCTGAGAGAGAGACCAGAACAATTGATCCCTACCAATATGTCCCGCAGCCTTAGAGGAGTGGTAGGTCTCAAGTAATCGAGTACGGAATGGCTCAGTGACAAAACATTTGCCTGCTGGAGTCTCATGGGGAGCAGAGGCTTGGGATGCCAAAATCTCCTTCCCTAGTGGTGAAGTAATACTAGTACGTATGGTAGCCAATATTCGATCAGGTTGAATGATAGGTGCTGGTGCCTCCTCTCTGTCAACCTCTGCTTCAAATTGTCTAGACAGAGTATCAGCCCTAACATTCTTTGATCCTGGCAGGTATGATACAACGAAATTGAATCGGGATAGAAACAGTGCCCATCTGGCCTGGCGAGAAGACAGTCTCTTGGCCTCAGAAAGATACGCCAGATTCTTGTGATCAGTCAGGATCAAAACGGGGGTTTTTGTGCTTCAAGTAAATGACGCCATTCTTTGAGAGCGAGGATAATGGCCAGTAATTCTCGATCACCAATCTCGTAATGACTTTGAGCACTAGTCAATTTTTTTGAGAAGAATCCACAGGGTCTGAGTGTACCGCCTTTAACCTGTCGCTGAGAGAGTACCGCCCCGACCCCAATATCTGAGGCATCAACTTCCAAAGTAAAGGGGAGTATTGGATTAGGGTGGGACAACACAGGCGCTTCAGCAAAGGCTACCTTCAACTTCTCAAAGGCCTCTTCAGCAGCCACCGGCCAGAGGGATGGGTTAGCGCCCTTATGCGTGAGGTCAGACAGAGGTTTCACAATAGAGGAGAAGTTTTTAATAAACTTCCTGTAATAACTGGCGAAGCCCAGAAATCATTGGATGGCTTTGAGGCTCTTGGGTTTAGGTCATTGTAAGACTGCCGTCAATTTCTCTTTATCCATGGCAATGCCGTCTTTGCCAATTATAAACCCCAGAAACGGTACACTGGTTTTGTGGAACTCGCATTTCTCCAGTTTATAGAATAATTTATTTTTTCGTAAGCAAAGCAAGACTTCAGACACATCCTTGATGTGTTGTGACAGGTCTTTGGAGTGGATAAGTATGTAGTCAAGATAGACTACGACACAAGATTGTAACATATCTCTAAGAACGTCATTGGTCAGTTCTTGAAATACTGCAGGAGCATTACATAGACCAAATGGCATGACTAGGTATTCATAATGCCCAGATCTCGTATTGAAGACAGTTTTCCACTCATCACCGGCTCTGATACGTATCAAATTGTAGGCTGCCCTTAGGTCCAATTTGGTGAAAATCGAGGACCCCTTAAGTCTATCAAACAGCTCGGTGATGAGTGGTATAGGATAGGCATTTTTTGTCATCAGCTTATTCATCCCACGATAATCTATGCAGGGTCGCAATTCGCCACTTTTTTTCTTAACAAAAAAGAACCCGGCACCGGCCGGAGAAGTAGATTTCCTAATGATCCCTCTACTGAGGGCATCTGCTATGTATTCCTCCATAGCTTGGTTCTCCTCACAAGACAATGGATACGTGCGTCCCCTCGGTGGTACTGCTCCAGGACTCAGTTCTATGCGTCAATCGTATGGTCTGTGCTGAGGTAGGGCGCCAGCGTCTCCTTTACTGAAAACGTCGCTAAACTGCTGGTAGGCATCAGGTAGTGAAGGGGAGGTGCACGAGACCTTAACAAGATGGGTAACGCACTTATCCATACAGAACTGAGACCAAGCAGCAATCTCACATTTCTGCCAATCAAATTGTGGGTTGTGCAACTGTAACCAAGGAAAGCCCAAAATCACGGCATGGTGAGGAGAATTAATCAATTGGAACTGCTGCTCTTCCTTATGAAGAGCCCCAATAGTCATGGACAAGGGCATCGTTTCAAAAGTAACTTGGGCGGGTTCCAAAGGTCTGCCATCAATTGCTTCAATAGCAAGAGGGGTTTCTCTCTCAATCCATGGTACCCCGTGCAATTCAGCAAAGGTATTGTCCATAAAATACCCAGCAGCACCAGAATCAACTAAGGCCAAAACCTCAACCGAGCGTTGTGCCCATGACAATACCACTTCTATGGTGGGTTTAAGTGTGCCCAACAATGGGGACGATTGGACACCACCTAGGGCCTGTCCCCCAAGGTACCCAAGGTGTGTGCGTTTCCCGGACGTACCGGACAAGATCTTAATAGGTGACCATTTTTGCCGCAATACAGACATAATCCTTGTGTCTTGCGATACCTTCTCTGCGCCTTAGTTAACCTAGTGAACCCCACCTGCATAGGTTCACTTGGTTCAGAAATAAGGTTAGGATGCAGAGGGAGAGTTGGGTGGGCAAAATATGCTACTGGACTCATTATTCTTTAACTGTACTCGTCGCTCTCTGGCGGTTAATCTTTCACGTATTCTGGAGTCAATTAGAATCACGTATTCGATATAATCATCTAGGTCAGTAGGTAATTCTTTAGCTGCAATCTCATCTTTAATCTGGTCACTCAGTCCTTGAGCAAAGGCTGCCAACAGGGCCTCGTTATTCCATCCTACCTCTGCTGCCAAGGTGCGGAATTCAATGGCATAATCGCCAACCGTGCGCCTGCCCTGTTGTATCTCCATGAGACGTTTAGCAGCAGAGGTAGTTCTACCAGGAGGCTCAAATACTCTCCGAAAGGATTGCACAAAATCACAGAAATTCTTTGTGCAAGGTTTAACGTTTTCCCAAGTGGGTTGGCCCAAGCCAATGCTCTGCCAGTCAGCAGGGATATCATGAACCCAACCTTGCTGTGATCACTAGGAAATGCGTGTGCCATCAATTGCATAAATATTTAAAGTCGATTAATAAACCCCCTGCATAGTTGAGGGTCACCGTCATATCTCAGCGGCAAGGGTGCAGAAGCCGTTAACCCTTTAACTGCGGCCCCTGAGGGCTTAGACTCATTCTCCTGTGTCTGAATTGGCGGGACCACCGGGATAGCACCGGACTTATCCGCAAGTACCGTGCGTTCAAGAATAGTTTGGATAGCAACCGCTAGCTGATCCAAACGTTGCTCGTGCATATCCATCCTCCAATGGATATTCTGTGCATTACCGTCACTCTTAGTGTCTGAGGTCATGGCCCTTTCATACTGTCACGGTTTTTGAAGACTCGCAGACTTAAGGTTTGGTAAAATGACTTATCTTTATTAAAAGTTAAAGGCAGTCCACGTAGGGTAAACATACATAACAATACAACAGTAAAAGAATATACAATAGGTTCTACCCACAGTAATAGAACATACAATAGGTTCTACCGGCCTTGCCTAAATACCGGGCAAGGTAACCCAAGTGACAGTTAATGACAGGCTCTACCGGCCTTGCCTATACCGGGTAAGGCAACCGTGAGATGACATATACCGGTTCTACCGGCCTTACCAATACCGGGCAAGGCAGCCCAATGGCATGCAAAATGTAGGCTCTACCGGCCCTGCCAATACTGGGTAAGGTAACCTTAAAGATGGTGATATACAAGGTTCCAGCGGCCTTACCAATACCGGGCAGGGCAGCCCAAAGGAGTACTGTAGTAGGCTCTACCGGCCCTGCCAATACCGGGTGAGGCAACCTACAGGATGGTGTCGTCAAGGTTCTACCGGCCTCACCAATACCGGGCAGGGCAGCCTGAGCAAGTAGACCAGCTGTCAGGTGACTAAGACAGCAGAGAGCATAAGTATAGAGGTCTAATCAGCAGAAGTCTATTGTCAAGGATAATCAGACAACTGCAAGGAAGTGGACAGCGACTGACCACAGTACTGGATGTACAGGAGCAAACCAACGTCTGCACGTTGGGACTAATGGTAAATAGCGCCATCAGGTTTAATGGAGCAAACCAGCGACCGTACGCTGGAACCAACAGTGTAAATCGCAACCAGTCTAGTGGAGTAAACCAGCGTCCGCATGCTGGGACCAACAATGTATATCGCAACCAGGTTTAATGGAGTAAACCAACGTCCGCACACTGGGACCAATGATATATATCGCAACCAGGTTTAATGGAGCAAACCAGAGTCTGCACGCTGGGACCAACAATGTATATCGCAACCAGGTTTAGTGGAGTAAACCAGCGTCCGCACGCTGGAACCATCAATGTGTATTGCAACCAGGTAGTGGAGCAACCCAGCGTCCACACGCTGGAACCAACAATGTATATATCAACCAGGTTTAGTGGAGTAAACCAGCGTCCGTACGCCGGATCCTTCAATGTGTATTGCAACCAGGTTAGTGGAGTAAACCAGCGTCCACACGCTGGAAACAACGTGTATGCGAATAGCGAGGAGAACAATGTCGCCGAAGCGACAGCTGGAGCACGAGACTCAGAAACTCGTACAAGTTAACCCGCACGGTACTGGAGCACAGGAACCCCGGAATACAGGCACACAGGAATGCTGGAACTCTGGAACACCGGAACATTAACGTACTGGAACACCGGAACGTTAATGTACAGGAACACTGGAACACCGGAACGTAGCATACAGGAACACTGGAAACAGGCCCAGAGATCTGACAAGCAGGTCAGGCAGAGTGGAGTCAGAAACACCACGAAAGGGCAACCTGGAAGTGCTCACCCTGGGTTTAAAAAGGCTGTATGAGGAGGGCTAACGACAGACAGCCAATCACGTATACTCAGCAAGTGACAGACAGAGAGCAGCACGAATCACGGGCACCGTGATAGAAATGGCATCAGTTTACTAAATCTTGATCTAGAACAGGCCTTTTTAAAAAAAAAAATTTGTGATACATGAAAGATTCACTGAAGACCTAGAGATTGCTCACCCATTAGTGAAATATCCTATCTTATATTATAATAATTCGCTAGGATGTTTGTCAAGATGCAGTCATGCGCAGTAGAGACTTCCCACGTTCAGCCAGTCTCTACTGGTTATGATTGCATCTTGTGAGTGCGGCGACGCAAGACTGCATCGCATGGAGCAGTGAGGTAGCGGCCTCTTAACATTACCCGGACCTTGGCCCATGTACACAGGCTTTTCCACTAGTATTAAATAACTGTATATGTCTAGAATACATCTAGATCTCAGAAACACAATTTTGCATAGCCAGCTGGGAGGGTGCAAATAAGCTGTGTTCCTTAGGCTACTATCTTACAATACGTTTACACATAGTTATAGTGTTTTTTGGTAATGTCTTTGAGAAACAGTTCTACAGTATAGGGAACAGCTTTTTTATATTTGAAAATTCATAACAGCATTGGGGAACATTGACTCTAAGTGGGTCCTAAAGCTGATGGAGCCAAAGCCCTGGTTGCCCACCCCTTTCCACTGCCTTTACTTGCTGGTGACCTGCAATCCAGTATAGTGGGCTAGGGAATGTTACATTACTTTCCATCTATACACATTGGGATATTGTTATCAAGAAGAAAGTGTAGTCATTCTGGAGCAAAAGTCCTGTACCATATTTATCAAAGAAAAACTCCCATTAGTATCAATGGAACTTTTCCTTTGATAAATATTGAAGTTATTTTGCTGCAGCTTTTGCTCCACTTGACCCATATCGCTATATCAGTGGTTCTCAAGCTTTTTATGCTCAAGGCACATTTAACATGCAGTCTGGCATTTTCGGGGCACCCCTATCATTTTATATCATTTGTCAAGGGTGTAATGAAGACCTCACAACTAAAATAAACATATTGTGCATAGTAATATCCTTACTATGCATTACTTAGTGGTTACCCTTTTTACAGTTTATTTGAATTAATAAAGAATATATTTTATTTAGTTTTTTTGGTTGTGTTTTGGGCAAGCATAAGGTTTGCTGGGATTTATATACTAGGAGGTGTGATGCACTAAGTAGCTCAGTATATCTGTACCCAATTTTCTGTGTATTTTGTGCTTATATAAACCTGGGGTCCATCCCAAATTCTTGCTTACACCGATATTTGTATATATATTCTCCTTAGTAGATCAGTAGATCTCCTTAGTCATGTTTGCAATGACTTTAAGCCTTTGAGTGCCAGATGGGTACCCAACCCAATGAGAAGCAAAGGGTTGGATATTCCTGTTATGAAAAGAGTTTTAACCCTTTGACACTCAACCCTTTAACCCTCTGGCACTCAAGGATTTAAACCTTCTTCTGTCTTGATAGAAAACAGATTTTTTTTTAACAAGGACAGTGTAGTTTTCCAGTTGACACTGCTCAGTTCATAGTGCAAATGGGAGTCTTATTGCTTATATTTAATATTTTCAGAAGCTATATTATTCTTTGTAATAGATTAATTTTATTTTTTTATTCTAAGAATCCAAGATATATTCAACACATTTTGTTCTCTGATGGGAAGTAGTTGCTTGTGATGCAATGCATTAAATACTTCTCCAGTATCTAATGGGTTAACCCTTTGAGTGCCAGAGGGGTACGCAACGCATTGCAAAGCAATGCGTTGCGTACCCCTCTGGCACTCAAAGGGTTAAAGTAGGCCTGTTACCTTGATTCAAATTTGCGTATTTGAAATCTTCATTAAAAACTGCCTGTTTCATGTTAGTCAGCAGATGTATAGTTTATGAGTTATTCACACTTTTATTCTGTGGAAGGTGAAAGTGAAAGTCTCCTGGTGCAGCACAGAGCTTAATTAGCATATGTAAAGTCAATGAAAAACTTAATTATCTTATGAAATGTCACTGAAAATTATTCATTGGTACATACAAATCGCTGTAATGCTTAATTAGCACACTGACCAGTTATGAATATCTCTTTAACCTTACATTTTTTTGACTTTTGGTCAACATGACACATAGGCAGTTTTTTTTATGAATTTGGTCCACTTTAATACCAAACCAGAAACATAGGCCCATGTTTATAATAGCAAACTGGATTTAATCTGCAGAAAATAAGGGAAAAGTAAAAATTACTTTTAAATTAAACTGTGCTTTTAACCCCTTGAATGCAGGAGAGGTCTCCAATGCATCACAAAAACCACTCTATTCAAGTGTATAGGAATTTAGGAATTTTTATTTGCCCCCCCCCCCCCGTGATGCAGTTGGATGACTCCAGGATAGCTCCGGTTCGCTTTTATAACTATGGGTCATTAGGGGAGATTTTTAAAAATAGTTCTATGAAAAAGTGGTGTAAAAGTAGCATAAAATTGAAGGTCGCAGTTTAACCCCTTACGGACTGCGCGGTCTGGGTCTGGGGTGCGTGGTGGACCAGGCACGCTGTGATCACAAAATTCCATGAAGTGCCAGGGCCATCACCGGTCCTTATTGCCTGGACAGCCATGACAGTTCTGGCACATCATGTGTCTTTAATGGGTTAAAAAGATGCTTATTCCAGTTTTGGAAACCTTAATTCAACATAGATATGTTTCTGGAAACATGATGGTAGAGCTGGCAAAAATTGTTGTGCAACAAATTTATACAGAAATCTTACAAACTGTAACAATTTAGAGACAGAATTTTCACCAAAATCTTCAAAGTATAATCTTTTCTTAGGCATTCTGGCATTCAAGGCGTTAAAACGTTGCCTTCACTCATTTATAAAAAAAGATCTTCTGTTAGATTCTGCTTCCAAGGACAGGCCTTCCTGGGCAGGGCTGGTGCAAGGATTTTTGTCTACAGAGGGAAGGTGCATTTTGATGCCCCCCGCCCAATTCCCCTGCCCCCTCCAACCCATCTACAATCCTCTGTCCCCCCCCCTTTTGCCACTCTCTGGGGCTGTGGCTGTTCTATGTGACCATGCAGCACTCAGCGCCTGCTAGCGTTGCTCTCTGGAATCTTTCTGACGTGCGAGTTAAGAATGGAATAAAGATAAAGAGGCAAGAGAGGGAGAAATACTATACTACCCCTCTTTCCTCCCTCTCTTGCCTCTTTCTCCATTCCCTTGCCCTGTCTTGCTTCCCACACCTCTTTTGCCACCCTTTTGCCCCCAATGCCTCTTTCACCACACTTTTGCTTGCCTCTTTCTAACCTCCCTTGCCTTTCTCCCTGCTCTTGCCCTCATGCCTTTTCCTCCCTCCTCTTGCCCCCCCATGCCTTTTTGCCACCTGCTTACCCCATGACTCTTTTGCAAACCCTCTTGTCCCCCATGCCTCTTTCTCCACCCATTTACCCCTTCCATCACCCTCTTGCCCCCCATACCTCTTTTGCCCCCCCATGGCTCTTGCACCACCCTCTTGCTCCCCATACCTCTTTTGCCACCCTGTTGCCCCCCATGCCTCTTTCACCACATTTTTGCCCCCCCATGCCTCTTTCACAACCCTCTTGCCCCATACCTCTTTTGCCCCCCATGGCTCTTTCACCACCCTCTTGCTCCCCATACCTCTTTTGCCACCCTCTTGCCCCCATGCCTCTTTCACCACACTTTTGCCCCCATGCTTCTTTCGTCATCCCTTTGCCCCTTCCATCACTCTCTTGCCCCCCATACCTCTTTTGCCCCCCCCCATGGTTCTTTCACAACCCTCTTGCCTCCCCATGGCTTTTTCACCACCCTTGCCTCTTTATCTCCCCTCCCTCTTGCTTCTTGGCTCTGTAATTCCTGACGGATTTGGCCCCCCACTGACCCCATTGAGGACAGTCAGAACTGAGTGAGACATAGCAACGCCGCAAGGTGAATGCTGGGGTTTTCTTCCTCAGTCTGGAAGCCAGTTTTAAACTTGCACTTGCAGGAAACCCCAGCATTCACCTTGCGGTGAACACAGTCCCGGCTGTCATTAATGCGTGCAGTGTGTGGGGGGACTAGACACTCAGACAGAAAGATCGGCGAGCAGCTTCCTGTCAGACCGGAGTAGAGGATACAGTCACATGAGTTGTATGTCACCCATATTTATATAATTTGTATCTTCTTTAAAAAAGAAGAACAAAATACCCCCAGTGTCATCTCTCAAACCCTTATGGTTTGAGAGATTACTGCTTACAAAGTTCGCCCCTGCCTGACGTCAGCGTTCTAGCTGACAGCAGGGAAATCCGGTCCCGGGACCATCAGAGGCTATGCAGCAGAGCAGAAATCGAGTTAATGAAAAAGAAATCCATCACTGAAAAGGTCTTCTACGTGTTCTTGCAAACCAAGCACATGTAGAAGACCTTTTCAGTGAAGAATTTCTTTTTCATTATCTCGATCTCTTATGGTCCCGGGACCGGATTTCCCTGCTGTCAGCTAGTACGCTGACATCAGGCAGAGGCGAACTTTGTAAGCAGTTATCTCTCAAACCATAAGGGTTTGAGAGATGACACTGGGGGCATTTTGTTCTTCTTTTAAGGGCTACCAAATAGGTATTAGTAATACTGAAGAGTTACTATCCCTTTAATGTCATGCAATCCAGTTAGCAGTCAAGCTGCAGGAGAAGAACAAACCCCATGGGCTGAGCCTTCCAATAACTAGATTTAAGGTACAACTCACTCCCAATAGCAGTTCAGATCTTACTATTAAACATGCAATTAAGATGCTGTACTAAATAATACTTGACAACGTTTCTCTGACAAAATGTTCTGATTTTATTGGAAAGTAATTTTTGCTGGGGGATTTCTAATCCCTAAAATGCTTTCTTCGTCTCATTTATTACTTTAATATTATTTTGTACTTATTCACACAAAAGGAATGATGCCTGAAGTAAAAAAAAGACTGAAACGGACCCACACTACTATGACTGGGGGTCACTCAGTATTTGAGCATACTTGGGCCCCTTGGATTGCCTTTGATGTTTGCTGACACACTCTTAAAACATCTGCATTGGTATGCTATTCCGCCATTTTGTTGCTTGGTACTGGTACTATGGCTCTTTGTCTTCCTTGGAGTCGTGGTTCTTGATTCCAGGACTGGCATGTTGTGGTTATGTGGTTATTTCCTTTTCCTCTTATCCTTTTTACTAGCACCCACCTCTACCCCCTTGCTCTTGTCCTTGTCTTTCGGTCTATGTCCTCCCTTTCTGTACTTGTGTTTTGTCTTGTCCCGTTTTGTATTATGTCTTCTATGAGATATGGAGATGATGGTCTTTTACACTTCTATAAACATAGTTTATGTACTGTGCTTTGTCCTGCATACAATCGCCAGTTAACAATCTTAGCTTAGATCATGCTCTGTCATTTTCTGTAATGTTTTATCTCCATATTTGTTTTTTATATATTTTTTGAACTACCATTTTACTCCCACGTCCCTGCACTGCTCCACCTTTCCCTCTCTCCCTGCCCCTTGTGCATTTGCTGAACATTACTCAACTACTGTGTGTGCCTTTACTCTCTACAGTACACAACTGATGGAGTGTGATGTCTTGCCTTAGACCTCAACAAAATTCTTAATGTTGACAGCTGTCTATCAAGTCTGCCTCAGTCACACAGCTCACGTCAGGCTCCCAGTCAGCTGTCTGTCACCTAATATATTTAAACACACATGGGGTGTGTAGGTGAGTACGTGAAAATACCTATCTTACAACCATAAATAAGAGCCTGAGTCTTAGTTGTTCTTTAAAATGTGCTAGTAAAGCTACAGCTTTATTAACAGTTTAAACAAATCTTAACCCCTTAATGACCCTTGATGTGCCTAGACAGTCATGGCGGCCATCCTGGCACTTCATGGAATTCTGGGATGGCAGCGTGGCTGCAAGTCACTCTGCCACCCTAAAATTCATTGAGGAAAAAATAAGAAAAGAGCTCTGTGGTCCTTAACAGCCTCCTGTGGTCTGGATCGGGCAGTCCTTAAGGGGATAAGCATTAAATGTAATGACACAAAATGTTCTTATTTCCTGTCCATACATCCCAGGGCAGCTAAACCATATTAAACCAATGATGTCCAAGTTCAGTCTTCAAGAGTTACCAAAAGTCCAGGTTTTAAGGATTTCCTTGTTTGAGCATAGGTGGGCCAATCAAAATGAATGAGCAGCTGATTAACTCACCTATGCTTAATCAGGGGAATCCTCAAATCCTGGCCTCTTGGTGGTACCAGCATGCTTGGAGCTATGTCACCAAAATTTCTTAAGCTTATCTACCTTCTCTTCAGGGAGACGGAATTTCATCTTTTTCATATCAATATGTATATTCAAAAATTAAAGCTGTGTAGTTGGTAAAACTGACTTGTCTGCAACAAGTGGATGCAGCATTTTGGCCACTGCTACAAAATTCATGGACATCGAAAGAAGGAAGTCCACTAAATAGTAGATTACGTAGTTACAGCCTAATGTCTGATTCACTGCCTATTCTAAAAAAGTAGGCTCATGAAAAGGCACAGCCCAAAGGCAGACACTTATCATGATACAACCGCTGGAGATCTTTGGTTTCTTTGGATAAATTTGGATACCACAATGTTTCTGGATGTATATGTAATTTTTATATGTATATGTAGTTTTAGGTAGACATATTAGTATTTAATATATAGAGATAAGTGTAAACTGTTTATATAGTTGTACATAATTGTTTTTAGTATTATGGAATGTTTTATTTTTGTGTGTTTTTGTTTACATTTGATTGAAGCACATTTTACCCTAATGGGAGCTCATTTGAGGTATTTTTCCCTAACAGGAGACCGTAGTTCAATGTGCAGGAATTATTTTCAAGGTATGGGGGGGTTACCAGGTATTTAACAAAAGGGGATTAGCACACTTCTTCCAACTATTTTCAAATTCAATCAATAACTATGTGCTCCTGTCCTTGAACTGTATTCGGATTTCTACCCAAGAGATTTAGAACCAGATTTAACTGAAATTCTAAACTTTTCCCTGAAACCAGATTCAGTAAGCGTTACTTACTGTTTCTTGAGTAAGGTCTTAGTTAGAGTAACATTTTGTCCACATTTCTTCCACTTTGGAGTCAGTGCTTTTGGGCAGGCCCTCTCTGAAGGAATGCTGTTTTTGAGGGATGGTCATTTTTTTGTAGCAGTGAAAGGCTGGATGGCCTCTCACACAGTGTGAGCACTCACACTTGTACGTACAGTTGATCAAGAATTTATACTAACCTTTTCTATATTTAACCTGCAATAACATTTGTTTTTGGAACCTTTTAAGTGTCCTTCAAGATAACATTCTGCTTATCCATAACTCCACATCCTTTATACCCAATGACCATTTTTTGTGTACCATTAGTTTCTGTCTGAACATGTCATCATCGCTGAACCAAGCCAGGCACCAAAATTCTTATTCTCTTCTAATTCTATGTCTGAGTATTGAAACAAACCATTAAATTTTTGTGGGTCTTTTTCACCTGTCACTGCAGTAAAAATACAAAAAACCTAAAACCTATTATTAAACACGAGCAATGGACGTATCATCACCCCTTTCTCCAAGTAGTCCTTTGATGTTGCCAACAAAGACAAAATATCTCTATACTCCTCATTCCAAATCCTTTTTTATTGCTTACACCAAATGAATCCCGAACAGAAGCAACTCACAACCCATTACTTTCAAGTATATTTCAGATGCATCAATATTAACTACATTATGAGCTGTATTACTATTCATCACACTTTTTGACACATTCATTAGAGTAGTACTAATATCTATATATTGAGTGTGCTTCTCCATTCTTGAATCATTAGTCATCATCACAGTACCATACTTCCCTGTCAGACTAAACTGTCTAAACTGTCAAATGAATGAATGAATATGTTTATTTATATAGCGCCACAAGTGTACGCAGCACTTTACAATATAGGGGTTTACACAATACAGGGTTATAAGTGCTGTGCAAAGTGAAACACTGGAAGTGAGGTCCCTGCCCAAAAGCTTACAATCTAAAGTGGTAATGGGAGACATACAGAGTACATGAGGGTCAAGTGCTGTATACAGTGCCAGAGTTCCAATTAGGATAGGGGACATAAATTAAGTAATGTACAAAGTGAGTGCCATGTAACATGTTTAAGTTTTAAGAAAGTGTAGTTTCAAGCGTGACTTGAAGACCATCAGAGAGGTGCAGTGGCGCAGAGTGGGAGGTAGAGCATTCCATAGATAAGGAGCAATGAGAGAAAAAGGTTTGATATGTGAGAGGGCTGTAGATACAAAAGGAGCTGAGAGAAGATTGTTATTGGCTGATCTTAAAGGGATAGTAATACTTCGTTTTATCTTTATTTTATTTTGTAGGCTGAAAAAAACATGAAGAACAATATAAGTCTTATCTCTCAAACCTTTATGGTTTAAGAGATATTCACAAGCAAAGTTTCCCCCTCCTGCCCCTTTTTCCTAGTGTAAGCCATCTCTTCTCAGATGTGAATCTGGTTGTAAGACCAGACATAACAGCAGGGGGCAATCTTCTTTGTATGAAAACAATGAAAGCCCTTCCCCCCTTGACAAGTTTTTCATCTTTTTCCCTTATCTTAATTGAAGATTGTCCCTCTCTGCAGTCTACCTGGGCACCTCCCTTCTGATCTGGCTGAACGGGGGGGGGGATACTTTGTGAATATCTCTTAAACCATAAAGGTTTGAGAGATAAGACTTATATCGTTCTTCATGTTTTTTTAATGCCTACAAAATAAAATAAAGATAAAATGAAGTATTACTATCCCTTTAAGTGGCGGGATGGGGTATAGTGGGAGATTAGAGTGGAAATGTATAAAGGGGTAGAGGTGAGAAGAGTTTTGAATGAGAGAAGCAGAATTTTGTAAGAGATTTGAAGTTCTATAGGCAGCCATTGGAGAGATTTGAGGAGGAGTGAGGCAGGAAAAAACCTAGGTGACAATAGGATAATTTGTGCTGCAGCATTCTGTATGGATTGAAGAGGATGGAGATGGGATGCAGGAAGGCCAGAGAGAAGAAGGTTACAGTAATCCATCCGGGAAATGATGAGTGCTTGTGTAAGAATTTTGGCTGTGGAGGAGTAAAGGAAGGGGCGGATTTTAGCAATGTTACGCAAGTGAAAGCGGCAAGATTTAGCAATGGCATTAATATGAGGAGAGAATGAGAGAGATGTATCAATTATCACCCCTAGGCACCATGCTTCTGATACCGGATTTATGGTAGTGCCATTCACAGTCACCTGGAAGGGCACTAGTGGGCCAGACCTGGGTGGGATGAGTAATAGCTCTGTTTTAGCCATATTGAGCTTGAGGTGTCTATGGGCCATCCAGTCTGATGCACAGGCAAGTGCACAGCTGTAGTATCCCTCACACTCAATGAATAACAACATTATCTGACACTTAGCAATATTCATCTTTTTACTAGATACTAAGTTATTCACTAGATTACTTAATGAAGGAATCAAAACATTTATGTTTGCATCTTTGTCATGAGAATCACATTGATGTGCCACCATAGTAGCAAGCTTTGATGAAGCAGAATCCGCTTCTCCTTCGGTCATGCACTGATCATCAGCTGCTTCTTCTTTTCCATCTCTCTTCTAACTCCTCAGTTTCGAATGTGCCTAGCTTCATTTCACTCTGCTGCTATTTGCTACCTGATCTGTGCCTCTCTGAACTGTAAACCAGCTTTCCTTCCTTTCTCTCTGCCTGGGCGGTGTTTAGTAATATTTATTCGCTGCCACTTGCTTATGTCTTCTTTTTCATCTGTCCACCATAACGTTATCAAGCAAGCAACCATAAGCTACTTTCTGCTCATCCTCTTCCTTTGACTTTGATGGAGCTTTCTGTAAGCATTTCTGCAGCCATATCATGTCACCACTAGCCTCAGCCAAATTTTCCTCTTGAGGTCTTCATACTCCAAACTGCTTTCTATGATCTCCATAGCTCTTTTGCCAATTGTGTGTTGGTCATTTGGCTGGCAGATGGCTCTGGAGCAAGAATAGTTAATCTATCCCCCAGTTTCTATTATACCCTAACTCTGTCCATGTGTACAACTTTCTAGCATGTGCCAGGTAAGTGACCAGTTAGGCTTTGTGTTGCTGTGATTGAAAACTGAACAATCAGGGCTTTTTTTTATCACAGTCTCTGTAAGATTTGTATGTGCTTTTTCCTCATGCCAAGGTACCCCTCCTTAGACAATAACATAAGGCAAAATAAATAACATAATCAAAAGCTTGACATACCATAACCCTATGGGGCTCCTTATTCTTAGGTGGAACTGGAGCCCATTCAGTCTTTAATACTTTAGAATGCATTAAGAAAAATTAATATCTCTTTAAGGATGGACTAGAATTGACAATGTACCACCATCTTAAATACCAGATACATACAGGTGCTGGTAATGAATTTTAGTATTTGTAATTCCACTTTATTGGCAGGAATCTATTTTCTGGAAGCTCCTGTATTTATATCTACAAGTCCCAGCACAGTTAAAAGATGATTTCTGAAGGTTGGCACTATACCCATAGCTATGTATCAAATAACTGCAATATTAAACTTGGCAGATGTTCCCAGACTATAAATATAATAGCTTCAGTAAAAATGTTTGTACATAGACTAAACATATGTGCCAATCTATGGCTATACAGCTGTTGTTGGGATACAAATTCCATCATTTCACAACGCCAATAGATGGTTGGGTATTCTAGATATGTATGTAATCCCACAACAGCTAGAGAGCAACAGGCCAGAGATAGTGAGGGAGACCAACTGAGAAGGAGAGAGAGACTGAGATAAACAGGACAACAGGACTATGAGAAATAAGGACTCAAATTGAATGAAATACTGTAACACAGAGAGAGAGAGAGAGAGAGAAGGAGGGGGGGAGAGAGAAGACAGTAAAAAAGAGAAAGAAAGACTGAGACTGACAATTTGGGGTATCTGTGTATAGACCCTCTTGGCAGCTTCAGGCTATTTCTGCTAGTTGGTACTATTTGCATATTTGTATCAGTCAGAAAAAATATGTTTGCAGCATCTCCATGACTTACTTGTATTAATTACATGGCAGGTAACAGCTGCAGCTAATCTAGACCTGGGTAGTTAGAACTGTCATCTAGATCTTATCACTGCCCTTACTGATTGTGGCAAGCTTTGAAGCAGGGGCTATGAAAAGGGTCCTTTGATGTACACAGAGTATTCTGTTTTCATCAGCGAATTATATATCACACTGTTGTCCTTAGGCAAAATCTCTATGAATGATTTTGATATGAGCCTGTGTTGTTTCTCCTCTGTGCATGGATAATTGAACATAAAACCAAATGATAATCTTTTTTGAACAACTCTCAATGGAATGTACTCTCAAAGTAAATGCAGTTTTGTTCTCTTTTACATAACAAAGGAAGGAATCTTATGCTACAGCAGATTTAAAGTGATGACTGAACAAATTTTAATTTCCTAGAAAAATATGGTGTTGGATAGTCTAACAACAGTTATTTCTATATTGTTGGAGTTGTAGTTCAAGAGTAATTGAATGGTAAAATATCCCCATCCCGCCCCTTTTACTGATGTAACACTGCTCACCTCAGAGCTGCAGGGTGGTGTCCAAGTGGATTACAGAGAGGGACAATCTTCAATTAACATAAGGGAAAAACCTGCCAATGGGGGCAGGGTTTTCATTGTTCTCACAGTAAGAATATTGTCTCTTGCTTTGAGCTGTCTGGTCTGTGGACCATATTCCACATCTGTGGGGAGGTGGCTTACACTAGGTAAAAGGGGCGGAAGGGAGAAACTTTATCATTCAATTACTCTTGAACTACAACTCTGACGTTATTGAAATATCACTCCCTGTGGCTCAAATACTATGATGATTAATTGGAGCTGATGTTTTTGTGAAACTTTACTATCCCTTTAAAGGAGATTGTTTTATAATATTCACAGGCACACGCACCCACGCATGCTAAAATTTGCTATGTCCTTGGCAGAATCCCATACTCTGTTAGGAAGATGGAGAAAGAAAATAAAGAGGATCTTCCTTGTGCAATAACTTCAGGTAAAATCGGTGCTCATACACCACCACCACCACCACCACCAAAGGAATGGTACTCACAGGGTTAATTGCTGGTTATACACTTATGTGTTAGCCAGCTATCAGATTTTAGATGTGTATATATATATATATATATATATATATATATATATATATATAGCTGTATCCCTTCAACATCTTAACTAACTCTTCTAATGACCTACTGCTCTCCCGAAACTTCCTCTCACGGAGCCGAAATATAGAATACAATAAAAACAACAAAGAAGGTGCACCGATAGTGCTTTATCGGGCTGATAGATATAATGCATCATTATATAAAATCAATACACTCACAAGTATTATATGCTGTGCATATACATATGTATAGCCTCTGCAATAAAGCCAGCAGAGATCTTACCACTGTCTCTGCTCAGTGTTCCCATGGACAATTCGTGTCCTCATGGATTCAGTAGTCCAAAATAAAGGGATGAAAAGATGAAACCACTCCCAGTTTAATATTTTCATTCCTTTGGACTACTGGATTTACGAGGATGCAAACAGTCCATGTGAACACCGAGCAGAGACGGTGGTAAGATCTCTGATGTCTTTATTGCTCAGGCTATACATACGTATATGTACAGCATATAATATATGTGTGTGCATTGATTTTATGTATTGATACTTTATATCGATCAGTCTGATAAGGCACTATTGGTGTTCCGTCTATGTTAGGAACATGTATGTCAGCAAGTATTCACTAATAAGAAAAGTTACTAAAATGAGTTGACGTGATACTAATCAATTTGCATCTAAGTGTAAGAAATTCCAACAAATATGTGAAGATCCTACATATTATTTTCACAGAAGTGGTGTTAAAAATGTAGCATCAAATTACAGAACAATATCCTTACTCTCCACATTATTGAATGTCCCTGAAAAATGTGTCCACATGCAACTATATAAGTATCACCTACTGTCCAGCTTTTTCAGCCCCACTTTAATCAGGCTTTTGTCCCAATCACTTAACGGTCACAGCCCTCCTAAAATTATTCAATGATATCCAGACTGGCATGGAAAATGGTGAACTTACTGGAGCAATTTTCCTAGATTTTGCAAAGGCTCTTGATACAGCAGACCATAATATTCTGATAATAAATATAAAAAAAATCAGAATTAGGTAATCATTCACTAAACTGGCTTCTATCCTATTTATAATAAAGAACGCAATATGTATCTATTAGTGACAATATTTCCGATCTGGTCACCATATGAAGTGGGGTTCCCCAAAGCTCCATTCTTGCTTCTCTTCTATTTGCTCTATTTATAAATGATATGCCCACAATTTGAAAAGCATCTTCTGTGAACATGTAGATGTCACAATGATCTACTCTAAAATTCAAACATATATATCAACTTGAGGCTGTGTTACAGAATGATTTCTCTGAAGTTGAAAGATGGGTAGCTAAAAACAAACTGTTCTTAAACAGTGACAAAATGGTCACAATGGTATTTGGTACAAAACTCAAACTATTTAAACTCCAAAATACTTATCTAACCATTGTAACCTAGGGACTGCAGGGACTGCAACTGGAGATCTTTGCTGGAGAGTGGGGTCTTGGGTGTGGTGACAACTAACTGGAAATTTCTTTTGTGCAGTCGAGGCTATGTATAGGTGCTGATCGTAAAACCAGATTGTTCTGCCCAGCTGAGCCAAGGACAAACCAGGATGGGAAGGCCAGTTGCTGTAGAGGATTTGAGCAGGAAGTCCAACTAGCAAGATGACCCAAAGTGGCACTGTTGAACTTCCAAGGAGAACAGTTAAGAAATGAAAAAGAGAGCAGGCTGAAGCAGAGAGAGAGCGGAGTTGAAGATGAGGAAGAGGCAAACCGCTAGAGGGCAGTCAAGGTGGCGAATGGGCAAGGAGGACCAGAGAGGAGACTGAGGAAAAAGCAGAGGCAAATATGCAGGGCATTGCTGAACCACTAGAGAGCATTCAGGAAAAAGTAAGCAGGTAAAGATGAAGGTGACGGTGGAAGATGAGAGATGAATGGCCAAGGAGGACCTGATAGGAGACTGAAGAAAGAGCGGATCTGAAGATGCAGGGTAGCAGCGAACTGTTAGAAGTTGTCAGGAGAAAGTAAGCTGGGAAAGACTAATGTGAAGGTGAAAGTGGAATATAAGAGGCAAATGACCAAGTCAGACCTGGGAAGAGACTGAGACTGGTAGTGGAAGCTAAGAGGGAGATAGGCGGTGAACCGCAGAAGAAAGAGGGAATATTTGACAAGTGCACCCTGAGTCAACTCACAGTATGGAAATAGAGGGGAGTCCAAGGCAGAACCTTGTCAAAAGTAGGAGAAGGAGAAGAGACTGAGTTGAACACTCCAAGGGTTCAAGCCATGTAAGCCTGGATTGAGGAATCAAATCAAGAGGCCAGAAAATGTAGGCAGGAGGGATGCCAAAGTTCTAGCCTATAAGATAAGGAGATGGAACAAACAGAGGAGTCAGGAAACTAGCTTATATAATGGGTACCAAAGACAACAACCAGTCAGACAATAAAGGACTGATGGTCAATAGGAAGCAAGGGGAGTAAAAGGGGCCCGACAGCCGGAGCTAATGGGAACAGACCACGACACTGCTTCTTTGTTTTTGTAATGTCTCTCTACTTGTGTAAATATGTAACTTTTAACTGTACAAGCTCTACAGGGCATACTAGAAAATGAGAAAAATCTCAATGTATTCTTCCTGGTAAATAATTATCTAAATATTTTCCTTTTTCATATATATATATATATATATATATATATATATATATATATATATATATATATCTGTATTATATATATATATATATATATATATATATATATATATATATATATATTAATATCTGTATAATATACAAAAAAGCTATGATCTTCTGTAGAGTGGTCAGTTTTTTGTGGAATTTCTATGTCCAGGAATTCAATAGCTTTCAACAGTTTGAACACCAGCATGTGGCAATGTAATTGTTCAGATGGGACATTTCCCTATATTCCAGATTAGCAGATAGCCTGATTGAGAGCCAGATATGAACATTTTTTTTTGCTTAACTTGTTTTTACACATTGGGTCTTATGTATAAAGCCAGTGTTGAGCAATTCTGGAACAAACTACCTGTACCATAGGGGGCAAATAAAAGTTCCCATTGATTTGATTTAAATATTTTTTTTACTCCTGAATACCAGAGAGGTCTCCAATGCTGAAGATATTGCAAACAAACAAAGAGTTTACTCTTACGATCCTCGATATTATAATTACATTCTTAAAATATATATGCCCAATTTTAACTCCTTGGATGCAAGAGACGAGATATCTTCAACATATTTCTTCACAATGTGATGGAGACCTCTTTAAAGAGAATGTTTCAAAATAAAAGCAGCTCCAATTAATCTTCATAGTATTTAAGCCATGGAGATTGTTGCAAAGTGTGCCTGGTTTGCAAGCACATTTTGTAGACTTTTCCAATTAAGTAATTATTTTGAAATAACGCAATTTTGGCTCTGCTGAAGAGCCTCCTCGAGTCGTACGACTCGAATCTCCTGCTGTCACCTGTACAGCTGACATCAGGAAATGGGAATGGAGGGGGGAACTTTGAACGCATAAATCATAGCGGTTTGAGAGATCGGATTTGTAGTATATTGTTATTATTTTAACCTCTACAAAAACTGAAGAAAAATTTTTTGGGACATTACTGTCCCTTTAAGGCAAGCATTGCAGGCATTTTCTGTCTTAGACCTATATTACTCTTCTCACTCACTGACACTACTTACTAGTGCATTGACTATCTCCTCTATCATTTAAGTATGAGCGAGTGGGAAATGCAATGTAGACCTAAGACAGTCCCTGCAAGTGTTCTGATCCACATAAAACCCCTGTATCTTCAAACTGAATATTAAAACTGCATAAAAAGTTATATTTAACAAAAGTGAAAAAACAGAAAACAGAAAAATCCAATGCTGATATATAATGTCCAGGTAATCACAAAAGCAGTGTGTAAATAAGTCTGATGTGAAAAATTTGGTAAATAAAAGTTTAAAAATAATAATAATAAAAAAAACGAAATAAGTGATAAAACCCAAACATAAATTTAAAGAAAGGAGCAAATGGAAAAAATATGTCTAGTAAGGCAGCGATACATGATAATCAGCATTGTACAGATGATCATTTTTAAAAGATTCCATACCACACGGTGTTGGATGAAAGAAGGGAGGCCAGCGGGGAGGAACACAGATAACAAGGTTGTCTGTAAAGCCGAGCCTTATGTACAAACTGTTTACCTGACATATATATGATTTATAATTCCCTTTACGTTAAAACACTTTTTTTAAAAGTATAATACTCTCCATAATTGAAAGTAATTTTTTTTGTGTATTTAAAAGAGCAAAAAATAATTTTAAAAATTGTGTGTTCATTTAAAAAGCGTATATTGTACCTAATGTATTGCCCCTTTTAAAACATTATCATAATATAAGAGATAAGACAGATATATACAATAAAAGTGCTATATCTGATCCAGTGAGGTCGTGTTAAAGGGGAGCCATACCCTAGGAATAAGTAACTCTTAATTTGTTTAAAATATTTGTTGAATTAATTCTGCAGTGTCTTGTATACAGTGATCAGAGTTAAAGTCTGTCTCAAGTTCACACTTCCTCACAGCAATCAAAAGCCACAAACAGACCTGAAAAACTCGTATGGGATTAGACTTAAACAGACTGGAACTGAAATAACGAGCAGTAGACTAAACAAAGATTAAATTCAAACTAGTGTTTGAATGACACCTGACAAACACATTAGTGTTTTGTTGGCCAAAGGTTCGGGATTGAACCTGTCAAGGCTATACTATAGGAAACAGGAGACCATACACTGTATATCTCATAAAATAAACAAAAATAAATGATTAAATACATTTGAGATCTTTTACACGATCTAGGTATGACACACTTTTTCTCAGTTAACAGAATTGATTAAAAGAATCAATTACTGGGGCGGAGTTCACACTTGATCTCGTTGCTCCGCGGATCCAACACTGTCTTGTACACTTTACTCCGGTACGGAGAGCTATCCCGTCTTTTAACGTGACTCGGAGATCTGATGAAGGGTCAGGGGAAGAAGGGGCAGAGTCGCCCAGATTGCAAACGCATCTCTGACTTCCTACCAGCTAGTATTGGGAGCGGCTCCCCCTTGACAACGCCACTGAAGCCAGTTACTACAGCCTCTCAACGGGAGTGGTGTGGAGACTTACCTAACACTCCACCTGACCAAGGAATTGGTACTTCTGCTCCAATGAACCATGGTCAGAATAAAGAGAATACATCCCAGATGACTCACTCTCCTTCTGCACTGACGAGGGAGGATTTGGCTCCTTTCGTTACTAAGGACGACATGAGAGATTTTTTAATCAAGATAAAGCGGGACCTCAAGACTACCGTCAAGTCTGAGATCTCCGATTTAAAAAAAGAGCTGGTTCAGCTGGTTCAGCGGATTAATCTACTTGAAGACGATCGCAAGGCCTTATGGACGCAGATACAGGCCCTGGAGCAATACATGCAACAACAAGACTATACCATCTCTATACTATCCTCCAAGTTAGACTTGGATAACCGCTCCAGACGTTGCAACATTAGAATCAAGGACTTTCCTGAATCTGTTCCTCCCAAGGACCTTCAGTCAGCCCTGCAAACAGTCTTCAAAGAATTGTTGGGCCACAAGGTGTTGGACCCTCCGATTAAGCTAGAAAGGGCACACAGGGCCCTTCGGTCTAGAGGCCCACCAGGCTCCAAACCCCGTTATGTTATTGTTCGGCTTCACAACTTCCCTGATAAGGAGAAAATTATGTCTAGAGCATGGGAACTAGGAATTGTCAAATATGTGGGCTGTGAGTTACATTTCTATAATGATTTATCACCATCAACTGTGCAAAAAACCATGCGCCCCATCACAGATCACTTACAAAACATGGGAATCAAATACAGATGGGGCTTTCCATTTCATCTCTACGTCCTGCACAATGGTACTTCAGCATCGCTACGTGATCCCTCGGATATACCTGAATTCTGCAATACCTTAGGAATTCCCATTCCTGCTTTTAGTGTTCAAGATTCTTCTGTTCCAGAGTCGGTCCCCAAGGAGAAAAGAGAGAGATGGACACTAATTCCGGGACTGGCCCAGAAGAAGCCTCGTTCGGACTTGACAGCTCTGGAAACCTCGTCCCATCCACAGTGGACACTTCTTGAATATCCCTAATTCTATGGACCTGATGTGTGAGATCGCTCTGCATGTGTCCTCATTTACGATATAATTATGTTTTCAATTTTATATGTTCTCTTATTAGATGGTTTATCCGCTATGTGTCTCGCTATGTACCTCACTGTCCGAGGACTCTGGAACGGAGATGGAGCACCGGTGTTTGTTATTCCGGCCGCCGGTCCTCCATTCTTTCGGACCTTACTTTAATCCGGACCGTGAAGGTGGTCGCGTCTGACCATAATGGAGATTTTGTAGTTTACCATTGTTCTCATCATACTTGCCCTGCCCATATGTTGAGTGCTAGTGGCTATGGGGCACACAGGACGGGCCGGATGGGAGAAGTTCTCCCTTCACGGATTGCCTCATATTGCGCATATGTCAATTGCCTACTTCACACACCTCCATCCCTAGGCTCATCTAAACAGTACTCATTCTCTAAGGATTGCCAGATCATCCCTTGTCCAAAATTCTCCCGTTTACTTATATTCCCTACCCACACCCTCCCTGATTCCAGCTAATTTACATTTTGAATCCCGCCCGTCCTGTTGGTCCAGACTCCCTTTAATATGCACTACGTGGATCCCGGTGGAGGCTACCATGCCTTGACATTTACCTCTTAGCGGGCCCCATGCTTCTTTGACTTACAGCCATTGCCTAAGGTTTTCTCACTTACTCATGTTCACTTTATTGGAGTAAATTCCTTTCTTGTTACGCTATACTGTATTGCTAAAGTACCTGTACTTGGCACCTATCTCTCGGCTTCTGTTATGCTACCATATTATGGATACCGAGCCTTCCCAGGCCTTCGGCTACACATTGGCCTAAACCGATATCCCCCTTACATCTACACCCTTCCCCCCCCCTTTTTTTTTTTTTTTCTCCCTGCCATACCCCTTAGCTATATGACTGGCTAGTTGTGAAATAGAAGCCAAGGACGCCCTTTGGATTCTGCTTCAGGAATCGAGTTGCTCTCTGACGCTACTTGCCCTTTTATTCTTTCCACAATTACTCATGGTGGATACATATGTTTCTTGGGGGTGGTGGGCTGCCGCGGCTTGGCGGGACCTATGTTTATACTGCTCATCATCACTGGCTTATCGCAGCGGTCCAGGTATGCCGCGGCTGTCCCCCCTTGCCCCCTACATGCCTCTAATGTTTACTGTTTACTGTGATTAATAATTCTGTATGTTATATGACATGGGAATGTAATTTTATACTTAATGTTTCTTTCACTGCCCTGTCCTTAGGATTATTTACCCTAGCTGGTCAAACCAGCTACCTTTCTGGTCATGATATTATCACCCATTGCTGTCTTCATGTCTACTCCCTTTCTACTCTTTCTTCTCCTTTCTGGTCCTCATCTCCCTCTTGCTTGACCTCATAATACGTAATGAAAGATACTTACCCTGTATGGGAGGGGTGAGGGGGGACAACTTAACACCTTCCCTCATTACCCTCTTTGGCATCCTATTTCGGGATTTCTACTCTACTGACAGTGGATCCGAGCTGCTGATGATACACCTGTCTATGATGTCTCTCAGATTGACAGGTCTACACCCCCCCAGTCCTATGGACAACCCCGTGACTCTGCTACACCTGCGGAATGCCTAACCCCCAGTAATACTCCACGGTTTCTTCTATGTATATCTCTGCTTTTATGTTTTCCTGTTTCTTCTTTCCTCTTGCTCCCCTCCCCCCCTCCCTGTTCCCCTCAAACTCCATGTGGCTGGCAGCCCTGGCATATCCTCATAGGCAGAGGAAACTTCACTTATTCCCTTACCCTATTCAGTCCCTCTGGATACATTGACTACATAGATTAACATTATGACTCAACGTAAATTACACATAGTTTACCTCAATGTCAGGGGACTAAACTTCCCTGAAAAAAGTCTATCACCCTGAGAGAGGCTTCCAGACTGCAGGCAGGTATTTTTTGTATCCAGGAAACGCACTTCTCCTCCACTCTGTCACCGAAATTCTCTAACCCCCACTACCCGACTGGATGGTTTGCATCTGCTGGAGAACGCAAATGTGGGGTTGCCATTTTGTTCCATAAAAATATTCCGTGGGTGTTGGTGGACGAATTGGCAGACCCAGAGGGCCGTTATCTTTTTCTCAAAGGCTCAGCTTATGGTATGCAACATACGTTGGCTTGCGTCTACGCCCCAAATGTTCAGGTCCCACGCTTTCTAACTAAAGTTCTAACACTTCTTGATTCTTTCAAATCCGGTTCTTTGATTTTAGCTGGAGATTTAAATATTGCAATTGAGCCAGACATTGACACTTCCACAAAAAAATCGCCTTATTCTTTTGGCACACTTAAAACTGTTAATTCGAAACTGACTGACTCGCATCTTTGCGATGTGTGGAGGATCCAATTACAATTGCACAGCGTCATTCATACGGATATTGGGTCAATTACAATTTCTGACCATGCCTCTGTTTCGATAGTTCTTCTTATTCCTCAGTTTATTCAGACTAAACTGTTGTGGCGGCTGAATGATCAGCTCTTATCAGATTCTGATATAGTATCCTCGATAGAACCCCTCCTCACTGAATTTTTTGATATGAACTGTACGCCAGACTTCTCCATTACCTCTATATGGGAAGCGCACAAATGCGTTGTGAGAGGGCACTTTACCAAACTGGCTGCCTTTAAGAAAAAACATACCCAATGACAGATTGAGGCCCTCCTTCAGAGGATCAGAGAGAAGGAGGAGATTCATAAAACCACTGTATCCCCAGAAGCCTTTCGGGACCTCACAGAAGCTAGAGCTTCCTTGTCAGTAATTTTACGCAGCAGAACCATCAAATCCTTCCAGTGGTACTGTTTTCGGAAATGCATTCAGGGCGACAAGTGTGGCAAGCATTTGGCTGCTCTGGTTAGGATCTGATAGCGGCTGAACCACATCCACAAAATTCGTACTTCAGAGGGTAAGGTGTGTCGGGCCTTCCCAGACATAGCCGCAGTTTTTAAGGATTTCTACCATGCTCTGTACAATATTCCCCCTTCTTCACGATATCCTACTTCTGAATCGATGCGGTCCAAAATTTCCTGCGAAATTCGCACCTTTACCCTGTGTCAGACAGAGTGAGGGATATCCTAGATATGCCATTCACGGAGCAGGAATTCTCCTTGGCTCTCAAATCTACTTCCACGGGGAGGAGCCCAGGCCCGGATGGCTTGACAGTAGCTTATCTTAAACGATTCCAACATTTCCTGCTTCCACACTTTGTAGATGTATGTAATCATGTTGCAACTGGTTGTCCGCTTCCTAAGCAATCATTAGAAGCTCATATAACTGTCATTTTGAAACCAGACAAGGACCCACTCTCTTGTAGTAGCTACCGCCCCATTTCCTTACTGAATGCTAATGTCAAATTATTTGCCAAAGCAATGGTGAATAGGCTGAAACCCCTCCTTCCTTCGATCATTCACTTGGATTAATCGGGGTTTGTGCCCAGGAGAGAGACAAAAGATAATGTTGCTAAAGTTGTTCTACTTCTGCATAAAGCTTTACAGAAACAAACTCCTGCTGTCTTCCTGTCCCTCGACGCTGAGAAGGCGTTCGACAGAATTAATTGGCAATACCTATCGGCCGTTTTCTCACACTTAGGTCTTGGACCACGCATCTTAGGCTCCATCATGAGTTTGTACAGAGCACCTCATGCTCGAGTTAAATTAAATAGTTTTCTGTCGGATGCCTTCGATATAGGTAACAGCACGAGACAGGGCTGTCCTCTTTTGCCTATCTTATTTGTGCTGGCTATGGAGCCTCTCCTGCAATCCATAAGGCTGTCAGCATCCATTAAAGGACTCTCCCCACTGACTATTACCTCATCTCACCCGAAACAAGCTGGCTTTGCAGACGACCTGATTTTAATGCTTTCTTCCCCTACTTCTTCTATCCAGTCCCTTTTAACTCTATTGAATTACTTTGGTGACTTGTCCTTTTATAAAGTTAACATGTCCAAATCCACTACTATGAGACTGAATTTGGATCGACTCCAGTTATAAAGTCTGAGGAAGCGTTTCCCTTTCACTTGGACATCACAAGGTATCCGATATTTAGGAATTAATCTTCCTCCCTCTTGATCCATGTTGGCAAAGGCCAACTTACTCCCTCTGCTTGATACTATAAAATCAGACACTCAGTGATGGTCACACTTATTCGTATCTTGGATAGGATGCATCAACTTAATAAAGATGATTTGCCTTCCAAAAATACTGTATATCTTCAACGCTTTACCACTTCGCATTCCTGCTCGTTACATTTCGGATCTTCAAAAAATAATATCATCTTTTATTTGGAAGCATCAGAGACCTAGACTACCTCTACACATTCTACGGCACCCTTCAAGGAAAGGAGGTTTGGGAGTCCCTGATCTACATGCTTATTATAAAGCAGCGACACTAGCTCGCCTTACGGATCTTACTAGGGACCCCCCCCCAAAGAATGGATTTCCCTCCTTTCTGATTCTGCTCCAGGGATAGATTTGCGGCACCTTTGCTGGTTTGATCTGGTAAATTTCCATAGTCATCCAGTCATGAGCCATCTACTCTCATTTTGGAAGACATTGAATACCGCTATGTCGCTCATTCCGTATCCTTCCCTGAGGATGCCTTTGTTAGGCAACCCAGCCTTTCTGCCAGGCTTACCTGGAGGTTCTGTGTTATCATGGGGCGCCTTACATATCAGTACCCTTAACGACATGGTTAGAGGTACGAGTATTGTAACATTGGAGGATTTGGTTAGAGAGAGGAACATTCCTGTCACGCACTTCTGGCAGTATGTCCAGCTTCGACATGTTGTGTCTCCCTTACTTTTGGGATATGATCCCTCAGTCTCTGCTTCGCCCTTTGAATTGATGCTCTGGAATCCGGCAACCTTTCGCCACTCACTGAAACACTGGTGTTCCTTTTTGCTAACATCCTCTCCTTGTTTTGTCCCACAATTCTTGAAGGATTGGGAGCATGATCTTTCCCTGTCGATGGATCTGCCCAAATGGGATGCAGTATGGAATTATCTGCTGAAGTTTTCACCAGATATCTCCACAAAAGAATGTAATTATAAATTGTTTACTAGATGGTATCGTACCCTGTATTTATTAGCGCAATTCTACGAGTCCTCTTCACCAATTTGCTGGAGATGCGAAAGTGGAACTGGGACATTGCTTCATATCTTTTAGGATTGCCCTGTTGTCTCCAGGTTTTGGAGGAATGTTCAATCTACGATACAGGACATTTTGGCAATCAATATTGACTTCTCCCCCTCTCATTTACTATTTGGACTCCCCATGCCCGCAGGACTCACGAGATATGAAATAATAATAATCAGTGAACTGGAATACAGGAGTATACAAAATTGACTCAGTAATATATCTTAATGTAACCAAGCCCTATACTAAGACATAGATATAAATGAAATAATTATTATATGGTAACATATATGAAATGACTATACAGATAACCTACCAGCACATATAGAGTTAAAACTTACATATAGGTATCCAGAGGTATAAGCTAGCAATGTTTGAAGACAGCAGCACAGCATGGTTAATTTTACCTTACAATTATTAACAATACAGTGGGGGGCAGCGTAAAAATACCTGCCCCACCCTGTATGTACTAGGGCAAGTGATTTGTCACGTGAGATGTGCGCAGTAGGGCCACATGTCGTGTAACAATCCTTTACAACCACATGCACAATATTGCAAGAATTAATAACCTATCTGAAAGACATAAAGTCCCAGATTTGCTAAATAGAATTTAACTATTTATCTGCTGTATTCAATATGCATACCTACTGGATGTAACAGAGAATAATGAAATACATTTCCCAGTAATAATTTGCATTACCACATTATAATCCTAAGTAATAGCAATAATGTATAGGTATAGAAATCAAAGGTAATATGAATATATCAATGCAACATATACCATAAAGATTATATTGGCAAAATCATATTTGTTACTCAGCTCAGCATTGCAGGGGTTAATCAGACCTATGGACAGCAAGGATCACTTGCCTCCATCCCAAATGGCATACGCTGCCTTGTTCTGTCAAGATTTTCACGTGTGACTATCTCAACAGATCAAAATCGCTTTTAAACCACCACGCATACAATGCAATTATCAAGCAGAACCAAGGAATCTCTTGCCAGAACCACATATAAAAGAAAAACAGAAGGCAAACTTCCCAGACAGCAATATAAGGGGTAATAAAGAATACTAGATCAATGGAGCACAATGACCATTTTAAAACAGCATTATGTGAATCATCTTCACATGCTTTTGGTTGGATTCAAGCACATTCCACAGCATTCATATGCAGACCTACACATACACATAATAAACAATTTGCTCTGCAGATGTCAGCAGTGCTAGCTAACTATAACTCTCAATGATCTAAATTGCTATCAATCTGATCTCACCCTATTATTTCTATGATTGGACTGTATGACTTCCAAAAATTATTTTAACTTTACAGCCACATGGCTACTATGTAGTAGTTCTCAGTAGAGAGGCCACATCTTCTGGGGAGTTTGCAAAGACTATCCCACAATAGACTGTGTTATAATAATTTTAGAAGTATTACAGTGCATATATCAAAAAGAATAATATACTTTACCAATCCTAGATCAGGGAATGGTCTCTCAGGCTCAATGAGATTCAGTTTCCACCAGGTACAGCAACCAGGAAATTCAGCCAAACCCTTATTTCCCATTGTATAATGCTTATATTACTTAAACCCCCTTAACAGAAAGGTAAACCCATTCCTTTCTCATAGGTCACTCCTTAGAGAATTAGAATATTAGGTAATCTCTAGATTCCCATCAAGCTTTTTCATTGGTAAATAACATATACCAAAATATGCAAATTAACTTGAAGGAAATAATCTATCATGCCACTAGGTGTCAGTCTACTACCAGAAATCATCAGGGAATACCATAGACATTGATCACACTAAGTATACAGATAAGAAAATAATTTGATGAGTGGCCTCTCTCAAAATGTGAAACTAGTATCTCCCTACATTGAAAAACAAATGCATCTCTCCTACACTAGATAAGATTCCTGTTCAAGGCAAGAAAGAGGCCCCTTTCAAGGATATTTACTGTATGTAGGTTACAAAATCCATTTCTAGAGAACCAAAACTAATCTCTCTTAAAAACACAGGTCGCATATATACACAGACAAAATGGTTTCTGGACAGCATGTTAACCATTCCTAGCAAAGGGGCAGACCCTCTGACAATCCGAAGGTCATCATAATGGGCTGGGCCCGTGCCCTTATTCTTCCCTTTTTCTTTGGGGTGGGGGGAGACCTGTGAAACAGGAATGGGCTTTCCTCCTCACTGGCAGAAGGGCCAGTAAAGTAGAATAGGTGCTTAATCCTTTTGTTATAATGCATTGGATATATCTCCAGCACTCAATGGGTTAAAAGGGGTGGGATTAAGGGTATACAAAAGGTGGCAATTGGGAGTTGGGCCATATTCTTACATGGTTTTATTTACTATTTTCACACCCTAACCTATTTTCTATTTTTCTCCTCAGTCCACAGTGTATGCAGCTGGAGTACCATCCACTACAGAAGAGAATTCAGACGTAGATCAAAAATCAGCTTTGACCCCGTATTTATAAATCATTTAGGACTGACAATGTGGTGCTCCTGGGCCCAACCAGTGTGGCTTAACCAGAAAGGTTATGTTGTGGGTGTAGCACTGACCTATTGTTCAGAACACCCTGAAGGGGGCTAAAGTGACTTGAGCACTATGGTGAAGGGAAGGCATAGCAGACTAATCATTGTGGATTGGCGGTACCCAATTTATGTCCTCAGCATGTTGAGTTATCCATAGTTGTGGCAGGGTACAATTTTTATGGCATTGGTGCCTGAAAGATTCTTATACCCTCAGTCCCCCAGAGCCAGGCAGTGAGGCACTTGCGAGGCTCCAGGCTATGGTTACTGCTCTGGGGCACCACACTAGGAGGGGGTTGGGGAGGTTTTCCAAGGGGCCCCTTAATAGGTCAAATCCAACTAATAAAAGCTGTGACCTCTTAAATGTGCCACCTACGTTTTCTGCATCTTTATTGTGATGTATTGTGTGATTTTATTTATGGTTTTATGGGAGGAGGGGATGTGATGGGAGGACTGGTTAATAAAAGAGGAGTCAAGGGCATTGGGACATTTATTGAATCTATTAGATTTTTCCACAGTCTGGCACAATTTCCTGTATAGCTAATGAAAGATGAGTTAACTAGGAATGACCTAGTGATCTCAAATGTTTATGAAAGTGTATAAAACGTACAGGGCATGGAGCAATTAGTGAGAAGGGTCAGACGTATTATTTAAGAACTATAAAGAAAGCAAAAAAATCTGAAAAAAAAACAAGCAATTAGGCTAGCTAAAGTGAAAATGAATTGCAAAAGAACAAGCCAAATTAAAAAATAAAATATACAAGTATTTAAATAATAATGAAGGCAGATATTAGAGCCCTTATAACTGAGAGAGATGGATTATTCAGTGATGATAAGATGATCGCAGACACCTTATTATTTAATTTGAATAAACAATTTAACCCCTTAAGGACCCTTGACGGTCCTGGTACGTCATGGCTGGGTTTGCTTTAAGTACCTGGACTGTCATGGAATTCCAGGCTCCCCTCACGGCTGCATGCCATTTGGGGAGTCCGGAATCGGATTCAATCAAAAAAAAAAAAAAATGCTCCGTGTTCCTTAAATGACCGTCGCGTGCATGTGCGGCCGGTCCTTAAGGGGTTAAGCAATTTAAACATTGACAGATATTGGGCAACCTGAGAGAATCACAGCATTTCCTCTGTCATGTGCAAAGTCCGTAAATACTGGAGAGGGTTAAAGTGAAGAAAGTACATGACCTAATGGCATACACCCAACTGTACTCACGCAAATCATTTTATTAATAGCAAAGTAATTTTCTCTGTCGTCCAATATAGGTTACCGGTATCTTTGGATAGGCGACCGCCCCTTTAAGTAGGCAGGAACAATTCTCTGAAAAGAATGCTTGGTGGAGCCTACCTCCTCTCCTTAGCTGCATCTAGCCACCCCTCTGCAGAAAGATTTGTTCCTTGATGAAGATACAGGCAAGAGAACAGTTCTGCTATAGTTTTAGCTTATTTTTTGTTTTCTATTAGATATGGAATACCATCATTAGGCGGATTACCATTACTGACATTCCCTAGTGGATAGCTCAGTTTCCAGGTGCTATGGTGGACCTTTTAGCCCTGGGGGGAAATCTTGTTTGGCAAGTTCTTTCCCTAAGAGTTGCCCACTGAGGCTTCTTCTTTAAAGGGATAGTAATGTTTAATAATAAAAACAGCTCTAATTAATCATCATGGTATTTGGACTTTGGAGAGTGTTATTTCAGTTCTGTCAGAGTTGTAGTTCAGGAGTAATTCAATGACAAAGTGTCCCCCTCCCGCCCCTTTTACTGATGTAACACTGCTCAGCCAAAGCAGAAGGGAGGTGCCCAGGTAGATTGCACAGAGGGACAATCTTCAATTAAGATAAGTGACGTGAATTATGTGATAGTCAAACATTTTGCCTATTTTGTATTGTTTATCACCCACCTAAAGTCAAGACTTGAGTAAATAGGTGTACCGTCCCAGATTTGCTAGAGAGGTTTTACAAATACAGGAGGGTGCCCCCTGTACGAAATGAGTCTAAACATTTGGGATCCCTAGTATGAATGCACGACAGTGCATGATGTGTCCTGAACAGGATTGCTGTGAGGTGTCTCCACCTGGAAGGTGCTGGCTGGGCTTCAACATTGTGACGAGTGACCAACTAAGAACACCGTGCCAGACTTAATCTGCAGCCATAGCATCACCCCCTCCTACTCTCCGGGTCCCGCTGACTGGCAATAACAGGTGAGTCACTAAGAGATCTGAAGCCTTTCTGGAAGTCCTTTCACTTGGAAAGGGGCTAGGTATTACTTTGGGGAGTTGCCTTGTGTGTAAATAATTTCTAGGTGGGAGATGAATGTGCATCACTTATGTGTTTCCTAACAGTAGTTAGAATACAACTCCCATCATCCCCTGATTATGACGTTGGGAAATGCCCAGCAATTACCGTAGAGCCCTGTATTGCACACTCACGGAAAATGGTAATATTGCTATACTAAGACAATGCTGTGGACCCCTCTTCAGTATAGATGTCAAGCATTTTTTTTATTCCTCTCCTGTGTTGCAGTTTGTTCACAACAGAATGTCTCAATTTTTCTTTTTAACACATTACATCTATCACATTACAGTCATTGATGTTTATTCCTGATGTAGTATGAAACACTACAATGTATATACACATAGACTTATCTGATATGAGGGGAAATCAGGATAGGAAAACGAGAGAGAGGAATTTGGGTACTAAAGTGGGACAGTAGGGTAGGAGGCTGGTACCAGAAAATGAAACCTTAATCTTTATCCATGTACTAACATAGAATGTGACATGTAGTTTGTCCATGTTCGAGTTGACCACTTATGTTGAGTAGGATGTGACAGGCATGGGTTTTCGATGTTCGAGCATATGCTAAATTGAATGACAGGCATGGGTTTTCGATGTTCAAGCATATGCTATATTGAAGGACAGGCATGGGGTTTCGATGTTCGAACATATGCTAAATTGAATGACAGGCATGGGTTCTTGATGTTCGACATTTGCATTGTGACTGGCATCCCATGCTGGAGTAGAGGTGACATGCACAGACTGGCAATGTACGACAATGTCCGTTTTTGGGATGGATCTTTTTCTAAATGCACACCCTGTCTGCAAAGAATGGTAGCAGCGTGCACGGAGGCGCACTGCTATAATTAAACCCATGTTAAATTCGGCCGAATAATTCGGAATGGATCAGAATTTCGTTCGAATCGAATAGGCCCGGTCCGAAATTAGGATCATCCGAATTAGAAAAAAAAAATTGTCTGAATTAGAATTTTAACGAAAATTTTGCCCGTGCACAAGTCTAGTACAGTGTTTACTTGTCTCTTAACATGCTTTCTGGTGTTTTTACAACTTTTTTTTACCTCACTGTAAAATATTGAAAATTTGAGGATTTACCGCATAGATGTCATGCTCCATTCACCTCTATGAGACTTTACAGTTTGGGACATATCTTTTCAACCGCTCAACGTGGTGACTTCAGAGGCAGCTCATTTTGTTTGTCTGCCCTTGTTCTATAATTCGGTCAATGTTCTGTGTGTCTTGGGGGGCTTAGGGGGCTTCGGGCACTGTTGGGGTACTCTTTTAGGGAAAACTAAATTTCCCATGAGCGCTTGCTTTGTGGGCTCGTTTCTGATTGGCTCCTGTCGCAGCAGCCATTTTCTGCTTTCCCTTCACGAGTATCCTACGCAGGGCTTGGACTCTCCTTCTCTCCTCAGCAGATTAACCCTTCGCCTGTCAGATAAGTGCAAATTAGCAATTTCTGGGGTGAAAATTTAATCTTAAACATTGTATTGGGGTTGTTCCTTATATGTGAGATGTTTTTGACACTGTGAGGATGTCAGTTCTGTTGGAGCTTGGGGCTAGGCCTAAGACTAAGGATACTGGGGTGTCTGTGTCCCCCATTGCTTACTGCTCCTCATGCGAATCAAGGTTACCTAGAGAGTACTCAGGTTATTTATGCCCATCATGCGCTGTTGCCCCTGCATCTCCCCCAGGGACCTTCACCCATGCACAAGAGCCAGTTTGAATGCAAGAGTTTAAGGCCACTACCAGAGACCTAAGGTCTACCTTACAACTCCTTCTATCCCAATTGCAGGGGTTTTCCATGCTTGACAACCCCCTACTCCTATCAGGTCTTCCATACCTATTCTGCAGGGCGAACCTGATGTCTTTGATTCCTCTGATGCAGATTCTGATGAGGGGGAATTCTCTTCCTAATTTTTTGGAGACCCCTTTGAGGTTGACCCTGATCCCTCTGCTGAGGGCCTGATCAGGGAGGTATTGAACACGCTCAATATCCCCTTGGTTCCAGAGGCTCCTGTGGACCCATCTGATGTGTTCCAGGAGCCTAAGAAGCAGTCTACCTGTTTTCCACTAAATCCCACTCTTGACCATCTGGTGTCTGATGAGTTAAAAGCTCCTGACAAGAAACCTTCTGTTTCCAAGAAGTTTGCTAAGTTGTACCCCTTTTCTGAAGCATCGTTAACTCAATGGGCTCATCCACCCAAGGTGGCCGCACCAGTCTCTAGACTTTCTAAGTCCACTGCTTTGCCTGTGGCAGACATTTCTGTCCTCAAAGACAGGACTGACAGGAAGCTTGAGACATCCCTAAAGACAATTTTTGCTACGGCTGGTACTTAGTTGCGCCCAGCGTTTTCCGCTGCTTGGGTGAACAGGGCCATTGCAATTTGGACTGAACAGCTGACTGTGGCTGTCCATCAGGGAGCTCCTACTGCTGATATGTTGCGACTTCTTGCCTCTGGCTTACATCTTTGCTCCCATTCCCATGCTGCACAGGGTATTGCGGAAACTGCATCTGGAGGGCTCTCCAGTCGTTCTGATTGCTCCATACTGGCCTCGTCAAGCTTGGTTTCTGGAGCTCCTGGATCTCTCTGTGGTGGAGCTCTTTTGGCTTCCCCACCGTCCGGATATCCTTCAGCAGGGGTACCTGTGGAAGGAGGATGTGGACCGTCTGGGTTTGATGGCATGGAAATTGAATCCTCAAGAAGAAGGGTTTTTCTTCTGGTGTGGTGGCCACTATGCTTGGTGCCTGCAAGCCTTTCTCTTCTAAGGCCTACCACAGAGTCTGGTCCACCTTTCTCTCTTGATGCTTTGATAAGGATCTTTCCCAGGAATTTGATCTTCCAACGGTCCTGTCCTTCATGCAGGATGGAGTGGATGAGGGTCTCAGTTTGAGTTCCCTTAAGGTTCAGACTTCTGCACTCTCTGTCTTCTTTCAGACGTATCGCTATCATTCCTGATGTCAAAGTTTTCTTTCAGGGAGTTGCTCATACTCATCCTGCCTTTAAGAGCCTTACTCCTCAGTGGGATCTTAACTTGGTTTTGGGGTCCTTCAGCACCCTCCCTTTGAGTCCTTGGCTACTGTTCCTCTACACGTGCTGACTCGGAAAATGGCCTTTCTCCTGGCGATTGTGTCTGTTCGCCGTGTAGCGGAGTTGCATGCCCTGTCTTGTAAACCACCCTTTTTGGTGTTTTACAAAGACAAGGCAGTTCTTCGCACTTTTCAGGAGTTTCTCCCAAAACTGGTCTCTGAATTCCACATTAATCAGGAAATCGTGGTGCCCTCTTTCTGCCCTGACCCTACATGTGACAAAGAAAGGGATCTTCACTTGTTGGATGTGGTGCGATGTCTAACGTTCTATGTGCACCGCACTGAGTCTATTCGCCAGTCTGACACCTTGTTCATCATTTCTGAGGGTCCCAGGGCAGGGAGACCTGCATCCAAGGTGCCCATAGCGTTTTGGATTAAGTTTACTATTCGTAAGGCTTACGAACTAGGGAAGAAGCCTGTTCCGCTAGATCCATTGAGGCATCTTGGGCTTACAAGAATCAAGCCACAGATGATCAGTTGTGCAAGGCTGCTACTTGGTCATCTGTGCACACTTTTTCTAAGCACTACCGCGTTGATGTGCTGGTGTCGGCCTATGCCAGCTTGGGATGGAAGATCCTAGAAGCAGTTTTTGCCTGTTTAGGTTCTCCTTTCATCTGTTCAGTGCTCCTTCACTTTTGAGCCCAGTTGGCTTGAGTTTGTGTGCTGTGCTACATTCCTGGTGTTGTTTTGCACAGATTTTGTGTCTGTTGACACTTCATTGTTATTGTTGGGCTGTCTATGATCTGATGGTTCATATAGGCCCTAGTGACTTCGGGGGCTCTGCGCCTGGTCCTTGCCTTACTTCCCATCTCTGGGAAACTCAATGGTTGGACATCCCATAGTTACCATTAACCTATACTGGATGACAGAAAAAAGAGTATTTTAGTCTTACCTGTTAAATCCTTTTCTCTTAGTCCATATAGGTTACTGGTCTCTCACCCTGTCAAGGGACCATGCTTGACTCTCCTGTGACCGAACATGGGAGTCCTTTCTGGTTCATGCGCACAGGAGTCTTGTTTTCCCTTCTTACTACCTAGTCTCTAATTAGTGTCTCAGATCTTTCTGGAGAGGGGTGGCTAGATGCAGCTAAGGAGAGGAGGTAGGTTCCATCCAGCAGTCTCTTCAAGAATTATTCCTGCCTATTTAAAGGGGCAGTCGCCTACCCAAAGTTACCAGTAACCTATATGGACTAAGCGAAAAGGACTTAACAGGTAAGACAAAAATCCTCTTATCTTTAATCATTATTGATTCATTCTCATCATGCATAGTTCTCAGTGGCAAATGTAATGTGATTAATTGTTCAAAAAGAGGTCAAGATTTAATCCTGGAAATAATAGACCTGTAAGTTTGATTATCATAGTGGGTAAGGTGCTAGAATGGTTACTAAGAGATAGTATTCAGGGTTCTGATACTGTGTCCTGGTGACTGGAGTGGAGAATCACTGAAATAAAACATGAGCAAATGTTTTTTAGCTCACCTCATTCTTTGCACTTGAACAAACATTTCAACCTTTGGAAAATATTATCCATAGTGTGCCAAAATATCTCCTTTACCTAACTGTTCGCGCTTATATGGCCAAAATTATGCAACATGCACCCATGTATAGAAGTGGAGAATTCCCTGTAATACACAAGTACAAGCTCAAACATACAAAATGTGCTTGCAATACTGTTACACCACTTTTCAGAAATATACCATTATGTCATGTTCATGCCCTATCATCTATAGTTACTTGCCATTTGTGGGCAGGCTACTCTTATGGGAGCAGTTTGACTGATATGCAAATGGAAATGTTTCCTCTGTAATGACACAAGAAATAAACAGACTGCTTCTGAGTTGAGACCATTTCACAGAAAAAACTATTAAAGTGGAATTATCAATTTGTAAGAAAAATGTTTTTCAAAAAGATCTCTAAGTTGTGTCAGCTATTTTTTATAACAATTTTTTTAGGTAGTTAGCTTTATTTACAAGTTAGAAAATTATCCAGTACAATCCAGCATTTCAGTAACTGGAGAGAAGAGGATCATCTTCTTCAGTCAAAATAAAATAGAAATGTTTATGTTAACTTGTTGAGTGCCAGAAGGTTGTCCATTCATCTGTCACTTAAATGGTTATAGCTATGCACAGTTAGTTTATGGAGAATTAATAATTATGGGAAAGAGTTTGCAGTAAATGCTTTAATACAGTAAATGGTGAGAGATGGGGATTTCTGTCTTTCACCTTAAGAGAGAAGTTTATGGTGTATAACAATCTCTTATCTAGCCATGTGTTTTGCAGCCTTGTTCACATGACCATATCACTATACTCCTAATATTATATGAAGAATAGTTTCAACATTGCTCAGTCATGTGAATGCTCTACAGCACATACACTAACACACGCACAGAGAGAAGAGAGACAATTATGCACATAAGGGAGAGAAGAGTGGGATGTTAACTAGTAACTAGTATACTACTAAATATCTGTCTCGCTCTGTTGGTTTTATTTGTAGAAACTCTTGGAGTGTCCCCCTAAGGCTAAAGGGTACTCCATATATGACATGGGCCCCTTTCTCCCTGTGCCTAAGGTTAGCAGCTGCACCTCACTGATGATGCTCATAGAAGTAAAAATGTTGGCAGGTACCATTGAGCAGAGGACAGTTGCCTAGTATTGGACTGTTCTGTAAGGAGATCAGCCTGATATGCACATGGACATTTTCTTCTGTAATGACACAAGACAGCTAAAAATGAGAATGACTGCTCGTGATTGGGTACCATTCCATAGAAACCCCTATAGAGCTTTTGTTCTTAGTGAGTGTTTCTTCTGTTTTTGGTAGCACCACTATTTTAATTAACCCATTAAACCCTAGAGATATAACCTAACATATTACTTTGTAATGCAGTGAAGATGTCTGCAGTACCTGCAAAGATAAACAATTGACACATCTGTTAATATAACAATAAATGCCAATGTATCTATGATACTTACAGCAATATACTACATAGCTTTGGCATTGTCTAGGGCGATAACACTGAATATATTTCTGTAGCAATTATATTTCCCAGTAAGAACATGTTATGATTTATGGTTGTCTCAGTAGGTTATTTTAATAAATGTTTTATTTTCTCTAGTTTTCAATAGCTCTTATACCAGTCACTTTAATAACACATTTATTAGGATCCTTAAAATAAAAGCTGGCGTGTTGCTTTGAAAGATACAATACTTTTTGATTTCTGCTCTGGGAAATAATTTATCTCCTAATGGTGCATTTAAAATCTTTGTTAATATGTATCTATAAAAAGATTAATTAGCTTACTTTAAGCATGCAAACACAATTTACCAAATCTGCTGACACCACTCTCTGTCCATCACTAGAGATTAAAGCAATAGTAATCTTTTATTCTGACTTTGCATAATATGTAAACTTAAAATACCTATTCTTTTTACTATTTTGTCATCTTCTTCTATTTTTACACTTTTATGCCCTTGAGCTACCTGTATCTCTTTGCAGAGAGCTTTGTGTTAGGCAATATGAAAGAAGGTATAGTGATACAATGTAAAAAAAAGCTACAAAGTAAACAAGATATCACACAGAGCATTCAGTGCTACAGAGAGACTAAAACATTGTATCATGCTTTAATGGTCTGTCAACCAGATAACTCTCTGGAAACTGATAATCAGGTAGCTCCCTGTCAGTGGAAAATGTAGGCGAGGATAAAGCAATTACTGGCAAAGTATAGGTAAGGTATCTGTAAATAGTGTGTACTTGCAGAATATGTAATATAGTAACAGTTGACGAGGCTGAAAAAAGGTATCTGTCCATCGAGTTCATCTTTTACCATATTGCTTTTGTTGATCCAGATTAAGGGAAAAAATCAATTGAAGCCATTTCCAATTAAGGCCCAAGTGGTTAAAAAAATATTCTTGTCTCCAGAAGGCAGTTGGATGTTTCCCTGGATCAAAATCCAATCTGCTGTGAAACCAAGTGTCATAATTGTCACTTGATCTGAGTTAGAAAGGTATCCATTACTTTACTGAAAGCATTTACAGTAACTACAAACATAATCCCGAGGCAAAAAAAATCCACAACTTACTGCCAGTGGCATAACTAGTAAGTGGAGGGCTACAGTGCAAAAAATATACATGGGGCTCCCTTGCTGCACATAAAGACAGATCAATACAATCCCATATACATTCAGAAGGAATCCAATTATCATCAGACATCATTTCATCACTATGAAATTACCTGTTATAACCAGAAAACAACCATACTCCCCTGCAATATTTTATGAATAGCCAAGCCCAAAAATGTGCAAGAGGCTTGCAGACAGATAGCTAGGACAGTGGATGTGTAACAGTAGGGGACTATCTGATGGATAGCTAGATCAATGGATGTGTAATAGGACTACCTGAAGAATAGCTAGGCAACTGAATTTATAACAGCAATAGCTGATGGAAAGCTAGACCAGTGATGTATAACAGGACTATGTGTTGGCTAGCTAGACCACTTGATGTGTAACAGAACTACCTGATGGATAGCTAAGTCAAATAATATGTGACAGGATTGTGACAGGATTACCTGATGGATAGCTAGGCCAGTTAATGTGTAATAGGACTACTTGATGGATATCTAGGGCAGCAAATGTGCAACAGTCTACATAGCAAGATCACTTGATGTATAGTAGATTATCTAATGAATAGGCACAATTAATATGTGACAGGACTACATGATGGATATGTAGGCCAGTGAATATGTTACAAGTCTAACAGACAGCTACACCAGTGAACATGTAATAGGCTACCTGATACATAGGTGTTAGGTAAGAGATGGGTAACTTGGGGACTTTCACTTGTTGTACTACAACATCTATCACTCTTACTTGGACATTGGATGGTTGAGGATAACGGAAACTGTAGTCCAACAACATCTGGAGTGCCACATGTTGCACAGCTGAGTTACATAGTAACATAGTTGACGAGGCTGTAAAAAGACATGCGTCCATCAAGTCCAGTCCATGCCAAAAACACTCCTTGTTGATCCAGAGGAAGACAAAAAACAAAACAAAACACTGAAGCTATTTCCAGTGTAGCCCCAAGTGGTAAAAAAAATGGCAGATAGTTTCCTGGATTAACAACTTACCTGCATTGAAGCCATCTGTCATAATTCTCAATATTGTTTTGTGCTAGATAGGTATCCACTGCTTTTTTGAAAGCAGTTACAGTAACTGCAAGTACAACATCCCGATGCAAAGAATTCCATAGCTTTACCGCTCTTACTGTAAAAAATCCTTGCCTTTGTTTTAGTCGTTCTTAGCTCAGCTCTTTGAGTAAATAATTCATTGTATAGTTATTTGTATTAATCTTGAATATATTTGTAAATGGTAATCATATCACCCCTTAAACTTTTTTTAACTAATGTAAACAAACCCAGTTTGGATAGTCTCTCTTTATAACTCAGATATTCCAATCCCTTTATCAGTTTGGTTGCACATGTCTGCACTTTTTCCAGTTCAATAATGTATTTTTAAGAACTGGTACCCAAAACTGTACTCCATATTCTAGATGAGGCCTAATCAAGGATTTATATAGAGGTAGAATATTATTAGCATCCTGTGCATCTATACCTCTTTTTATTCAGGCTAGTACCCTATTTGCTCTTGCAGCAGCTGAGTGACTCTAAACACTGCTGTGAAGTCTGTCGTCTATCAGGGCTACTAAATCAGGATTCCCCAAGTTGTTTCCTATTTAGAGTATATGTAGCATGTTTGTTTCCACAGTCCAAATGCATAACCTTACATTTATCTACATTAAGGGGAACTATCACCCCTATACAAGTTTGTCTCATAATTAACTTCATATAGCAATTAGCTCGAATAGTTGTTTTAATTTCTTATGCAATTTCAAAATGATCCGGGTCCTTACATCCGTACAAACTGCGGTTACAGCTCTGCACCGCTGTCTGTCAATCAGCTGGAGCACTCTCTGGCTAATGAGACTGATTGACTGCTAAGTCATATATATCATCTAACCAGGTTTCAGACACGCCAATTAGATCATACTGCTCATACACCCCAATCACTTCTAGTTCTTACCAGACAGACTAGAGTATTTACAAGCATCTACATGCATACGTTTTATCATTTTGCCATTCTGAAATATTTAATTCTTTGTAAAATGTATATGCCTTATTTCAGGCTGTAACAATGGCTAGCCCATTCTCCTCTCCATCCCCATGCCTCTTCTCTAAGCCCATTTCCTCAATTATATTACCTTCCCCATCCTGTGTTGCATCTCCCTCCCACCTTTTCTAGTTTAATGTCAAAAAATACTACCTTAGCGGTCCTCTGCTTAAGTTTATATCCTAAATCCCGGAAATCCTCTGCATTTTCCACTGACTTTGTCATTAGTACCAACATGTACCATAACAGTCGGGTCATGCCCAGCCCCTCCCAACAATCTATCAACCCAATCTGCCACATGTCAAACCTGAGCTCCTGGTAGACAGCAAACTGTTCCATTGTAGCAATCCTGGCGACAGATTACCCTGTGTGTCTTCATAATAATATAATCCACTACTGCCACCATCTGTCTAGGTCTTCTTGAGTCCCGGATCCCATCAGTGCTAGAGGGGATGTTCTCCCGCTGTTAAAGAGTACAGTCCTTTCCAGGCAATCCTGTGCCAAAATCCCCAACATCATCATTAATGTAGCAAATCTGTTAAATTTAGTAAATCCAGGAGTGTCCTCCATATTCCTCTTCCCCCCTTGCTACATCTAACTGTAAGCCATCTGGCTTCCTGCTATTTCTTGTGCAGTCTCCACCCCCAGAACTACCTACTTCCTTATGCTCAGTCATCAGACCCCTCTCAAGATTGGCTCTCTCCATTAATGTTGCAACCTGCCCCTCCAGATCTCTAATTCAAGCTTCCAGAGAGACTACTTGCTCACATCTGCCACCAAGGTATGCACCCTGGAATGCTTGTTCCAGGTGTGAAAAAATATGGCAAAAACAGACAATCGTGCTACCACTCATATTGTGCCAGTTATCACAAGTTAAAAGTCAGACAGGAAAAAATATCTGCACAATAAGGTTAATAAATATGTGTTCCCTTGTGTAATCTCCTATATTTCCCAACACTTACCACACTTCAGCATATACTTGAATCCCCCTGCAGTAACCTGTTGTGAGGCTCAGAATCAAAAAGATTTGCAAAATCCAAGTATACTATCAACATCAATACCCTTGTCCAGGTTACTACACACCCTTTAGTAGAATGCAAGGAAATTAGTTTGATATGATCTTTTCTTCATAAAACCATGCAGCTTCTTGTTTATGATGTTGCTGACCATCACATAGTCCTCAGTAGTGTTGGTTAGTAATCCTTCTATTATCTTACCCACTATGGAAGTCAAACTCACAGGCCTGTAATTTACCAATTTAGATCTTGTCGTCATTTTGAATAATGATACTGCATCTGCTTACTTCCTATTGTACGGGAGATGTACCTAATGAGAGCAAATCAATAAATAACTAATATAATGATCTTGCTATTATTTATCTAAGTTCCTTAAGTACCCTTGGGTGCATTCCATCAAATTCAGACTCTTTATTCAAATAACATTCTCTTGGATTTTGTACCAGTAAAACATGTAAATGGAGAAAATTATATGATTCTTCTTGTCTGCTCAATGCCTGCCTTCTGCTCACTTATAAATTCACGTCTCAGTTTTTATGGGACCAATATACCTCAATCTTTTTTCCATTTATATAAATGTAGAAATGTTTAGGAATTTTCTTGCTCTCTTTTGCAATACTCTCATTTTCAATTTTAGCTAGCCTAATTAATAGTTTGCAGTCTGTATTGCATTCTTTATATTTTTTAGGTGAGGCATATGACCCTTTCGACTTAAACAGTTTAAACGCCTTTCTTTTTGTCAAGTCGGCATCGGGCTTTATTTGTAGTAGCGGTTAGGCTGCTTAAAACTCCCCAGTATTTAGTGGCTTGTAGCAAAAGCCTATAAAATGCCCATTTATATCCAGATGGCCTTTGTTTTTTCACTGGACTTTTCATTAATATCTTCTCTTATTAAGACTTGCTTTACACACAGTCATTCCCCCACTTCCTCTCTTAACCCTATACCTCTTAAACATTGAATAACCCATAGATTGAGTACCCTGTTATATGTATCATCCAATCAGGTTTCATTAATACCTATAAGATCATACTGTTCATTCATTACAATCACTTCCAGTTCCCCAATCTTACCAACCAAAATACAATCTTTTGCAAGCAAGTATTTTATCTTACTGCCATTCTGAAGATGTGCATTCTTTGAAAGATGCATTTCCTTTTTTCAGGCTGTAACATAGGCACCTTCCTATCAGATGAACTAGCCCATACCCTCACTTCACCCCATGCACCATCTTTATTCCCATTTCCTCTTCTACACAATGTCCCCCATCCTGGGTTGTTTCACCCACTGCCCCTTTAACTAGTTTAAAATCTGCAACCCTCTAGCCATGCTACCACCTAGCACACTAGCCCTTTTTCCACTAAGGTGCAATCAGTCTGTACTATAAAGAATGCCCCAATGGAAAAGACAGCCCAGTACTCTATAAAACCCAAACCCATCCTGCTTATATCAAGTCTTTAGCCATGCATTTAACTCCCTCATAACAACACACCCATGATTTTCAAGGAGGGGAAGGTGGAAAAGAATTATTGGCCAACTTCTTCTTTTTTCCACATAGACTGGGGGCTAATTACTGTGCTGCTACTGCCTCAGGCGCATCACTGGAGATAGTCGTGGGCGACAAGTGGAACCTTCATCATCCATCAACCATGTTACTGCTGTTGTTGATCCCATTCCCTTTCAGCTGCTTAACCATCATGCTGCTTAAACAACTCAGAAGCAGCAGCAAGAACATCAGTTGCAAATTCTGCATCTAAATCAGGGCATTTGACAATGGCCAGTGGCCACTGGCCAACAGGACACCACCTTTAAAAAATATTTAAAGAATAAATAAATAAAAACATAGTCCTACAAAAACAAAACAAAAAAAAAAATAAGTTTTCTGTTTCTAACAAGCCTAAGTCTTACAAATCAATGCTTCCTGAGGGCTTGGGCTTCTAACAAATCATCCTCTACAAAATACTCTATCAATTCAAGTATCAGTCCAACCCAGTGGCATCTTTTGTCAGGGGGTTCCTGTCTCCATCACTTTAAATACAAATTTATTATTTTTTTTAATTATCTGTCCCCCCAATACCAGTCAAGAAACTCCTGCAAAACAAATTCCTTGTTCAACTGATTAATTCCCCAGATTCTACCCACGAACACAGGCACCCTCCTCAGACCCCTTTTATACCATGTCTTATGGGGTATTTTATTTGTATTTAGGATTTATTTTTAATTAACTGCCCCTGAATCCCAGTAAACAACCCCCCCAAAAAAACATTCCCTATTCAACTGATTATTCCCCCACACTCCACCTACACCCTCATGCCCCTTTTATACTATGCCTTTGAGAAATAAAATAATATTTGTTTTGTGTTGTGTGAGAATTCAATATTCCCATTTATTTCAATGGAATGAGCTAGGTGAAAAAAAGAGTAAAATCTGCAGTTTTCACTGGAAATTATTTGCCAAGCGGGAAGTGCCATTATTCGTCAATTTCAGTTTAATTCAAAATTTTTAGCCCATCCCTACTACTAAGCAGAACATACACTGAATCACTAGCTAGCTAGTGATAGATACAGGATAGAGTGAAAGCAAAGAATAAAACATTCTTACTAACATTTTAGGGTGGATCAAGATTCTGGTGAGCCACAAGTTGGCAAAAAAAGCCTCAATGCTGCTGTTGAAGACCAGCTTGAGAGTGAAGCTTGGGTGCATAGCTAATGGCTGGTGTTGACTGCAAGTGAGACTTCGCTGTGGCTACAAGATCGAATAGCCAAGACCAGTTGAGCTAGGAACAAAGCAGGCAGTAAACAAGTGTAATCAAGATGTATAAGCCAAGATCAAACATAGAATACAGTAATCAGAGCTCTGAAATGCTAGTCAGAAAGACACTATACATGTACACTAAAATGTCTGTAAGGATGCTTGATATAAGTCTCAGAGGGTTTGCCCAGGAAAGCAGACAGGATCACAAGTAATTGCAAAGCTGGAGTAAGTGATGCGGTGTGTTCAGGTAATACGGGACAGAAATGGTACAGTCAGTGGGTGCTTTGTGGTTTACTTTTTCTTATGCTCCTTGTTTAAAGACCAGTGAGGTGTGTCATACATTGCTTAGCAATGTGTTGCACACCAATCTGGTCCTTAAAGGGTTAATGCCATGGTGTAACTTGACTCCATTTTCCTGTGCATCCTACAGGTCTTGTGGCTTGCTAATAACAGTTGAGTTTGTCGGTATTCACTGAAGCAACCAAACACCCTGAAGTTCTGCCACTGGCACTGGAGGCAAATGTCAGTGGAGCTGTGTTGGTGGACTCGTACATTGCCCACATTGTTTTATTGAACAGAGGTTATCTGTTAACCTTTTAATTTCCACAGAAGTAGTCAATGTTTTCACACCTCTCTGCCATTTAAAGGGTTAAATGGGAATGAGAACTCTTTCTACAGGAATGAATGACTCTCTCAGTTTGTTTAAAAGATAGATTTAGGTAAGAGTCTTTTTTGAAGCAGACACATATGTCTAATTACACAAAACCAACTGTAATCCAAGACACTATTGCGAAAAACACATTACCCAGTTTCCTGTTCAGCCCCAGGTAATGAAGAGTTCTTGACGTGCACAAAACTGATAAAGGGGGGGGAGGATCTGAGTTATAAAGAGAGACTAGACAAACTGGGTTTGATTACATTAGAGAAGAGATGTCTAAGGGGTGATATGATTAGTGTTACCGTTTACAAATATATTCAAGGTCAATACAAAGAAGTCTCCAAGGAACTATTTACTCAAAGAGCCGAGCAAAGAACAAGAGGTCATCCATTAAGAAGAAAGGTGCTTTCAACTAAAACAAAGACAGGGATTTTTACAGTAAGGGTGGTAAAGTTATGTAATTTGTTACCTCAGGATGCTATGCTTAAAGATACTGTAATTGGTTTCAAAAAGTAATAGATAGTTATCTAGCACAGAACAATATTGAGAATTATGACATTTGGCATTGTTGATCCAGGGAAATATATCTGGGGCTAATGGCTTAAATTAGAGGTGATATGGCATGGGCTGAACTTAATGGACGCATGTCTTTTTTCAGCCTCATCAACTATGTTACTATAAGCATCCTTCAGGGAAGGTCTGGTCACTTTAAAGTGACAGTCAACCTTTTTTTTACTTTTCATATTCTAGAAGTGCAAAATATGTAAAGTCAAATTGCATATACTTTTTAGTTTTTTCATATTCACCTTTTTTTTTTAACATGTATGTCCTTGGCAGGACACTATCTGAATTTGTTTTCAGAAAGCTTTCTATGTGGGAAACCAGGCTTATGGAGAACTCACACAGTCTCCACTCAGTGAAACAGAGTCAGCTTCTGCTCTGTATCAGACCACGTAGATGTCCACAAACATATCATTTATCATCACAATGTCTTTAATGCAAAATATATAGATACTCCAAAGATAAAACAAACAACATATATGTTGGTAAAAATGTATAAAAATCTGGTTACGCATTTTGCACTTTTTCAAAGCCACTAGTATTCTTTTCATAAATGAAATGCATAGCCAGATTTTTATACATTTCTACCAACATGTATATTGTTTATTTTATCTTTGGACTATCTATTTGTTTTGCATTTAAGACATTTTGATGATAAACGATATGTCTGTGGACATCTACATGGTCTGATACAGTGCAGCAGCTGACCCTGTTTCACTGAGTGGAATCAGTGTGAGTTCTCCATAAGCCTGATTGTCAGCTCTGGTATCCCTTTTGCTAACCCTTCTGAAATGTGAGTACAGTGGTTGACTTCTTATTTTGATCTGCTAGCTATTTGTACGATAACACACAGTTGGGGGGCCCCCCTCTGTTTGTGAGCCATTTTGTTCCATTAGGATAGAGCAAGTGGAGGAATACTTGCCTATCTTACAGAACTGTTTCCTGTGTCTGGGTCAGGAATATTACCCAATCTGCGATTGAACTGTACTTCATATATGTGATGGACAGCCTGTACGTTTGTGAGTACCCACATGTGGGATGCTTGAGGTGGCGGTGCATGGATACATATTTTTGATTGCACTAAGGTGCTTCCCTGTGTTCTCCCTCCCTTCTTTTCTTGCAGTTAAAGGGATAGTAATACTTCGTTTTAACTTTATTTTATTTTGTAGGCATTAAAAAAACATGAAGAATGATATAAGTCTTATCTCTCAAACCTTTATGGTTTAAGAGATATTCACAAACAAAGTATCCCCCCCTGTTCAACCAGATCAGAAGGGAGGTGCCCAGGTAGACTGCAGAGAGGGACAATCTTCAATTAAGATAAGGGAAAAACCTGAAAAACTTGTAAAGGGGGGAAGGGCTTTCATTGTTTTCATACAAAGAAGATTGTCCCCTGCTGTTATCTGTCTGGTCATACAACCAGATTCACATCTGAGAAGAGATGGCTTACACTAGGTAAAAGGGGTGGGGAGGGGAAACTTTGCTTGTGAATATCTCATAAACCATAAAGGTTTGAGAGATAAGACTTATATCATTCTTCATGTTTTTTTAATGCCTACAAAATAAAATAAAGTTAAAACGAAGTATTACTATCCCTTTAATGGAACGAGTACACTCCATTTCTTCCCAACACCACATAAAACCCATTGTTACTTGTTAAGAGATAACTGAAATTTGTGGACCAGCTGTGATGAACTGTTGCTATAACTACACTTTTCTTAGCTAAATGGAATGGTATTGTTTGCAATGAAGTCCACTGTCAAAGTGCCCAGCCCCACTTTGAGGACAAACAGATAGGTATGCTAATGTCATAAGAAGACCTAAACTAATTATAGGGTAAACCAGCTGTACCACAAGTGACAAAGTAAACATCCCATCAAGTTAAATAGGGCTTAAATACTAGAGAAGTCTACAATGCAAGCAAGAAGGAGTGCATTGGATGTCTCTACGATTTAAGGGGTCAAATCCCCATTTAAGTGAATAGAAATTTGGAGATATTTTTTGTTCTGCCCTATGATGTAATTGGAGTGACCCAGCATTACTCCACTTTTCTTTTTTTTGCATAAGGCTCACGGTGGCTCAGTTCCATTAAGAACATAATACCAAAATGATGGTATAGATGCAATTGTTTCTTGTACCACATGAATTTTAGATAAGCTTAATGTAATGCATTCCATTTTCTTCCTTGATGAAATTGGTATTGTTATGTTTGTGCATTCATGCATATATTTTCAAAGTTTACATCAGGGTATTTGGAACTGTGACAGGTGGGAGAAATGAGATCTGCTTTGAAGAAGGTTATTCTTGAACATAAATATTAAAACAATTAACATGTGAAACAATGCACAAAAGAAACATTATCAGTCTAGGTTGACTGAACACTTAGGCTGTCAGAGCTACTGATAATGACAGCTGGAGACTTAGAAGAAAGGAAGCTATAAGTGACTGCACAGTTAAGGTGGCTTGCATTCTACCTGCACTGTAATCAAATTCAGTATCTTTCATATATTGTAGCGGTAGCTTTGTGCAATGTGTTGAAAATGCCTCTAACATACAAGGGGACTAAACTAAATGTTTGGTGCTCCCTATTGCCTTTATAGTGACAAGATGGTGCTTTATCACTTTTGGTTAATTATATTCTTTACAAATATCAAGTTTTGAGAGCTGCACTCAGTGATGCAAGTTCAATTTGGGTGCAGTCCAAGTTGTGATTTACCTCACTCCCACCTATGTCAGGACAGTTGTAGGACAGCACTCTGATGCAATGCAAAGGTCCAGTTTAATCATTTCATGGGGAATCTATTACCATTCAGCTCATCTCTAGGTGTAGATAAGGTTTACAGGAAACCATCATCTGGGAAAAGACTGCTTCATTTCACCCAAGACATCAGGTTAATATTATCCCCAAGGGACAATTGCTTCTCTTACAGAGGAAACGTTCGACTAATGGAGAATTTAAACATACCTTTATCAAATTGTTTGACAGATTTCATGCTAGGGGTTACAATAAGAAACTTTTGGTCCAGGAGTGTGATTATGCCTTATCTAGACATAGAGAGGAGCTGAGTGAGTAGTTTTCATCAAAAACTAGATTCCAAAACTGATAATGCAGTTTGGTTTATCACTACTTACAGCCCCCAATACAAGGAAGTTTGTAATATAATCATAGCTGTTCTACCTATTCTTGAATGAATTAATGAATAATGAATGAATATGTTTATTTATATAGCGCCACAAGTGTATGCAGCGCTTTACAATTTCAGGGTTAAAGGTGATTTGTAGAGTGAAACATTGGGAGCGAGGTCCCTGCCCGAAAGCTTACAATCTAAAGTAACTAATGACAAATTATTATCTATCTTTAGTGGAGAACATACATTTCTGGCAAAGCACAACACCACTGTTGATAACTTGTCTCCTAATTTATCTATGAGTAAAAGAACCAATCCTACATGGTTTAAAACAATGGGCTTTTTCAAGGGTGGTGCTGAGATTTGTAAATGTTGTAATTTTATAAATGTATCCAGAGAAAAATCGCAGTTGATGGTAATGTTTATAAAATCTCTATCTATGTTAATTGTAATACAGATTACCTGTTCACCTGTTCAGTATGTGAGACATACTATCTGTCCCCTTATGAGTAGATTATGTAACAGCAGCCTAGTATATTCTTAATGCCCCTCAAGGTAATATCAGATGTTAGTTTTCAAGTTATTAAAAGGATAGGAGTTCCCTGAAGAAGGGGTAAATTGATGAAATTGATAAGTAGAAAGGAGACCTTTTGGATATTTAATCTCCAAATGAAGGCCCCCTTGGACTTAATTCAGAGTGGAATGTTAACCATATTGTCTGAATCTTCTTTTCCTCCCATTTCTCCCTGTTCATGAGTCAATATAATTATATTTACCCTTTTATTTACTTTTTTATTTATTATGTAATTGATGTTTTTTGTTATATATATATATATCTGGTTATATGCACATCTGTGCAAATATATATGGTCTTTCCTTGTTCTCTTTTTGCTTATTTCAATGTTCTCATAGGGGAATTTAATAACATTTTGTATTTTTAGGTATTTTTTTGTTTTTTGTATTTACTTTGAGGAAAATTACTATTAGACACATTAAAGGGATAGTAATGTTTCATAATAAAAGCAGCTCTAATTCATCTTCATAGTATTTGGGCCTTGGAGAGTGTTATTTCAATTCTGTCAGAGTTGTAGTTCAAGAGTAATTGAATGATAAAGTATCCCCCTCCCGCCCCTTCTATTGATGTAACACTGCTCAGCTTAGAGCAGCAGGGAGTGTCCAGGTAGATTGCAAAGAGGGACAATCTTCAATTAAGAAAAGGGAAAAGGCTGAAAAACCTGTCAAGGGGGCAGGGTTTTCAATGTTCTCACAGTAAGAATATTGACCCTTGATGTGAACTGTCTGGTCTATGGACTGGATTCCACATCCGAGGAGTGGGGGTTTATACTAGGTAAAAGGGACAGGAGGGGGAAACTTTATCATTCAATTACTCTTGAGCTACAATGCTCACAGTATTGAAATAACACTCTCTATGGCTCAATTGCTATTAAGATTAATTGAAGATGCTGTTTTTGTGAAACATTACTATCACTTTAATAGTTATTATGTTCTGTTGGTCAGTACGGTCACTCTATTTGCCACACAAGGGATTATCACTCTTATTATCTTAATCAATGAAATATCTCTTTGTTTTAATGTACTCTTATATAGAGCAACATCTGGCCTTTGTCCTTTTATCTATTATTAAGCACTGGTTTTGGCATGAAACATGTATTACTACTTTGTAGTTCTGATAGTCCTTCCCCCTCTTTTTGTCTCACCTCTCAGTACGTGTTTGTCTTTTAATCATTTTCCAATAAATATTTATTTTTGTGGGACCAAAGTACAATGTCTGTTGTCTGCGTCGAATCACCACAGGAATTGAGTACCGTTTATGCTAGAGCACCCACATTTTCATTACTAGTGGTGAATCTCATGTGTTACAAAATGTTGTTTTGGCCATCAGCCTATTTTGTTTCAGATAGCGTTTGAGTACTTTTTCTGCTTTGTCTAATATACTTTTGTATGGGACATATATCAGCCTTCACTAATCTGTCCCTAATCTGTCCCTCAAATTACTATTCCTTTTGTCACATCAGTCTCTATTCACTATTTGCCTTATCTCAGGTGATGAGGAGCAATACATAGACACTAGATATAACCTCTTCTTCATCACACCTCAACTCCCTTTAGGATGCAGTAGTTAGCCTCTATCCAAACAATGAATTTTCTGGATATAATTACCTAACTAATTACTGGCATAATCCCTGTTAAAAAATGTCTGCTTTATTTCTCACATCATCAGTATACCTGAGAAATAATCTGGAAACAAGGAATTATCATATACAAACAAGTGTTATATATATATATATATATATATATATACACACACACATAGCTGGGAACTCTCTGGTTTTGCAGAGTCTAATTTGCCGGATGTGAGGAGTTTCTGCCTACTCTGCCTACTTATGCTCCATCCCACCCAGTTCCTTGCAATCCCCACCCTATTCACCTACTTCCCCAGGCTATTCTACCTTTTTTTTGTGTGTGTGTGTGTGTGTGTTTTTTTTTTGCCAACCCCCCTTGTGATTAAGCCCCACCCCTTTTTCTGACACGAATCGCATCACAGAGCTCACCCAGCGGCTTTATATATACACACACACACACACACACACACATGAGGAAGCATTGTGTGCCAATTTTTGTCTCCCTCAAGAGACAAACACACTGAGGGGCGGCAGAGTTATGCAGAATGCCTTTCCAATTGGTAAAGCATGGGGCTGCCCACTCCTGTGAAAATCTCCGCAAGGACTTCACCCTCCACCACCTCCCATTTACGACATATAAAATTTCACACTCCAGCACAATACATACCTCCTCCCTCTACACCCTTCCACGCCTTTGGCTGATCCACTCACACTCCCCTTCGACACATTGCCTCACATTCCCTTTCACCTCCACATCGCCTCACATTCCCCTTCCACTGTTCGACTCACAATCACCTTCGACTGTTCATCTCACATTCACCTTCGACTGTTCAACTCACATACATCACGTCCCTACTATTCACAGACTTCTTTCTACACTCTCCTCCCCTCCCTTTTGACGCCTTCTCTCCTGTTGTTCATTATCACAGTCTCCTCTGTCCACATTCCCTCCCATATCCTATGCTCCACTGTTTAGACTCACACAGCTTTCACACAATCTCCATCTCCCCTCTTTTCACTGCCTCCCATTATGCCTTTTCCCCTCTCTGCTCTCTGTTCCACTATGTCCACCTTCTCTGCTGTCCATGCTTTATCCTCTTTTACCTTCCCCTATCACATTTGTAACATCCTCCTTTTTGCCTATTTCCCCATTTCCATGCTTTTGCCTATTTTTCCCTCCTACCTTCCCTTTTGCCACCTCCCACCTTCCCTTTTGATTCACACTGCCCCAGGACAATGTGCCATGCAGTCTGAATCAAACTGCTCTGTGCCTTCAGCTAAACTGAACCTGTGAACACCATCTGTAGCACTACTGCTCTGTCAGCAACCGTGGGTAACGTCTCCGCTTGTCCCTTTGTACTTGGTGGTTGCTGTGCACTCTCTTCACTTCTCACTCACCGGCTTCCCGAGACTACATGTTTCTAAACATGGAAGCTTCAGCAAGGAAGGACGGGGAGGAGAGACACTGACTGCTCCAAAAAAAGCATGGTAAAGAGTGAAGCCCATTGTAACATAGATGGGTAACTGGTGACTCCCACATTGATGGACTACAGTTCCCATCATCTTCATCCTCATCCACCTGCATGATGGCTGTTATAGTCCAGCAGCCATTGTAACACAGATGGGCAACTGATGGTTCCTCCGTTGTTGGACTACAGTTCCCATTATCCTTAGCCACCCATGTGATGGCCGTTGTAGTCCAGTAGTTGGAGAGCTACATTTCCCTCTACCTTCTCTGAATTAAAATCTGATGTTTCCTGCAGAATCTTATTCTATCACCTTAGGTTTTAAGATTCTATCAAGAAACTTAGCAATAAGGCTAAAGATTGTGGCAACAGTGAATTCTATCGGCTTAGCATGACTGATAGTTTAAATGCCTGAACTTGTCTAGTTAGCTGCCACCTGTCTAGCTGAAGATATTCACATAAAAATGTGCTTTAAGTTTAATATTACTAAAGAATGTCGCATTTTCACAATCCAACGTAAAGAAATCTGGTTTGCAGTACAAAATTACACTTTCTGTAACAAATCTTGTTCATCTTGAGAGAGCTAAGCCAACAATTAATGACTACTTTTTCATGGTTCTTGACCTTTAGTTATTGCTTCTTTCTCTACCTGCTGTGACACTTCAATTTTTCCCTCTATTGGTCTATCCCTCTTCTTCTTCTCTGGGCCTTTGTGAAAACATCTCAGGTGATACTAGGTCCTCCACATACCATAGGACAGAGTTATGTACTCTACCTTTGAGAATCTGAAACTTTTTTGGATTCTGTATTACTTTCATAATCTGTCCAATTATTGCTTATGCTTTTACAGAAACTCTGAAGTGTTCTTCCACCTTTGATTCGCCCTGTAGCCTTGTCTCTAAAACCACAATTTGAGACTGTAAAAGTGGCATCTCCTTCTGGATATGATATATGGTCAGAATCATTAGATCTTTGGAACACTTATTTAAAACGGATTCCCATTTAGAATGAAAATCTGGATCATCTAAGAACAGAGGAGTTCTTAAATGAGAATGTAGGGCTCTGGGGATGTGTTTTCATTAACAGCACTCCACCAGTATCTTCTAATATAAGCCAAATGCTAATAGCTACAGCTGAATGAAGATATAGTCACATTGACCATCCTAACACTGTCAATAGTTAGAAATTCACTTGTCCCCCTTAATTTCTGAGCCCATTCGTAGGTATTCTTTCTCTGAATATGAGAATGCCTCGGTATGGATTCTCTGGTTGTTGCCATGACTATGACTAACATACATTTCAATTCCTCCAGTGCATCAATCTTCTATAATATTAACAATAGTAAATATCAAGTTGTGAGATCTGTACATGTATGCAGTTTGTGTTGTGTGCTATCAAAGGAATGTATTATTTCACTCCAGCTGTATATAAGGATAAATACAGGACAGCATTCCAAAGCAATGCAAAAGTCCACTTTTATCAGTTTCATATATTACAGCAACATATCAGAAAACAAATATCCTTACAGGTTACATCACCCTTTTTCAAGCTAAACTGGTAATGTAGCAACAAACAACGTATATATTATTCAAAACCAAGCTCCAAAATGGTGTGATAAATCAAGTCAGACTATTAACGTCCTCTTAAGTTATTGGTACCAATTGGCTTTCAGATACATTTGCTATAGGTACTCTGTAAACACTTGTATGCTTTGAAGTGTGTTGCAAATTTCGTTAACACCCAAGGTGCATTGTAATGCTTTTACTACGTGGGTATTTCTGACTCATAAAATTTAATTAACACCCAAGATGCATTGTAATGCTTTTACTACGTGGGTATTTCTGTCTCATCATAATTGTATGTTTAGAAATGCAAGTAAAAGAAAGTGTATTCAACCCTTTAATTACCAGGGGTGAGTGCATTGCAAACCATCTGGTCCTTAAAGGGTTAAGTACAGGGCAAGGAGGTCTACGAGTGCGTGAGCATAGACACGTATCAGTGTATGAGTGCAACAATTTCTGTGTGCATCAGTGTTGTTAAAAGCATACAAGTGTGAATGTGTAGAAGAGGTTTTGCTGGTTTGTGCTGTTGATATGAAGTAGAAAGCAGGTTATTTTCAGATATTACATGATGTAGAAGGGTTTAGGAATTCACTTTCAAGCAGCAGCTCCAAAAAGGAATAGAACATTTTCACTAGTAAAAAGGAGCATTGATGTAAAGCATCATCATTTTTCATCTGTAAAATTCATTGGGTAGACCTCATCATGACTATGCAGAACAGTTCTGGTAGCAGTTCATAACAAGAACATTATGTAATTGGAAAGACTACAAAGCAGAGCAAGAAGTGTACAAAGGAAATGAGAGAACTAGATTGTAAAGTTCTGCTAATCAAAATATCAATGAGCCTTATGGAATAGGCATTCATTTTGAAACACCTTCCATCAGATGAATGTATTATTTTTGCTTACTGTTTTCACCCCTTGAGTGCCAGCAATGCGCTGCGTACCCCTCTGGCACTCAAAGGGTTAATAATTTTGCTCATTTTTACTCAAAAGAACATTGGTCCATATTTATAAAATCTGACTGGTTCAGTTATGGAGCAAATCAACTTCACCATAGGAAACGAATACAAATTCTTACTGATTTCAAGGGGGTCTTTTAACTCCTACAGTGCTAGGGAAGTCTTCAGAGCTCTATTCAAATCAATGGTAATTTGGAGAATATCTATTTGTCCTTTACAGTGCAGTTGGTTTGCTCCATAATTACACCAGCCCACTTTTATAATTATGGGCCATCACTTTCATATAGTAGTCCTGTCACCCTAAGACAAATTTATTTTGTTTTACAGAGAAATCTGCATTTATTTGTACTAGCTATTATTTATATATATAAATTAACCTTCACGTTTTGGTGGAACAGTGCGGCACTTCATATCAATACGCTGCACAGTATGCAGATTACAGTTATGTTCTAGGCCAAACTTACTCTTTGCTGTCCTATCAGAAATGTCCCCAGTGTGTGGGTTCTGCCTAGATCCATCTATAGCACAGAGTGTGTGTGTGTGTGTGTGTGTGTGGTAATATTGAGTCTGCACAGAAACAATTAGCGGAACTAGAAACAAAGCTACATTTTTAAAAAAACATCCTATATAATAATTCGCTAAGATGTTTGTCAGAAGCAGTCATGCGCAGTAGAGACTGCCCGAACGCACGGAATGCTGGGAGTTCTGTGCTGGGAGCATTCTGTGCTTTCGGGCAGTCTCTACAGTGCATGACTGCGTCGGCGGACACAGAGCAGGACCAGCCTCTTGACCCTCTGAGTCCAAATCCAGGAACTTTCTTATGGGCTAGGAATTGTCTAAATAATGTGAATTACGGCATAAAATGGGTGGGTCTTAATTGGGTGGATTGTACTGAGAGGCAAAAGGGTGGGGTTTGACTCTAGAATGGGTGAGAAGTTAGCAGATCAGGGGCTAGATTCTATTGCAGGTGCTAAATGTTAACACCTGTTTTATGAAACATTTTCTTATTTAAGTCTATGGGGAAAACTAGAGATAAAAGCAGTGATAGAATTAGCACATGCAATAGAATCTAGCCCTAGGATGGGAAGTAGGCAGAATGACAAGTGGGAGGGGTTACACTGGAAACTCTCCAGATCTGGAGAACCAGTCTCTGTCCCCAGAGACCAGGAACTTAAAGGAGCAGTAAACTTTTTTTTATGAAAAAATATATATTGTAGGGATTTTCCTATTGAGTAAAATAAGGGTTCTTCCACTGCTGAGAGATTTATATCTCCAGAGTTATTACAGTTTAAACCCATGTTTTTTTTACATTAGGAGTGCCTTCTAGCGGTCAAATTCTAATTAGATTTCCTGTTAGATTCTAATGGAGAGGAAAGTCAGAGACATACAAATCTCCATAGAATGTGATAGAAACTGCCTGTCACTTCCTGTCAGTTAGAACTATCAGGAAGTAAACACACAGTAAATTCGCTTCATGGTTATTTGAAATGTTTTAAATTTTGAATAGAACATCTGACAGCAGCATTGGGAGGGACCTTGTTTTATTCAGCAGGAAAAGATCTATAAAGTATGTGTTTTCATAAAAAAAGTTTACTGCTCCTTTAACACTAAAAACTGGAGTCTCTGGAGCAGATCCAGGGAACTGCCAGGTATATCTTGTGTGTGTATGTATGTATGTGACAACCTGTATTGTATTAGAGTTTTTATAGAGAAAATATAAGAAAATCATTGCAGCAATGGGAGAGGAACACTGGAGTATATGAATGTTAAACATACAATACATAACACTTCCTATTGTCTTTTTTGTACAAAAAATGTAACTTAATTAGAAATACCAAGGATTAGGAAATAAAAGAAAACCAGTATCCTCTGTTTTAAATGTCAAAGGGGTATATACACGTTTACTGGGCTTTTGGAGGAGATATTTTAGTGAAAGTGCTAACCTGTTTTAAGGCTTTTTTTTTCTTTAAGGGACATAAAGAGTTTTAACCTACCATTGCAACTCCTTTCCACTGTATAACTTCTTCTCAACCTTTTCTTCAAAGAAAGAGATTAGCACTTTCAATGTGATTCAAGATAATGTACTGGAACGGGACTGCCTTTTATCTAACTTTCTGAGTGCCAGAATGTTGTTTAACCCTTTGAGTGCACTCAGAGGGTTAAAGTAATGTGTTACACACCCCTCTGGCACTCAGTGTGTTAAACCGATGAGTGCCAAAGGTGTGTGTGTGTGCAATGGTTGCTCACTACTCTTGCACTCAAAGGGTTAAATTAATTCACAGTCAGTCACTCCTACTACAATTTACACATGTTGCTGGTTAAATAGCAGATGTCAGAGTGTTCTTGTAAATGGAATATTTTCAGTTGTCTAAAGTTTAACGTGGTGCCATAGAGTTAAACTCTGAGCCCAATAGACACAAAAATACACAAGTCCATCAAGTTCAGCCTTTTCCTGATAACCCAGTGACTTAGAATTATATAGCTTTTCTGCTGCCAAATAAGTTAGTCTTTATCAGACCTTCCTGTTCTGCCCACTAATACACAGAATAATCCTGTATGTTCCCTTTTGAAAGAAATGTATCTATTGTTCTCTTAAAAGTACCCATTGTATCTTTCATAACCACATAATTGGGAAAGGAATTCCACAATTTAACACATGCTTTTTTTTAACTTGTAGATTAATTGTCTAGAAGTCTTACTGAAGACAGTTTCTTAGTCTTTTGCTGATGACACTAAGCCATGTAAGGAAATAAATACCTTTTTCAATGTGGATAAACTGATTTGCATTTGGATAAACTGATTGCATGGTCGGAAAAATGGCAGATGAGGCTTAATATAGATACATGTAAGGTTATGCATTTAGGCCGCAGAAACAAATATGCTACATATATACTAGATAGGTATACTGATATACAAGAGATTTAAAAGCAGTGTGCAGTGTCACTCAGCTATTCCAAGAGCCAATAAGGTAATATCATGTATAAAAAGGGGTGTAGATGCATGGGATGGGAATATAATTCTACCACTATAGAAATCCTTGGTAAGGCCTTATCTATAATATCGAGTACCGTTTTGAGAACCATTTCTTTAAAAGACGTTATTGAACCGGAAAAAGTACAGACATACAACAAAACTGTTAAAGGGATTGGAGGGTTTGAGTTATAATCTAAGACTATCCAAAATTGGTTTTGTTTATATTATAAAAGAGGTATCCAAGGGGTGATATGATTACCATTTACATATATCAAAGGACAATAAAAAAACTCTATAAGGGACTATTTACTCAGACAGCTGAACAGAAAACAAGAAGTCATCCATTAAGGAAAGGTGCTTTTGACCAAACAAAGGCAAAGATTTTTTATAGTAAGTGCAGTAAAGTTTTGTAATTCTTTGCATCTGGATGCTTTGTTTGAAGATACTTTAGTTGCTTTCAAAAATGGATACCTTTCTAGCTCAAAGCAATGTTGAGAATTATGACAGTTTGTTCCCAAGCAGATAGGATGTTGATCCAGAGAAATATCCGCCTGCCTTTCAGTCAGGATGGAATTGTTTTACACATTTAATTGGAAATGGCTTCGACATGGGTTTGATGCTTACCTCTGGATCAACAAGGGTGATATGGCACGGACTGAACTTGATGGACACATGTCTTTTTTCAGCCTCATCAACTATGAATCCATGCTAAATTATCCTTACTGATAACAATATTAGTTGATAACAATTTTAACTGGTAGCAAAGCTTTGGCATGTGAAATTGGTGCAATTCAGGAGCAAACCAACTGCAACATAGGAGAGAAATAAAACATCCCCAAATTCCTTTTGAGTTACATGGGCTTTTAGCCCCTTGACTGCAATATGTTGGAGACATCTCTAGCATTCAAGGGGTTATGAGCCGTTTTTAAATACCATAAAATCTCAGGTATAATACGCACCTGTGTATAATATACAGGTGTAAATTTAACCCAAGATATAAGGGGAAAACAAAAGTTCCTATGTATAATACACACCCTTGTTTTCCCTCCCTCTATCCACCAAAAAAACATTACTGATTCAAATCATAGACCTCTGTACACTGAAACTACAGTAGTGCCCTGCGAGGACCTTCAGGGCCTCAAAGGGCAATCCCATTATCTCGAATTAACACGTCCTCACAGGGTGGTACAGGAGGAGGGTTGCAAATGCAAGCATGCCGCCCAGTGTGCAAACATCCCAGATGCCTCCGGAGGGCGTGAGTAGAGGGAGGGGATGGTAGCAGCATAATGAGGTGGGCGGAGAAAGGGAAGCAGACATGTGGATATTTAGATTTTTTTCTTGTGTATAATATGCACCCCCCCGCATAAGGTGTAAAGGTGCAAAACTGTGAGTACTATATGTGAGATTTTACAGTAAATGGGAATATTTATTTGTTTGCTATAGTATAGTTGATTTTCTCTAGAACTGCACCTCTTCATCTCACTGACTATGTTTGTAATTTTTTTGAAAGAATCACAAAAAATCTCAACTTATTTTGCTTCCTTGTGTTTCAAGCATAAAGAGTCAGACCCCTGCCTAGTAAATGCCTCCTACATCTACAGTAAGTAAAGTGATGTGTCCCTGTATTTCCTATTTATCTACAATTGTTTGCTGATGGTACAAAGTAACCATTTGTTCAGGGTCATTTCAGGAAACCCCCGAGGCCCCTAGAGCTGGAGGCCCCAAACATCGGAATTCATTTAGGATCATTTTAAGTTTACTGATTGCTTTGCCTTTTCACCATTCTTGTTTATGTGAAAAGCAGTTACATTACTGTGTTGCACACCCAGAACAGCTTCACTCCTTCCTGACAATCAGACCTCAGAATTAATCTGGTTCTTTCCTGAATGGAAACAACAGGCCAGAAGGAGCGCAAAACAACAATATATAATCTAATTTAGATATGAATCAACCATGTTTTAATATATTATTGGCATTTGTATTTTTTTGACCAATAAATTGTTATACTTTTTTTATACATGAGTGGATACAGATAATTTATTCATCACTAGAGGAATTTAGCCATAGCTGGGTGGCTTTTGATACCCTGCTTGCTTTTAACAGTTGTTCCAACAAGCGACCATCTATAAGAAGACGTTTGAGTACATGGCTGATTCATATCTAGATTAGAATATTGTTACAGCTTACCTGACTGCAGGCGTGAGTCAGTACTCTCACTTCGTCTGCTCAAGATCCAGTGTTCCGGTTCCTGCTCCTGTTCTTGCAGAGACTACCAGTGGCTGAGGCCTACTCTCCAGCAGAGTGATCAAGCTTGACAGCCTACTATTCCTGATAGCAGTGCTTGCTGGCTTGTAACCCTCTGCTTGCTACTTGTGTATATAGTGTGATCTACTTTTAATAAATTTTGCATTAAACTATACCGTACTGACTCCTGAACATTATTGGTAAACCGTGACATATATATACTGGTGGTTTGTGCTCCTTCTGGCCTGTTATTTCTGTTTCTACTAGGGATCCTGTGGGTCTTTCTTGTTCTGCTGGGAAGCGCCATCTACCATCCATTGAAAGTTGACTGAGTGGGGGGCAGTCTGGAGTCCCTCATTCATTCTGCTGACCACTTATAGTGGTTTTATATATTGTGAGTACCATGGTGTACTGGTGAATGTCTAATTACCGAAGGCTAATGCACTAAGAAACTCCCCTCTCTTTTCTTGTCTTTCCTGAATGGACTGCTGGAAACCCACAGTGAGGTCTCATGCATTAAAACACCTCTGCATTTGTCTCTTCATAAATATTTTCATTACATATAAAGAGTAATAATTTTATTTCTCCTAACCCCTTTGACCCTGAAAATATATTACTTACAAGAGGGTTGAAAGCTCATGTGGTTTAGTATTTGTAATTAGTGTACCAAACTCAGTTGCGGCTCAATAAAATAATTAAGCCATTTAAATTACAAATGGATATTTATGATCTGCACAAAGTGCTGGACACTTGCAGAACCACAAGACATTAATTAACTTGTATCACAGTTACAAACATTTAGCAGAACACAATGAATGAGTCCTTATTTGCTGCCTGAGCAGTTTGTTTTTGTTTCCATAGAAAACAGAGTATGTACAAAGGAAAATAGTATAGTGATTTAAACCAGAATGCTAAATGTTTGGAACCAGTCTACAGTCAAGTATAAATATTGAATTATTTTATTATTTTCAAGGGGATCTATAAAAGGTTATTATGGGTATAGCCTAGTAAGTCAAAGCAATTTATTATGACTCAGTAGAATTTTTATAACAATGGTGTTCTTTGTTTAGAACATAATATGCACATAAAACATGTTTTAGTTCACCCAAAGTAAAGTTTACCATCTAGCATATTTGGTTATGTTGCAAATAAGCAGTAACACCTGCACTATGCAAACAAGAGTCAGATTTCTCTAGACAGCCTACACTTACAGCAGAATTCATTTACTGTCTGTCTAATGTTTAGTACACTATATTTATTCACAGAAAGGTAAGGGTATTTCAACTTATAAGGAAATATTTTTTGATAATTTAGCCATACCAAAAAGGGTTTAAGTTTAGTTATTTTTTTTTTTATGGTTTGCCATTTTAATGCTCAAGGGTATGAATTATTTTTGGACTCTTGGGACCTCATTGGATTCTGACACTGACCCCACCCCCTTTTTTCTCAACTTTGTCTTGTCAGCAGCAAAACAAAATTTCCATAGCAATGGTTCAAATTTATTTCATCAGCCTGAAGCTGAACTGACAGGTTGCTGCTGGGGTTAGAACCATAGTATCAAAATTGATTGGACCAGCCTGACCAATACTCTGACTTCTGGTTTAGTCTTCTTTACTTACGTTTGAAGAACTTCTTTGGTGGGTTTCTGAAGACATCAAAAGGTGGATCACATATCTCAGGATGGATTATCTCTACTCCGCCAGCCACATGGATTCAAAATGCAACCCATTCACTATCCTAATTAACATAATTGTTCTATTAGTCTGTCATGTTATTTGCTGCAACTAAACTGTAGTTGTAATAATCCAGTCCAGGTTTTGCTGTGAGTTTAGCTTTGTAACGAATACACGATGGAACTGTAATGTTATAAGTTGAACAAATTCTTTGGGTTGTAAGGCTTGTGGTTAATAGATGTTTAATAAAAGGCTGATGTGGGCTTTTACCATTTAATACATTTTCTGTTGTGTTTATTTACTATTACAAATGTCTACCTGATGAGAGACAACTCATTTCTGTACTTTGGCAACTCCCTTTCAAGGGAATCAGCTATAAAGAACAGCATAAACATAGCCTAGGAAAGCTTTCTCTCACCTTAGTGCATATCTGATTTGGTATCTATGCTACGTTTGGAGTTTTCTACTTATAATTTATATAAGAAATTGACAGGTTCTGAGTAAATATGTGGGGAGAATTATTGACACCCACCTTCCAGGATTGGGTTTGATAAGTTTAGTGTTTGTGATCAGGTTGTGGCTAGAATTAAGGCTCAATCTTGGATTGAGTTTTAGGTTTGCTGTTTTACTACATCATATACAACAGCAAATTACCATTATGATTAAATCAAACCCTAAAAGTTGAACAGAAGCTCTAAAAGCTAACCCTAAAGTGAGACATCTGGCCTGCTGCTATTCAGAGATTTGTAAGATTTTTGTAAAGAATCTTTTCTTTGTCTAGACAGTAGCAAAATCTTTGGGAGCTGACAACATTCATACTGAAGGGGAATGTACCTAAACAGATTGATACCATTATAGTCACAAACATCCATGCTCTCCAAACAAGGCTCAGCAGTTTTCACACCCACACCGGATCAGAACACAAATAACACCCTCAGTTTATTACTCTATTTCCACCAGGATATTGCAATATATTATCAGGATTTAACCCTTCATCTGCTGCCACAGAAAACAGCAGCTCTACTCTCTGTGCAATCCTGAATGCTGGACAGCTCTTGTAGTCACTGTATGTTGTCCTAAGTAGTCTTGGGATATCCTGTTATTTAGCATTCTCCAGACCCATCTGGCTCAACAATGACTTCCCTGTCATCCCTGTGCACTTCTGCTTTGCCAGATTATTAAGCATAATCTAGGTGGTGTTTATTTGTGCGCCAAAGTGTCTTCTCCATACTGGACTCAGCTTGACCTTCACTATGTCTGCACTTAAATCCCTGTTAATATAGTATCTGCTCTGTTTGACTACACCTGCTGCCTTCTTACTTCATCTCTTACTGTGCAAGTTCCTGTGACTAGTGTTGAGCGAGCATGCTCGGCCGATGCTCGGATCGGCTCGAGCATCGCTCTGCTCGGCACATGGCGGTACTCGTACGAGTACCGCATGTGCTCGCCCGCCATGTTCGGGTCTCCTCCCCGCACGTTTTGCGGCTGCTGCGCAGCCAATAAACGTGCAGGGAGGCTCTGACATCGGTGTAATGCCAGCAGCCATGTTGGCTGCTGGCATTACACTGATTGGCTGGCCAGAACCCGTGGTCAGGTGCTGTATAGCACCTGACCATCGAGTTCGGCTCAGTCTGAGCCAGGGAGAGCTGAGGATAGGAAGGGAAAGGCAGTGTAGGGAGGAAAAAAAAAAAATTGTGACAAAAAAGAACCAAAAGTCCTTTTTAGGACTACTGTGTGTGGGGGCAGCAGGTTATATTGTGTGTGGGGGGAAAAAAAAAAAATATTCTGTTTAGTGTGAAAAGTTGCAGATTAGAGCACATTCTGTTTAGTGTGCACAGTTGCAGATTAGAGCACATTCTGTTTAGTGTGCAAAGTTGCAGATTAGAGCACATTCTGTTTAGTGTGCAAAGTTGCAGATTAGAGCACATTCTGTTAAGTCTTCAAACTAAAATATCAAAGTCACGTATTCCATTCAGTGTGCGTCGCCGCAGTTTAGCAGCACATTCTGAGTACTGTGCAGAGTTGCAGAATAGGAAGAAATACTGTTAAGTCTTCAAACTAAAATATCAAAGTCACATATTCCATTCAGTGTGCTTCGCCGCAGTTTAGCAGCACATTCTGTGTACTGTGCAGAGTTGCAGAATAGGAAGAAATACTGTTAAGTCTTCAAACTAAAATATCAAAGTCACATATTCCATTCAGTGTGCTTCGCCGCAGTTTAGCAGCCTATTCTGTGTACTGTGCAGAGTTGCAGAATAGGAAGAAATACTGTTAAGTCTTCAAACTAAAATATCAAAGTCACATATTCCATTCAGTGTGTTTCACCGCCGTTTAGCAGCCTATTCTGTGTACTGTGCAGAGTTGCAGAATAATAAGAAATACTGTTAAGTTTTCAAACTCAAATATTAAAGTCACATATTCCATTCAGTGTGTTTCACCGCAGTTTAGCAGCCTTTTCTGTGTACTCTGCAGAGTTGCAGAATAATAAGAAATACTGTTAAGTTTTCAAACTCAAATATTAAAGTCACATATTCCATTCAGTGTGTTTCACCGCCGTTTAACAGCCTATTCTGTGTACTCTGTACAGTTGCAGAATAATAAGAAATACTGTTAAGTTTTCAAACTCAAATATTAAAGTCACATATTCCATTCAGTGTGTTTCACCGCCGTTTAACAGCCTATTCTGTGTACTCTGTACAGTTGCAGAATAATAAGAAATACTGTTAAGTTTTCAAACTCAAATATTAAAGTCACATATTCCATTCAGTGTGTTTCACCGCCGTTTAACAGCCTATTCTGTGTACTCTGTACAGTTGCAGAATAATAAGAAATACTGTTAAGTTTTCAAACTCAAATATTAAACTCACATATTCCATTCAGTGTGTTTCACCGCAGTTTAGCAGCCTATTCTGTGTACTCTGCAGAGTTGCAGAATAATAAGAAATACTGTTAAGTTTTCAAACTCAAATATTAAAGTCACATATTCCATTCAGTGTGTTTCACCGCAGTTTAGCAGCCTATTCTGTGTACTCTGTACAGTTGCAGAATAATAAGAAATACTGTTAAGTTTTCAAACTCAAATATTAAACTCACATATTCCATTCAGTGTGTTTCACCGCCGTTTAACAGCCTATTCTGTGTACTCTGTACAGTTGCAGAATAATAAGAAATACTGTTAAGTTTTCAAACTCAAATATTAAAGTCACATATTCCATTCAGTGTGTTTCACCGCCGTTTAACAGCCTATTCTGTGTACTCTGTACAGTTGCAGAATAATAAGAAATACTGTTAAGTTTTCAAACTCAAATATTAAACTCACATATTCCATTCAGTGTGTTTCACCGCCGTTTAACAGCCTATTCTGTGTACTCTGTACAGTTGCAGAATAATAAGAAATACTGTTAAGTTTTCAAACTCAAATATTAAAGTCACATATTCCATTCAGTGTGTTTCACCGCCGTTTAACAGCCTATTCTGTGTACTCTGTACAGTTGCAGAATAATAAGAAATACTGTTAAGTTTTCAAACTCAAATATTAAAGTCACATATTCCATTCAGTGTGTTTCACCGCAGTTTAGCAGCCTATTCTGTGTACTCTGTACAGTTGCAGAATAATAAGAAATACTGTTAAGTTTTCAAACTCAAATATTAAACTCACATATTCCATTCAGTGTGTTTCACCACCGTTTAACAGCCTATTCTGTGTACTCTGTACAGTTGCAGAATAATAAGAAATACTGTTAAGTTTTCAAACTCAAATATTAAAGTCACATATTCCATTCAGTGTGTTTCACCGCCGTTTAACAGCCTATTCTGTGTACTCTGTACAGTTGCAGAATAATAAGAAATACTGTTAAGTTTTCAAACTCAAATATTAAACTCACATATTCCATTCAGTGTGTTTCACCGCAGTTTAGCAGCCTATTCTGTGTACTCTGCAGAGTTGCAGAATAATAAGAAATACTGTTAAGTTTTCAAACTCAAATATTAAAGTCACATATTCCATTCAGTGTGTTTCACCGCAGTTTAGCAGCCTATTCTGTGTACTCTGCAGAGTTGCAGAATAATAAGAAATACTGTTAAGTTTTCAAACTCAAATATTAAAGTCACATATTCTGTGTAAGATGAAGAAGGCGGGTAAAAAGGGACGGGGAAGTGGACGTGATCCTGAAAGTTCAGGGCGCGGGTCAGGACGCGGAGAAACTGTGCCTGGTGCCAGAGCACAAGAAAGAAAGACATCCACCATACCTAGCTTCATGTGTAATTTTACAGGGCGTCGCAGGACATCACTCTCGAGGTCCGACCACTGCGAACAGGTGGTCGGTTGGATGACAGCTGATACTGCTTCCAGTCGGTTAAGCACCACCCTGTCTTCCACCAAGTCCACTCTCAGTAGCCAAGAGTCTGGTCAACATAATCCTCACTCTGATCATCCTTCCTCCCACCATACACGGTCTGGTCAAAGAAGTGATCCCACACTGGGATATAGTGAGGAGCTCGTCTCATCACCAATCCTTCATTTGACCCTCTCTCCAAGCACGCTTGCAGAGGAACATGACATCTTGTGCCCTGATTCACAACCTCTAGAGGCTACCCAATCACAAGAAGATGACAGATGTGAACGGCATTTAAGGTCAAAGGAAGTAGTGGATGATGATGATGATGATGATGAGACACAGTTGCCATTAAATCAACCACTATTTCCGTCTCAAGACCTTGTTGAGGAGAATGTTATACAGTTGTCAATGACTGAGTATGTGGTGGGATCAAGACTTGAGGAGGATGATCAGAGTGAGGAAGTGGAGGAGGACTTGGTGGACGATGAGGTGACTGACCCCACCTGGGAAGGTGTAGAGCCGAGCGATGACAGCAGTCCTGAGGGTGAGCCATCTGCAGCACCGCAACAGGCTGGAAGAGGCAGTGGTGTGGCTACAGAAAGAAGGCGGACCGCACCAAACCGGCCCGCAAATGTTCCACGGAGCACCCCCTTGCGTAAATCTACCTTGCCAAGGGGTAGGTGTTCCGCGGTATGGCGTTTTTTTAAGGAAAGTGCGGACGACAAAAGAATTGTAGTTTGCAACCTGTGCCACACCAGAATGAGCCGAGGCATGAACACTAGAAACCTCACCACCACCAGCATGATCCGACACATGGCATCCAAGCACCGTAGTAAGTGGGAGGAACGCCTGGATCGCCCATCTGTGTCTGCAGGCCACACCACTGCCTCCTCTTCCCCTGTTTTCGGTGCCGGCCAATCGCCTGTCGAAGGCGCAGGCCCGCATACCTCCCGCCCTGCACCTGTAGCATCTGAAGCACCATCAGCGACCACATCCACTTCCCTGTCCCAGCACAGCGTCCAAATGTCGTTACCCCAGGCATTTGAGCGCAAGAGAAAGTACCCAGCCACCCACCCACAGGCCATAGCACTAACCTCACACCTTTCCAAATTACTGGCCATCGAAATGCTGCCATTTAGGCTTGTGGACACTGAGTCCTTCCGCAGCCTGATGGCAGCAGCTGTCCCTCGGTACGCGGTCCCCAGCCGCCACTACTTTTCCCGGTGTGCCATCCCCGCATTACACCACCATGTGTCCCGTAACATCACCCGTGCCCTGACCAACGCAGTTACTGGGAAGGTCCACTTAACGACTGACACATGGACAAGTGCTTGTGGCCAGGGACGCTACATTTCCCTGACGGCACACTGGGTGAATGTCGTGGAGGCTGGGAGCGACTCGGACCCTGGGATGGCACGGGTGCTACCCACGCCGAGGATTGCGGGCCCTACCTCCATCAGGGTTTCCACCAGCACCTACGTTATTGGCTCCTCCTCCTCCGTTTCCACCTCCGAATTCTCTACACACACCGCCACTCCCCCATCAGCCAGTAGCTGGAAGCAGTGTAGCACTGCAGTGGGGAAGCGTCAACAGGCCGTGCTGAAGCTGATCTGCCTTGGGGACAAACAGCACACGGCCTCAGAGCTGTTGCAGGGGATTAGTCACCAGACCGAGCAGTGGCTCTCGCCACTCAACCTGCAACCAGGCATGGTTGTGTGTGATAATGGGCGTAACTTGGTGGCGGCTTTGGAGCTCGGCAAGCTCACACACGTACCATGCCTAGCGCATGTATTTAATTTAGTGGTGCAGCGATTTCTAAAAACCTACCCCGATGTGCATGATCTCTTGACCAAGGTGCGCCGCGTGTGTGCACATTTCCGTAAGTCATCAACAGCTTCAGCCGGCCTGTTGAAGCTGCAGCAGCGCTTACAATTGCCAGCTCACCGGCTGCTGTGTGACGTGAGCACGCGCTGGAACTCCACCTTCCACATGTTGGCCCTGCTTTGTGAGCAGCAGAGGGCAGTAGTGGAGTACCAGCTGTTACACGGTCGTCGCCTCTCCGTTCAACTTCCTGTAATCAGAAGTGAGGAGTGGGAATGGATGTCAGACCTCTGTGAGGTTTTACGCAATTTTGAGGAATCGACACAGATGGTGAGCGGCGATAACGCTATTATCAGTGTAACCATCCCACTTCTGTGTCTACTGAAACGCTCGCTGCTCACAATTAAAACCGACGCTTTGCATGTGGAAGAGGTGGAAATGGGGGAGGAAGAGCTTACACAAGGTGATAGCCAGAGCACCCTCACTTCGTCTTCTCAGCGACAATTGGAGGAGGCGGAGGAGGAGGAGGAGGAGGAAGACACGGTTGCCTCCGCTACAGAGGGTAGCCATGGAACTTTAGTTCCATCTCTTCAGCGTGGGTGGGCAGAAGAGGAGGAAGAGGATGAGGAGATTGAGAGTCATCCTCCTGGTGAGGACAGCGAAATCTTGACTGTTGGTACTCTGGCACACATGGCTGACTTTATGTTAGGCTGCCTTTCCCGTGACCCACGCGTTGTACGCATTTTAGACAACACGGATTACTGGGTGTTCACCCTTCTGGACCCCCGCTACAAAGAGAATTTCTCATCTCTCATTCCTCCGGTGGAGAGGACAAGCAAAATGTTGCAATACCAGAAGGTTCTTGTCGAAAAATTGCTCCAAAATTTTCCATCTGACAACGCTGGCGGCAGAGTACGTGCTACCTTGGCCAACCGAGAAGGGGAGAAAAGGGGAGCACACAGCAGTTCCGAGAAAGGCAGGGCAACACTCTCCAAGGCGTGGGACACCTTCATGACACCCCGCCAGCACCCTCACCCTGATGCGCAGCCTAGTGTCACAAGGAGGGAAAAGTTTTGGAAGATGGTGAAGGAGTACGTAGCAGACCGTGTCAGCGTCCTCAATGATCCCTCTGTGTCTTACAACTACTGGGTGTCCAAGCTGGACACGTGGTATGAACTGGCACTCTACGCCTTGGAGGTGCTGGCCTGCCCTGCCGCCAGCGTTCTGTCTGAGCGGGTATTTAGTGCTGCTGGTGGCATCATAACAGATAAGCGTATCCGCCTTTCCACCGACAATGCTGATAGGTTGACACTTATAAAAATGAACAAGGCCTGGATTTCCCCTGACTTCTCCACTCCACTGGAGGAAAGCCCCGGGGGAACATAAACTCACTTTATATATGTTATTTACAATGATGTGAATACTCTGTATTCCCATTCACCCCTTCCACCCAAAAAACGGGTATATGGTTGACTCTTAATCTTCTCATCCTCCTCCTCCTCTTCCATATGCCCTGTGCTATAATTTTTATATAGGGCCAGCTCACCAGCGGGCCCTGTGATATAATTTTTATATAGGGCCAGCTCACCAGCGGGCCCTGTTTGCCAATTTTTATGTAGGTCAGCTCACCAGCGGGCCTTCTCATATAATGTTTTATTGGGTCAGCTCTCTAGCGGGCCCTCTCATATAATGTTTTATAGCGTCAGCTCACTAGCGGGCCTTCGCATATAATGTTTAGGATGGTCAGCTCTGCAGCAGACCCTCACCCATAATGTTTTAGATGGTCGGCTCAGCGCACGTTTCCCTCTTAATCATGGCCTCAGTTCAATAAAATCAAGGAAATTTTTGGGAGAATTTGCCTCTGTGCACGTTTCCCTCTTAATCATGGCCTCAGTTCTGAAAATCAAGGAAATTTTTGGGAGAATTTGCCTCTGCGCACGTTTCCCTCTTAATCATGGCCTCACTTCCGAAAATCAAGGAAATTTTTGGGATAATTTGCAGATGATATACAAGTAAATATACAGCAAATATTGTTTGGTAACAATTTTTCGCCTAAAGTCGTTTTTATTTTCCTTTTTGTGTGTTTTATGGTCAGTCTGTAAAAATGGCGTACTACGGGCGAAAGATCGTTCCCAGCAGCGATGTTGGAGTCCAAGATGCATCCAGACATCCTCCCTATGCTGTCCCTGAACCATTTCTGTGGTGTTTCCATCATTTTCTGCCCTTTTCCTATGGACCAGGCACCCTCCCCTCATCAGAGCAGGGGGTGCCTGGTGTAATGCTCGAGTCCTCCCATTGACTTCAATGGGGCTCGGGTGTTCGGCCGAGCACTCGAGCCTCAGGGGGTGCTCGGTCAGAGCACCCGAACACCCGAGCATTGGGGTGCTCGCTCATCACTACCTGTGACCTATCAACCACTGGGGCTCAACCCCTGGGGGTAAATATGTACGTAGTTCATGTCCTGTAGTCCCAGATACTAGATTCCTTTCATTGAAGCAGACTCAATGATTTCGTACAACAGCCTAATTGACTGATTACAACATTTTTGAATATCTAAATAAGCTTCAAAAAGAGTCAAACAGCTGTCTCAGCTACCGTTGCACAATTGTGATAATAAACTCCTAAAACTGGCATAGAACACAGCCACCATATTACCTACAAAAGAATCCTAGCCACTGAAGAAGTTCATATGTTTCCCACGGCCTGAGCGCTGTTAACTGAGAACATATGATTTCTTGCATTGTGTGATGTCCTCTATCTATTGCAGACACTGTACTCTTTCCTTTTTGTCTAGTGAAACTAAAATACCCATTTCCCTTTATCAGCTGTTTTTCCAGCTTGTTCACTGTCCTTCTTGCTTGATATTGCATGATAAACTTCTGTTCCTGCAGGCTTTCTCATAAAAGAATGATTAATGGGATGTTTTCACATCCCATTCTACTAGCCACAGTATTTAATAAAAATGGAACTATAGCTATAGGAACAATTGATTTTTATCTGTTTAACAGAAGAACATATCTAGGTATGGGTCCCTTTTTTGGGACAGTGACATTTAATTATCTTACATGCTTACAAGGTTTTCACCCGCGGCAACACAATGTGTTGGATACATCTCTGGCATGCAAATTCAGCAAGATAAACTGGAACAATTATTATGCATATTAACTGCACCATATGAGACATATGAAAATTCCCTTTCACAGAAATGTGGCTTTTAGTTCCTTTAATGCTGGAGAGGTCTCCAGTGCATTGAAAACCCCTATTGTAAATCAATTATGATAGAGGAATTTTCATTTTCCCTCACGGTGCAGCTGAATTGCTCCAGAATGGCTCCACTTTATCTGCTGAGTTAGGCCATTTGGACATTATGCAGAGAGCTAAAGAGTTTCAATTCTAATGCAACGCAACTGCAACATATGGGAAATTCATACTAATTTCAATAGATTTTTTAACCATTTGAATGCCATTGACATCTCAAACACATTGCTCTTCAATGTTTTGGAATACTTTATGGCATATTCAACAGCTTAAATGGGAACTATGCCATAGGAAAACAATGCTATTGATTTGTTTGACAGATTCATTTACCTAGGCAGGTGCCCTTGGTACAGCAGTCTGGTGTACCCATCTGTAAATATGTATGCATTGTATTTGCAGTTTCCTTTGTATATTGATCTCTGTTTAAACCTACGGATAGGTCATACCTCCCAATACCCAAATGGATTGTAAAATGCTATCAATTTTTTAAAAAAACGCTAACATCTAAAAATGATCTGGGCTTATACATACTGAAATACCTTGTACTTATGTAAGCTTTTGCAAAAAATATTTGTTGGTTTTCTGTGGCTTAAAGGGATAGTAATACTTTGTTTTAACTTTATTTTATTTTGTAGGCATTAAAAAACATGAAGAATGATATATATATTATCTCTCAAACCTTTATGGTTTAAGAGGTATTCACAAGCAAAGTTTCCCCTCCCACCCCTTTTACCTAGTGTAAGCCATCTCTTCTCAGATGTGGAATGCAGTCCATAGACCAGACAGATAACAGAAGGGGACACTCTTATTCCTATGAAAACAATGGAATCCCTGCCCCCCTTGACAAGCTTTTCAGGTTTTTTTCCTTATCTTAATTGAAGATTGTCCCTCTCTGCAATCTACCTGGGCACCTCCCTTCTGATCTGGCTGAGCAGTGTTACATCAGTAAAAGAGGTGGGAGGGGGACACTTTGTCATTGAATTACTCTTGAACTACAACTCTGACAGAACTGAAATAACACTCTCCAAAGTCCAAATACTATGAAGATTAATTAGAGCTGCTTTTATTATGAAACATTACTATCCCTTTAAAATCCAATCTTACTTATGCTCACTGGGGTCTCCCATTTCTGCCTGCTCCAGAATTCCCATTACAATAGCAGTCATGAAAGGTGATTTAGAAGCGATAGTGTTTTGTTGTCTTTTAATGAGTCTGAGATAAGATAAGCCATTCTGAATAGAAGAGTAGTGGGTGCTAATCACAGTACCTTAGCTGTGCACAAACCATTAACCAGATTATGTCTATATAGGCTAGTTTACACATGCATTAAAAATACAAGGTTATGATCAGATTGTAGGGATATACCATAAAATAACATTTTACAGATGCTACAAATTATATAAACCAATTTCATTTTTTGTGATAGTGTTGTTATAAACAAAATATTTGAAATGTACTATAAGAAAGATCAAAAGAGCCAAGAGATGGTATATAGAAACATAGAATTTGACAGAAGATAAGAACCTTTCGCCCCATCTAGTCTTCTCATTTTCCTACTAAAAAAAAATCAAACCTTATTTGGCCTTGGTCTTGTCTTACATTCAGCATAGCCTTATGCCTATCCCATGCATGCTTAAATTCCCTCGCGGTATTAACTTCTACCGCTTCTGCTGATAGGCTATTCCACTTATCTACTACCCTCTCAGTAAAACTTTCTTACATTACATTTGAACCTCTGTCCCTCTAGTTTTAGACCATGGTCTCTGGTCCTAACATTTTCACTCCTTTGAAATGTTCTACCCTCTTGCACTTTGTTGAATTCCGTCATATATTTGAATGTTTCTATCATATCCCTTCTCTCTCTCTTCTCACCTTCATGCTATACATGTTCAGATCCTTTAGTCTATCCTGATGTTTTTTTTCCTGTAAACCATTCGCCATTTCAGTAGCCTCTGTCTGAATTATCTATAGAGTATCTATATCCTTCTGGAGATGGGGTCTCCAGTCCTGCACACAATACTCTAGGTGAGGTCTAGAGTGGCAGGAGTTCCCTTTTTCTGTTACTAATGCCTCTAGATGTATAACCAAGAATCTTGCTTGAAGACAATTCAGTGAAAGTAAGTCAGTTTGTTACACAAATGAAGAACCACTTATTTCCAAGGGTAAATTTCCTTTTAAAAGCTCCATTTTAATGAAAGGAGATTTTCATTTATCCTCTATGGTGCAGCTGACATGCTGCAGTTATACCTAGTAAATTTTTTTCATAAGGTCCCATGTGAGGGGTTTAATCTATCGGAGAGTGCTTTCAGAATGTTAAAACCCATTATGTATTGTGAAGAAGTGTAAACACTTGAATGGAGCTCTATAAATACAGGAAATTGCAAATAAAATGCAGAAATATCTTAACAGCTATACATGACTGTTGTATGAAGGACTCCTACCTAGGTAGTGTAACTTGTTTTGTTGAAGGGATAGTAATGTTTCAAAATAAAAGCAGCTTTAATTAATCTTCATACTATTTGGGCCATGGAGAATGTTATTTCAATACTATCAGAGATGTAGTTCATGAGTAATTGAATGATAAAGTATCCCCTTCCTGCCCCTTTTACCTAGTCTAAGCCACCTCCCTTCAGATGTGGAATCTGGTCTTAAGACCAGACAGATCACAGCAAGGGACAATCTTCTTACTGTGAGAACAATGAAAACTCTGCCCCCCTTGACAGGTTTTTCAGGTTTTTCCCTTATGCTAATTAAAGATTGTCCCTTTCTGCAAGCCATCTGGACACCAGCTTTCTGTGAGCAGTATTACATCAATAAAAGGGGCTGGAGGGGGATAATTTTTCATTCAATTACACTTGAACTACAACTCTGACAGTATTGAAATAACACTCTCCATGGCCCAAATACTATGAATATTAATTGAAGCTGCTTTTATTTTGAAACATTACTATCTCTTTAAACCAATTAAAAGTGACTTGTTTTCCATTTTCCAGTAGATACATTTCTTCATTAACTTGGATGCTAGACACTTCTGCCACATCCATGAGGCTAAGATATAATTATTTGCTATGTCTCCTGCATTTCATGTGAGTTTCACATTATATCTAATCAGAGTAAGATACATTTCTCATTCCCTTGTGTTAAAGGGCAATTATCAGGATATTGCTTTTTTTGGCAGATATGTGTTCATGGGAGAAAATCTGCCGATGAAGCCAGATTTTCATTGTGAGTCCTGGCGGACAATCAGGGGAGCAGAAATAGGTTCTGAAAAGAAACCTTCGGTGCACCATTATTGGTCACGTAAAAGGAAACTGAACTGCAAGACTAAAATCTCACAATTTAGTCTCATTGGACTGCTTGTACAGCTCCATAGAACAAAATTAATTGCTTCCAAGTGTCTATAGCGATTGTGCCTGCAACCCGTGAGGTTTGCAGCTGAAATGAAAACTCCCTAAATGGCTGACAGGAGCAGTTTTGGTGGTGTACAGAGAAGCTCTAGTCTATTTACCAAGTCTGCGCCGATCGGATTAAAACAATAAGAAGTAACAAGGCGCAAAGGGAGCTCACTAATTAAAGATGTTCCAGGTTCTCCACTTTCCATCAAGTCTCAGATGTCTCCATCTAATATCCTTTGTCGGACTAAATAGATGAAAAAAAATCCAGGTAAATTCTAAGCCTTACACATTTCCTGAGCATGTGTGCATGATGAAGTGTACGGCCAGCTCAGGAAACTGTTCTTGTTTTTAAGCATGACAATAAAGGATATTCTGTTTTAACTTCTCACGTGTTTGGAAGCCATTCTGTATAGCATTGTGAGGCTGTAATCCCCTTCCATTGATCCCTGAGATGCCCTAAGTGCCAGTTCTATTACTTTCCATAGGAGAAGACTATGTAAAAATGTGAATTTCAGTTTAAGAAGCAGAATAATGATGGCGAAAGGAAACTCTTTTGGTGAGTTATTGATTACCATCAACAAAGCATTTCAACTAAAATCCAGTTTCGTAATTTCTTTAGAGCATTTGGCATAAATAACTCTGTGAGTAAGATGGGAAATTTGCAGATATGACACTTTAAATGTTTTATACTTGGCAAGGACTTGCTAGTTGTACAGCTGTCCAAACACGTCAGGAGACCTTTCCATAAAATTCAGCTGAAAAGTACAAAATCTTTAGAATTGCTAAAACAAGGAACAGTTTTACAAGTGTTTTGTTTTTTACTTCAGGCAACATTTTTTTTTAAAATGTTTTCGAGTGCCAAGAACAAAATTAAAAGTCCAAAAACATATTTATTTAATTATACTCACATTTAATAATATTCAATAATACATACAAAATCAAATTTTATACCTTGCTCACTCCATATAGGTGAAAGATAAACGATTGTGATCAAACTGTCAATGATGCAAGTTTCATCGTTTTATTATCCCTGTGTTCAAAAGAAACATAGTAAACAGAGTCTGTGCATCAAATCCTGACCTTTACAAATAATAAACCTGTGACACTATAGATAATAAACAGTGGGGTTTAGTGGCCAAAACCATGATAACCTCCCAAAATAAATAAAATATAATACACAGGGCACTGGTAAGCTAAAAATAGCATTTATCAATAGCTTTCAAATAATTACATATGTGTGTGTACAGGAGAGCAACAAGAAATATATCTTGGCTACATATAAAAAGTAAGCAAGAAAAAAGTCTGTGCATCAGATCCTGTCCTTTACAAATAAATAACCTGTGCTTTTGTACAGATAATAAACTTAGAAATTTAGTTACGTTTCTGGTCAAAACCAGAATAAGTTTGCCTACCCGATCAAGGCACTCCAGATTTAGGCAAGTCCTACCTGCCCCAAATCTAACCGAACATGCATTTAGTATAATGAAATTAAAAGGCAGTGATACCACCTTACTTCTACCGTGAACAAAACCCATGTGTTGGCGTAGGATATGATATTAGCGAGCTTCCTGGATGCCAATGAAGGTGATAATGTTTAATAATAATGGCATCCAGCCCAGTAATATAAATATTAATAATATAAATAAGACAAAAAGGTGGTTATATAGAGGCTAATGTTGGGATAAGTAAGTTGAAGGACAGATTTTGAATTTGAATATAAAGTACTGTTGTGGTATTGTAGCAGACACCCCCAAAGCCCTTATGATGCTCTTTGTAGGCCCTTTGTAGGTAATGGAGTCACATGCATGCTGATCTCCATTTCATACAGAGAGGAGTACTTACGGGTGCATTGAGGTGATCTCAGTTCAACGCATAAGTAATAGGAGGCAGAAGGAGACCTGGATCAGCTTCATGCTGTAAGATATGGAGGGAAGTGTACAGATTACTTTACTACTTATAGAAAAGAAAACAAGCCAAAGGTAAAATGGAACAATTAATGGTGAAGACTGAGTCAGGGAGTGAGTGGGATTCTCCATTTTGATATTTATTTCACATCTTGGGACTTTACATTCAGTTTGGCACTGAAGCAGCAATTTGAACTTGGCACTCTGACACCAAATCAAAAGTATGTCAAGTCTGAGAATTATAGCGTATATGTGGTTCTGTGGCTACTAGTGGAACAAGGCTGGGGTGTACTGTTAGCCATTATAAGTGCCGTTCTGTGTCTACTAGTGAATTACCCCCCCATGCTCCCATTTTCTTGGATGTGAAAGTATGCAGGGCACAATCCATGCCCTGCTGTAACCACACGTCCCAGACAATGAGCTTCTAGCTGGAGGGAGGACTCAATGCTCTAGAAGCTGATTGGCTGGGAGGTGGGGTTACTGCAGTCAACATCCTAGCCAAAGTGAGCATTTGTGGCAATTTGAACAGGGACTGGCCATGTAAAAGGCAGTACCTATTCAAATTTCCCTCAGAGAGCATCAGGCAGCAGCCCGAAAGGTACGAGGAGGGGGGGTTTGCTATTGTTTCCTCCTGGCAACAGCATCAGCGGCATCACTGTATGTTTAATGACACATTTATTTTACTCACTTTATCTTTTTTACAGGTTGAAGAAGAATGAAAAGGAGCACAGATGAAGAAAGAAGATGAAGAGGACAGATGAAGATGAAGATGACATATGAACATAATAGATGAAGAAGAAAGACGCTTACAGAAGAAGAACTGAATAAGAAGACCTGGGTGCAGAAGACCCAGCTGGACATCAGGAATACAGGTAAGTATTGATTTTGCTTTCTGGTGGTTTTTTTTGGCTGTCTCACCCATTGAGTGAAAGTGGGGTATGCAACACTATGCAATGCACTGCATAACATACTAGCACTCCAAGGGTGTTTTTAAATATTGTTTTTCCTCCTTCACCCACATTTTTTACTTATTCATGCTTAGCACACAGCATACCCTTCTGGCACTGAAAGGGTTACTCACATTACATAATTTTTAGGTAACCAGGATGTATTGATATAGGGCTTAGGGCACCCATATCAATACATCCACAGGTCACTTAGCCTTTTTCTTAACACTTCTCTTCCAGTGTAGGTGGGTTTTAACATGCTTTATGGGACTCAACAACAACTTTTTCAGGTGCAGATTGTTGGCGATAAAGTTGAGTCCCTTAACGCAAATTACTACCCAACAAACAGAATTGAATCACAAATTCAACTTATTTTTCATTGCATCATATGGGAGCAAATTTAGTACCCAACATTTTTTTTCTGTGTTCAGTAGTGTGTCACAGCACAGGTAATTGCACACCGACTGTACTTATTTTTCTTTTTAATGGGTGGAATTGGATAGAGCCTTCAGGGCTGGATTCTATTGCAGGTGCTAATGTTATCTCTGCTTTTTTCTCCAGTTTTCCCCATAAACTTCAATAGGAAAATGTTTGATAAAATGGGTGTTAACATTTAGCACCTGCAACAGAATCTAGCCCTCAATGTCTAGGCACTAAAATCCCAGCAGAAAAGAAAGTCCCTGAACTCGTGTTAATAGCCACCGCATGTAAATAATTTTGCTCCCTTTGGGTTCAATTCAATTCCCACCCAAAAAAATAAAATAAAAAAAAACAGCCAGCAGTCATTTTTCAAGCACAGTAAGCCATCCAATTAGCTGTGCTGTAACAAACTACTGAAGGAAAAAAAATCACAATTTAGCACCCAACGGAAGCAATAAAAAAGATGTTGCATTTCAGATTCAGTTCCATGTGTTGGGTGGTAACATGCGTTAAGGATCTCCACATAAGGTAGGTGCAGAATCCCATCCCCCCATAAGCTTCTCTGGCCATTGCCCAAGCCACACCAAGGGAAATTTGAACAGAGACCGGCTTTTATATGGCCAGTCTCTGTTCAAAATGGTTCCCAAGCTTCCATTGGCTCATTTGGCTGGGATGTGGGATTACGCCCCTTTCAGCCAATCAGCTTCTAGCGGGTTTCGTCATCCCTTCCACTAGAAGCTGATTTCCCGAGAGGTGTATAACCCCACATCCCAGCCAGTGAAAGTGTGGGAAACATTTTGAAAAGAACCTGGCATATAAAAGCCAGTCTCTGTTCAAATTTCCCTTGATGTGGCTCGGGTAATGGCCAGTGTGTGTGTGTGTGTGTGTGTGGGAAGAGGGGTCTCCTTTTTTGCTGCCACTGCCAGTGGTAGAAGCGGCAGTGTAGATTTATGGTGCAGAATTTATTATGGGCATATCTAACTTTTTTTCTTACATGCTCGTTATGGTTCCTGTTGAATATTAATCGAGCCCCTTGTGTTTTTTTAACTGTCTGGAATTTGTTCACAGTACAGGTAATAGAAAATCAAACTGTGACTTTAACATTAGTTTTGTCTCCCTAAAGGTAATAATAGAATTGAGCAGCCAGTCTGAAATTATCTCACTCCTTACTTTTCCTTAAAAGGCTACTTCCAACAAATGGGTGGAATAAATTAACATGGAAGACTAATCATGTAAATGTAGTATTATTTAACTTCCATGTTTTATCATCCTTGGGTGCCTAACATCATTCTATATGATTGGTATATCCCTTTGAGTGCCAATTATAATTGTTTATTTAACTTTAACAGAAAAGAAACAACCTACAATGTGGCAGATGTATATGGTAGTGGTGGTGGGGACTGGCTTGGTGTGATTGGTGGGACCTTGGCAAACTGCATCCACCCCAAGAGGAGAGGGATCATCATAATTTATTGCAGATGCTGCAGCAACCATTGTTGTAGTCAGTTTTTGAACTACCACTTTACTCCTACGTTCCTGCACTGCTCCACCTTTTCCCCTCCTGCATGTGCATTTGCTAGACATTACTCAATTACTGTGTCTGTTTTTAACCTCTAAAGTACACAACTGATGGAGTGTGATGTCTACCTTGGCCCTCAACAAAATGCTCAATATTGTTTGCTGTCTATCAAGTCTGCCTCAGGCGCAGAGCTCACACCAGGATCCCAGTCAGCTGCCTCATATATTTATTTGTTTAAGACTGGCATGTGTCTTGCCAGTCACACCAAATTTTGGGGTATTTGGGGTCAACCTCCTTCCTCTCTTCTCCTGCCTCAGATTGCCCCCCACAGTCCCCTAATGCAGAGAACCTAAAAGACTTCCTAAACTAAGTTTCAATTTGCCTTTATTTGACTATCTTCTCTAGCTCAAAAAACATGCTGCTTTCTCCTCTCACAGACACAGAATGGCATGCTGTGAGAACCTGACACCCTTGTATATGGCTGTAGAAAAAACTTTTGCGTGGTGGAGAAGGTATTTTCTTTCCATTGATGTCAATGAAATTAGCTAGGGGAAAAAAGCATGAAAATGGTATTTTTTGGTGGGAAATTTTTCACCAAGCGGAAAGTGGCATTTTTCACCAATAAAGGTTTGTTGCGAACATTTTCGCCCATCCCTAGATATCAGCTACATATTCTAAACAATCTTCACTACTTTTCGCATTTTGCACTGTAATATATATCACATTTCAACACTTTTCTAAGTTTCTTGCTGTCTCTTTGTATGTTTAGCTTGTGAGAGTGACATCTGGATAAACACTCATCCACATCATGTTTGTACTATAATTAGCAAATGAAGTATGTGAAATAAATGATTCATGGAGATCTGTGGTTATCTGAGGTCATGCCCTTCTTTGAACTCATGATTTATTTTGTTGTGTAGAATACATTCTGTTTTTAACCACATGAATTTTAGAGAGATCTCTAATGTTATAATTTGTACCAACATCTCATGGGTTAAGTCCATGTCGCAAATAACATCAGTGTTTAATATGTAATCCTGTAATGAACGCATGTTCAAAGTAGTGTGAGTGCACCCCTCATAATTGCAATGATAATATTCCAGTATTTTTGGAAATGTTCTCTAATGGAGAAAATGGAAAATAAACTTCACAAAAGAATTCATGACAGAATTCCAGGCCGTGAAGCTGATGTAATAAGATGAAATGGAGCAATTCTTGAGCATGACCAGCTGTCCTCAATGGAAGAAATTAAAATCCTGATTGATTAACCCTTTGAGTGCCTGAAGGGTACTCTGCTTACTCCTCTGGCACTCAAGGGTTAAAATTAGGTTTTTAGACCCTTAAATGCTAGATAGTTCTCCAGCTCATTGCAAGCAACATTTTAATCTATTTGTATATAATGCACCCATTCATATACATCTGAAACATATCAGAAATTACCTGCATCCAGCAAGGAAAACCAAGTTTTACAGCATTTCTACTGCAATCCTATATTTCCTTGAGCAACATGGAAATGAGAACAGACAGTGCTGCTGTGGTCAGGATGAATGGTTTCTGCATATCCAACCCAGGTGATTCTTTCCTTTATTCTTACTTTTTAACAGTAATCCAAATTGTACTATAACATGCAATACAACACAATGGCAGAAAAAGAAGGATCTGAAGATCTTAGGTGCAAAATAAAGAAACTGAGTAAAAGACATAAAATAGATGGATTTAGTAGAGGTAGATAGTGAGGGAGTTGACAGTCATACTATATCAGAATAAAGATGGACATGGTGATGCACAAAACAAACTAGAAAGGTAAGTTATGAATCCCAAGGCAACTGTTTTGACTGAAATTGAGCAGTTATATTATCAGCACTGGTACAGACAGATAGGACAGAAGACCAGGTGGACCAGATATTATCAGGTATAGTCCTACCATATTTAAGGGCAGTCAGTTTCTCCACACTTTTTACTTCTTCAGCATGAGAGGGATTCCTGCAGAAAGGGGATAGAAATTTATTTCTAAAATACTGATAATCTAAAGGCAACCAGGATATTGGGAATTAGCATTCTAAGAGAACAACGATTGTTGGGGATGGAGAGAAGAGTTGCTAGGTTTTCAAAAGATCAAGGTCTGAATCATTATTAACGCACTGTCAGCCCATCTGAGATATAACTAGTGGGGAGATTAGCACCATTCCAAGTCCTAAACTGGAGATAAGACACTTTACTTTAAGGATGGGACCTGGTTCATTACTCCCCCCCCCCAGCCAACACCTATCAAATCTCCTTCGAACAGGTTTACCAAAATAAAGCCACCAATTCTTAATTTAAATCAAAGATCCTCTTCACACTGTGGACATTAGTGTAGTGTGCCAAATGCCAGAAGATAGATCAATAGTCAGCAAATATCAAAACAATAGTCAGCATATGAGACTGTTCATATTGATGATTTTCATGTTGTGTGATACAAACTGTTGCAGCAGGTTTCAATGCACAGCGCAGATAAGTTGCAGTTGGATTACAGCGCAGATCATTCAAATTAGACAAACTGGAGTTTGTAATGCTCATAGCATCCACTAATGAACGGCTGACCCATGTGTGCATCCCAGTAATATATGGCTGACAATAATGTGCATCAACCATCAGTCACACATCTACTATTCCTATAAAAATTGTGTTTTTTGAGGGGGAATGCAGGGACAAAGCAGGTATAGAGCTGTATTTCATCTATGTTAAAATCATCAGTGTGAATGATCCCTAACGATAACGATAATGAATTTGAGGAAATAAACAGTACGTTTTCTTTGTCGGAGATTCAAAAAGGCTTTTCTTGAGAGTAATTGTTAAGATATTTGTTTCAGACCAGTAGATTTTAAAGAACTGGATTTTAATTAAAATGTCTGAAAGTTAAGGGAGTGGAGTGAATGCTATTAACTTCTTATGTTTTTGGTTCTTAATTTGTTTAAGTATCAAGATTTACAGGAAGGTGCCCTACATGCAGCAACCAGTCATATCTATATAGTTTCTTTTCTTTTCCTTTTATTTATTTATTTTACAGTTGAACACAGTTGTATTCCTTAGAGAGCCAGTGATATTTCTGTCTCCAAAAAGATGTATATGGTGCTAAAGAACCATGAGTGGTGCTTTAGTCTATGTTTTATTTCACCCAGACCGATATAACCAAATCTCTTGAGAGGATGTGTGAACGAAATACAAACTTAAAATGGTGCTCAGCAAATACAAGCTATCGTAGGTGTTATAAACCCCTTAGTGACGAGGGCTTTTTGACACTAAAGGACAAGAACAATTTTGGCCTTTTTACCATGTCTGTTCAACCATATTTTTCCTCTAATTAGTTTAAACCACTCACAGAAATTATATACCATTTTGTAATCATAAGTAGGGCTTTCTTTTGATACCACATGTATATGGAGAATCCACCATTTAATTTGATGAAAATAAACATTAAAACATGAGAAAAAAAAACTTTTTCAGGTTTTCCTGTCTGAATTTGTACTCAATGGCTTCATTTGCAGTAAGGACTGGATAAAAGCTATGAATGATTGTTCATACAGCCCAAGCTTCCCTTTTTAGGGGGGTACTGTCCTCTGAGGTGAACATTTCTATGTCCCTCATTCCCTCCCTGGTGTCCCTCTTTTAGGCGATCACAGATTGGGGTGAGTTTTTACGCAGAGCAGGTCTGGGTAATGTTAACCCTTTGAGTTCCAAATAGGTACGCAATACGTTGCCTACCCCTCTGGCACTCAAAGGGTTACGAGGCCGGTCTTGCTTTGCCTACTGCCATTACCTCACTGCTCCAAGGCCTGTGCACACGGTCTTTTACACTAGTATAAAGATAAAGTAATAAAAAAAAGTCCCACTTATTTAATATATTTCCATTACCGTTAAAAAAATGTATTTTCCAATAAATAATCCCACAAAACATATTACCCAAATCAATGGCTTTAAAAAAGCCTCACAAACCTTACATTTGTATCTCTATTCACATGGTTGGCCTTTAGTGCCCTGAAGGTTGATCTCATAGATTTTGATATGGAATTTGTTCTGTTGCTATAGTAACTGAAACCGGTTTCTACAAGGCTGAATTAAGGATGAGGGGATATTGATGCAGAGGAGTTAATCAAAACTATTGTAGTCTTCAGTCAACATGCGGGCCCTGCTTTTTATTTCTTGCCTGCTGTGTGTTGAAGTACATTGGAATGGATTTTAAATGTATCCAAGATAATGCAGGCTTTTCCATAGGAACTGCTCAGCAAGTTGATTTCGATTCCTGTTTCACAGGCACAAATGCTGTCCTGGTGACTCTGTCCTTATTTAAAACTGTTTGAGCTGCAAGCATGCAAAACGTATTTACACAAAAAATGTGATGCAAACACTATATACAAATCTACACTCTCATTGCTAGTAAAAAAACACACAAAACATTACATTTGAGGCCAAATAATCTTATTTCAATTAAATGTGTGAAGTTTACTAAAGGGCAAATTTCCCATTTATGGCTACCTGGATTTTCTGTGTGCATATTTTTTTATTGTTCTTCCCTGTTTATGAGATTTACAAATTTTTTTTTACAAAAATGTTACACATTTTTTTTTACACATTTTTCACCCACATAGCTGGATACAAAATCAGTGTGTGATAGTCCAGGCCAGAGATTACCGGTTGCCCTACATGTAGCCTGATCCATTGTGTTCAGTCCAGCTCTTGTTATTACCTTGGGGGGGATGCACTAAGGGGCGATGTTATGGAGATGTATGTTGACCACATCAGGATGGTGACAGAGATATACCACCATGTGCACTAAGCAGAGGAGTAACTAGAAGCCTTCGGGCCCTGGTGCAAGAAGTTCCATGGGCCCACCACCAATTTCAATTTAGACATCTGTACTCTGCCGAAATAATTAATAATATACATTAAAATTCACACCATAAGGACATTGTTGTCCAACTTTCACTTTCCTAATTTAACTTTTGATACCAATAACTCTGAAATGTATCTTAGTAAAGTCATACTGGGCTGATTAAATCACCCAGGAAATATTACAGTTCTCAGAGTTAATTTTCTATTTAAAGGGATAGTATTATCAATCCCTATGTTAAAGCCCTTAAATGCCCCCAGCGGCATCTCTCAAATCCTTAGGGTTTGAGAGATAACCGCTTTCAAAGTTCGCCCCTGGCTGACGTCAGCATTCTAGCTGACAGCCTGTGAATCCTGTCCTGGGACCATCTGCGGTCCCATAAGGGTTTGAGAGATACCACTGGGGGAATTTTTCATCTTTATTCAAGAGCTTAACATAGGGATTAGTATGTTTTAAGTAATACTATCCCTTTAAATAGTTATGCTGAGTTTTTAATATATATACTAGTGTAAAAGCCCGTGTACACGGGCCAAGGTTCGGGTGATGTTAAGAGACCAGTCATGCTCTGCATCCTGCTGCCGATGCAGTCATGCACTGTAGAGACTGCCTGAAAGCACAGAATGCTCCCAGCACAGAACTCCACTTTTCAGTCATTGCATTGCTTCTATGTGACTCTGTGTATATGTGTGTTCATATGTGAGACTGAGCGTGTCTATGCCACACTCTGTGTGTGTATATGTCACACTGTAACTTGCTGTTACAGGAAACTCCATATATTTCTGGCTAGTTATATAAAAAATAGAATAAGATTTTCAGCATTATTATTCTTCTGTAAAATTGGAGCAGAGTTACTTAGTCTAAACCCCACAATATTTAACTGATTTTATCTATGCTGTCATGGGAAACTATTCTGACCCCGTTCAACCACATTGATTTTAAAAGAAGAATTGAAATTTTTCTATTTTTATTACATTCAAAGTAAATATTAAATTTTAACCTCTAGCACTTAATCATACCACACACTGACTGCAAGGCTCATTAAGTGCTGAACTGATTTATAGTCAGGTTGGGTGGAGCAACTCCATTTAGGTATTCTCTGTTAAAGGGGAACTACCACCTCTTCAAGAATTTAACTTCAATAAATCCCCATCTGGCAACTAGCAGCTTAGTAGCTCTAGTCACCAGAATTATTACCTTATTCCAAAGAAATGTTCATTGTTCTGTGGCTGACAGCAGGACTGATCCGTCCTGATGTCAAGAATAGGTACCCTTTGCTTTGATCTTAGAACTATTTCAATGCCTGTGGTCTGTCAAGGCATTTGCAAAACTGGACATCAGTGGGGCCTATAATCTTGTCAGAGTTGGAGAGAGGACGAGTAGAATATGGCCTTTTTTAAATTTTTTATGGCCATTTTTAATAATGTTCATGCCTTTTGGACTCTACAGCCCCCCAGCTAAATATCAGCATTTAATTGTATTTTTAAGACCTTCTGGTCCAAGTGTCTTGACAATATATATGTTTCCCCCTCATTAGAGGAACACCATAACCATGGTAAGAAGGTCCTTTCATATCAAGTTGGAAAATTTTCTCTTGTAGACCTGTGTGGTAGAATTCCTTGGGTGCATCATCTCTCAAGGAAATTAAATAGTCCCCAAGAAAGTTACTGCAATCCTGGACTAACCTTTCCCCTTAGACAGGAAAGGGGTTCGGAGATTTATTGGGTTGCAAATTTCTATAGACATTGCATTTGGGATTTATCCAAGATTATTATGCGCCTTACTCGATTAACATGCTAGCATGTTCAGTTACAATGGTCTACCCAGTATACAAAGCATTTGATGAACTAAAGACTCTCTTCTCTTCTGTTCCTATACATTGCCATCCAGAGTCTTGATTTTGATTTGGGATAGTAAAACCATTGTTATTGTAAAATCAAATGCTGACCAACAAATAAAACCATTCCTTGGAGGTTTTCTATTACCTGACTATCAGAAACAGTTATGAGCGTAGGTCCCACAAATCCGTGTAGTCTTGCATCACAAGATTTTGTCACCTAGCATGCATAGACATCAAATGCTAAACATCTAAAAAATCATGAAATTCAATGAAAAACAGTTAAAGGGATAGTAATACTTCGTTTTAACTTTATTTTATTTTGTAGGCATTAAAAAAACACGAAGAATGATAGAAGTCTTATCTCTCAGACCTTTATGGTTTATGAGATATTCACAAGCAAAGTTTCCCCCTCCCACCCCTTTTACCTAGTGTCTCTTCTCAGATGTGGAATCCAGTCCATAGACCAGACAGATAACAGAAGGGGACACTCTTATTCCTATGAAAACAATGAAATCCCTGCCCCCTTTGACAAGCTTATCAGGTTTTTCCCTTTTCTTAATTGAAGATTGTCCCTCTCTGCAGTCTACCTGGGCACCTCCCTTCTGCTGTGGCTGAACAGTGTGACATCAGTAAAAGGGATGGGAGGGGGACACTTTGTCATTGAATTACTCTGGAACTACAACTCTGGCAGTATTGAAATAACACTCTCCCAAGTCCAAATACTATGATGATTAATTAGAGCTGCTTTTATTATGAAACATTACTATCCCTTTAACTCACAATGTTACACAGAAATGTGCCACATTTTCCAAACAAATTCAAAGTCCAGCCAATCAAAAGCTAGCAAAGTTGCAACTTCAAACCACTGTATATAAATTGCAACACAACTTGCTTCTTTTTGGACATTTATTGAGCTACAGGACAGGGCCCCAGGAGTTGAGGAAAGAGATAGAGAGAAGGAGCATACACTGGAGAGAAGTAGAGTAGTATTCGGTAGAGGAGCAGAACTGGGTGACTTGCATTACACCAACACGTTTTATACCTTTGAACACATACATTAATACACAATCACAAAAACACCCACACACAAACTTTTGCTTCCACTCCACACATCTGTTACATTTAATTTCATGCAGTGTGAGCGAGTGTAAAGAATTGACAATGTGAGTGTGATTCCCTCCCACCACAACCAGCCTTACCCCAGATATTACCCTCACCATCAACAACACTACCATCACACCGACCCCTACAGCTCGCTTTCTGGGGGTCACATTTGACTCTGCCCTATCCTTCATTTCTCACATCCAGTCACTCTCCAAATCATGCCGCCTCCACCTCCGCAACATCTCTAAAATCTGACCCTTCCTCACACATGACACTACCAAAATTCTAGTCCAAACACTCATCATGTCCCGTCTTGACTACTGTAACTCTTTACTAATTGGCCTTCCTCTCACCCGACTAACCCCTCTACACTCCTCCATAATGAACTCTGCTGCAAGACTAATCTACCTCACTCATCGCTTCTCTGACACCAAACCCCTCTGTCAATCCCTACACTGGCTCCAATTAGCATACAGAATTAAATTCAAAATTCTGGTGCTTACTTATAGAGCCCCTCCCTCTCGCCATCTTCGCTCTGCACACGACCTTCTTCTCTCCACCGCTCTTATCACATCCTCCAACTCCCGCCTACAGGACTTCTCCCGTGCTACACCTCAGCTCTGGAATTCCCTCCCCCACCCAATCAGACTCTCCCCCAGCCTTCAGACCTTCAGACGCTCCCTGAAAACTCACCTATTCAGGGAAGCCTATCACCTGCCTCCATAAACAATATCACTAAGAATCACCCCTTGCCTTGACCACTGCACTCAACAGCACTTCTCACCCCCACCCACTGACTGGCAGGTCAGGTGGCAGGAGGCATTTACACCCAATAGCACTTACTCTTCCTGTGTCATACCTACCTTCCTCTAGACTGTAAGCTCTCACGAGCAGGGCCCTCTGATCCTTCTGTTCTCCACACTTGATTGTACTATTTAATACCTCTGTATGTCTACTCCCTACTGTAAAGTGCTGCAGAATTTGTTGGCGCTATATAAATAAAGATTATGAATAATAATAATAATAATAATGTTGTAAGCAACTGAGTATGAGTGGGTGAGTGTGTGAGGGAGGTAGGAGAGAGGTTGGGAGATAGCAGGGAGATGAATGGAGGTCAAAAGGACCAGGAGAAGAACAGGAGAGGAGGAAGGAGAGCAGAGGGTCCCCAGTTGTGGGGGGGTGTCAGAGGGAGGGGGAAGAGTTGGTTGGAGAGGTACCAACTACAGCAAGGTACACCACAGGCAGGGACTGAGATAGTAGTGGCATGCAAAGGGGGTTTGGGAGAGGCACACACAAATAGCCAGAAACAATGAAGGCTGGGGTGGAGGAAGACAGACTTAGGGACCCCATGTTCATGTAGCATCATCTAACACGAAAACATCTTGTTAACCACCTAGAAGGCCAAGAGAATTGGAAAGCAGAAGCAAGCCTGACGAATGGTGGATGAGGCAGTGAGCAGTGTTTCCAGCCGAAGGGGCACCATTCATTCAAACAAGAAAAGCTGGGCAGACTGTCCTGGGCCACATGATTTTAGATGATGACTCTGGTGACACGTTAACTGCTACAGTACTGGAAGTCAGAGATCAGCTACCTCACAGGGACTGTTAGATGGCAGATCTCTCTCCTTTCAGAACTTCAGGAAATAATATTGTCTCAGACCAACCCAGGAGTAAGCAACCTTTGGCTCTCCAGCTGTTGGGGACTACAGTTTTCATCATCCTTGATTATCAATTGTCTTGTTGTGGATGATTATAGTTTTAGTTTCTAACAGCTGCCTGCTTAATGTCACATAATGGTTAACTATTATGTACTGAAAGTCTGAGATCTCCATTGTAATAATAATAATATTTAAATAATCATCATCATCATCTGAGATGCTCTCAGTCCACTGCAGGATGAAGGCATCATCAGCAAGCCTCCAACAATTTTGCTCCTGTGCCTTTTGTTGCCACTGTGTGCCAGCAAATTTGGTAAATTCATCTACCCATCTTGTCTTTGGTCTTCTTCTTTGGAGTCTAGTATTGAGTGGAATCCATTCCAAAATTAATTTGGTCCATCTACTATCAGGTCTTATTAACATGTGGCCTATCCATTTACATTTCAAGCATTTTACTATTTCAGTCATAGACCTTTGTTTGCTGATGGATCCATGTACACATTTTTCTGTCTCTTTTTGTTATTTTAGAATCCTCCACTCCATACTTCTCTGCGTAACCTTACATTTTTGTATGGCTTTGGCATTCAGTGTCCATGTTTCACAGCCATATGGACTGGGAGGACATACTGGTCAAAAACCTTTCACTTAAGGCAGAGTGGAAGGTTGTATTCATGATGTCATTCCATAACTTGTTGCACTGTCTACATTTGGTCCATTGTACTGAAAACGCTCCTGAAGACTGCTTGTTTGCTTTTTCTTTAAGTTGTGCCACATTAAGTATTGTGTCCATTCTTCTTAATAGTACTTTATTGGTCAGTAGACTGTTTAGGTCCACCTTATCACCTTTTTTGTGCAGTAGGGTGCCTTCTGTATTTTTCCATGTTTCAGGCACTGTGCCAAGTAGTAGGCATTTTGGAAATAGCTTAGCTAGGTCTTTGAATAAGGGTTGACATCTGGCTTTCAATATTCCAAGAGTCTATCTGTATTAATATTTTTCACTGATTTTATTGCAGCTTCTACTTCCTCTTCCAAAACTTCTGGCACAGCTTCAGCTTCTTGCACTGCATTCAGTTGTTGTCTTTCATCCTTATTCAGATTTGAATATAATTATTCCACTCATTTTAGTATTTGTTGTTGAGTTTTTGCTGGTGTACCATCTTCAACCTTTAATGCAAACATCTGTCTCCTATCTGTGGCCATCTTTTGTTTTGCTGTCTTTAGCCCTTGATTTTCTTCCAGTGTCCTTTTGATGAGCTCATCATTGTGTGTTTCTAATTTTTATGCACTTCCTTATGGCCTTCCACATTTCTACATACCATACGCTGCTTCTGATATTACCATTTTGCTTCTTTTCCCATCGCTTCTTCATCATGGTAACTGTTTCTTTTGAAGCATGGGTTGTTTTAAGTTTTTTTTTTTACAGTAGATGCAAGGGCATGGGCATTGTGGGTTGAAATGTTTGTGTCTGGAAAGTATTGTAGCACACTGAAGTGATTTGAAAATGTTATCTCAAATGTCTTATGATTTTTCAATAGCTAGCTAGTGTCGATCTTCACATTTGTTGACTTGATCATTTTCTTACTGAAATCTTACTGAAAACAAATTAAAGATGAATAAAACACAAAACTGTAGGAAGAACAGATGACTGTTTATCATGTGGCAAACAGTATAATGCTCTATGGATAAAGATGAATAAACTATCTACTGGGATATGAAGTGCAGAATAGGACTGTATGCCCAGCACCCACCCTATAAGTTGAACTCTGAATGTTTCACCATATGTTATTATGGAAGTGAGACAAAAAAAAGCATTGAAAAGTGGATAATGCTGTATAATGGGACTATGGTCCAGCACCACTATGCCACTTACTTGGCTAGCAGTCCTTGTTTCTACATGACGTGATGTAGAGAATATTTGTCTGGATATTAATAGATGGATTTGTTATCTTCTATGGGATATGAGGTGCATAATAAGACTGTATATGTAGCATCCACCCTATAAGTTGAACTCTGAATCTTTCACCATTTGTTTTTATGAAAGCGAGCCAAAAACACAATGAAAAGTGGATAATGCTGCAGAGTGGGACTAGGGAACAGCAGCACTTTGCTATCTGTTTGGCCAGCAGCCCTAGTTTCTATATGATGTGATAAAAAAGATCACTGGTGTCCCATACACATTGAAGACTGCTCTCTGACTTGCTGGCGCTGTTTTGGCATCTATCTCTGGGAAAGAAAGTTTCTTATACGTAGATGGTTGACTACTCCTCAGTCTTGTCATCAGGGTATCACTGTAGCTTGATAGGGGGTCAGTACCTCGCTAGGTTGACCTTTTGAAGTGGACTGATGATGTTATGGTTTTGGGATCACAGTAGTATCACCATGTTACGGAAGCATTACCCGATGAATAGCCTCCCCTCTTTTTTTCAGGATATTTTTGTTCAGAGATCTGTTGCCTCATTTATTATAACCCTGTTAGTCTTATTAACACTATATTAGTTTGTACATGTACCAGTACTGAGCAGGATGTTCTACTTCTCATAACTTCAGTGGTCAAAAGTAGATTTCAATTCATACATACAGTATGTATGTGCTAATGAGAGCTGCAGCTCTATTCTCTCTACTAGCAAGTTAACATTCCCCTGAACTTCCCTTGTTTGCCAGTGACTGGTATTCTGCTTGTCTGACTTAGAACTTCTGCTGCTTGCCTCAGTTGTTGTTTGTTTAAGGCTTCTGTTGTTCCTTTGGCACCATGTCTCAGACTTCCTGTCTGTGTCCAGGATTGCAGGACAAAGCAGGGTATGTGCTGTGGGAGAGGGAAATTATCCCTTTTTATACTCTACCAGTAAAAAACTGCACAAAATGAATCTGGTTCTCAATTTTTTTTTTTTTTTTTTTTTTTGCTCAAGACACTCCTAATACACAGAGTGGAATTTCTAGGGCACCCCTAACATCTAATATATCGATTGTCAAGGAGTGTCAAAGGGTACAAACACATACATTGTATTGCATTGTATATTTTTATTTATATACCACCAACCAATGTACTTGGCACTTTACAGCTTACATTTAAAGCGGAACTAACACCCCTACAAGATGTAGCCTCAATAACACGAAAACACCTACGTCATCAGCTTTAGATTGTCGGGCCAGCAGGACAATCTAAAGCTGATGACATTGGTGTTTTCGTGTAGCTGTTACAGGAAACTCCATATATTTCTGGCTAGTTATATAATAAATAGAATAAGATTTTCAGCATTATTATTCTTCTGTAAAATTGGAGCAGAGTTACTTAGTCTAAACCCCACAATATTTAACTGATTTTATCTATGCTGTCATGGGAAACTATTCTGACCCCGTTCAACCACATTGATTTTAAAAGAAGAATTGAAATGTTTCTATTTTTATTACATTCAAAGTAAATATTAAATTTTAACCTCTAGCCCTTAATCATACCACACACTGACTGCAAGGCTCATTAAGTGCTGAACTGATTTATAGTCAGGTTGGGTGGAGCAACTCCATTTAGGTATTCTCTGTTAAAGTGGAACTACCACCTCTTCAAGAATTTAACTTCAATAAATCCCCATCTGGCGACTAGCAGCTTAGTAGCTCTAGTCACCAGAATTATTACCTTATTCCAAAGAAATGTTCATTGTTCTGTGGCTGACAGCAGGACTGATCTCGGTCATCTTGCCATAATGACATCCGCACGCTTGCGCTGTCAGTCCCTTCCAGAGCCTGTCCATCTCCTAGCAACTCCTCCTAGACCCGGCTGGGACTGACAGTGCAGGCGTGTACACGTCATTATGGCAAGATGTCTGCAATCCGTCCTGATGTCAAGAATAGGTACCCTTTGCTTTGATCTTAGAACTATTTCAATGCCTGTGGTCTGTCAAGGCATTTGCAAAACTGGACATCAGTGAGGCCTATAATCTTGTCAGAGTTGGAGAGAGGACGAGTAGAATATGGCCTTTTTTAAATTTTTTATGGCCATTTTTAATAATGTTCATGCCTTTTGGACTCTACAGCCCCCCAGCTAAATATCAGCATTTAATTGTATTTTTAAGACCTTCTGGCCCAAGTGTCTTGACAATATATATGTTTCCCCCTCATTAGAGGAACACCATAACCATGGTAAGAAGGTCCTTTCATATCAAGTTGGAAAATTTTCTCTTGTAGACTTGTGTGGTAGAATTCCTTGGGCGCATCATCTCTCAAGGAAATTAAATAGTCCCCAAGAAAGTTACTGCAATCCTGGACTAACCTTTCCCCTTAGACAGGAAAGGGGTTCGGAGATTTATTGGGTTGCAAATTTCTATAGACATTGCATTTGGGACTTATCCAAGATTATTATGCGCCTTTCTCGATTAACATGCTAGCATGTTCAGTTACAATGGTCTACCCAGTTTAGAAAGCATTTGATGAACTAAAGACTATCTTCTCTTCTGTTCCTATACATTGCCATCCAGAGTCTTGATTTTGATTTGGGATAGTAAAACCATTGTTATTGTAAAATCAAATGCTGACCAACAAATAAAACCATTCCTTGGAGGTTTTCTATTACCTGACTATCAGAAACAGTTATGAGCGTAGGTCCCACAAATCCGTGTAGTCTTGCATCACAAGACTTTGTCACCTAGCATGCATAGACATCAAATGCTAAACATCTAAAAAATCATGAAATTCAATGAAAAACAGTTAACTCACAATGTTACACAGAAATGTGCCACATTTTCCAAACAAATTCAAAGTCCAGCCAATCAAAAGCTAGCAAAGTTGCAACTTCAAACCACTGTATATAAATTGCAACACAACTTGCTTCTTTTTGGACATTTGTTGAGCTACAGGACAGGGCCCCAGGAGTTGAGGAAAGAGATAGAGAAAGAAGGAGCATACACTGGAGAGAAGTAGAGTAGTATTTGGTAGAGGAGCAGAACTGGGTGACTTGCATTACACCAACACGTTTTATACCTTTGCACACATACATTAATACACAATCACAAACACACCCACACACAAACTTTTGCTTCCACTCCACACATCTGTTACATTTAATTTCATGCAGTGTGAGCGAGTGTAAGGAATTGACAATGTGAGTGTGATTCCCTCCCACCACAACCAGCCTTACCCCAGATATTACCCTCACCATCAACAACACTACCATCACACCGACCCCTACAGCTCTCTGTCTGGGGGTCACATTTGACTCTGCCCTATCCTTCATTTCTCACATCCAGTCACTCTCCAAATCATGCCGCCTCCACCTCTGCAACATCTCTAAAATCCGACCCTTCCTCACACATGACACTACCAAAATTCTAGTCCAAACACTCATCATGTCCCGTCTTGACTACTGTAACTCTTTACTAATTGGCCTTCCTCTCACCCGACTAACCCCACTACAGTCCATAATGAACTCTGCTGCAAGACTAATCTACCTCACTCATCGCTTCTCTGACACCAAACCCCTCTGTCAATCCCTACACTGGCTCCCATTAGCATACAGAATTAAATTCAAAATTCTGATGCTTACTTATAGAGCCCTCACTAACGCCGCACCACACTACATTTCATCTCTCATCTCCAAATACACTCCCTCTCGCCATCTTCGCTCTGCACACGACTAGTGTTGAGCGAGCGTGCTCGGCCGATGCTCGGATCGGCTCGAGCATCGCTCTGCTCGGCACATGGCGGTACTCGTACGAGTACCGCCATGTGCTCGCCCGACATGTTCGGGTGAAGGGGATCTGTGCCGGAAGAGGCACAGATCCGAAGACGCTCCGCTGGACCACCAGGGACTGGAGGTACGGGGGCATTGCGGAGATGAAGGGGGCATTGCGGAGATGAAGGGGGACATTGTGGAAGAGGGGCATAGACTCTATGCCCCTCTTCCACAATGTCCCCCTTCATCTCCGCTATGCCCCTCTTCCACAATGTCCCCCTTCATCTCCGCTATGCCCCTCTTCCACAATGTCCCCCTTCATCTCCTATGCCATAGAGGAGATGAAGGGGGACATTGTGGAAGAGGGGCATAGCGGAGATGAAGGGGGACATTGTGGAAGAGGGGCATAGAGTCTATGCCCCTCTTCCACAATGTCCCCCTTCATCTCCGCTATGCCCCTCTTCCACAATGTCCCCCTTCATCTCCTCTATGGCATAGGAGATGAAGGGGGACATTGTGGAAGAGGGGCATAGCGGAGATGAAGGGGGACATTGACCAGGCACCCTCCGCTCATCAGAGCAGGGGGTGCCTGGTTTAATGCTCGAGTGCTCCCATGCTTTTCAATGGGGCTCGGGTGCTCGGCCGAGCACTCGAGCCTCAGGGGGTGCTCGGTCAGAGCACCCGAGCACCCGAGCATCGGGGTGCTCGCTCATCCCTACACACGACCTTTTTCTCTCCACCGCTCTTATCACATCCTCCAACTCCCGCCTACAGGACTTCTCCCGTGCTACACCTCAGCTCTGGAATTCCCTCCCCCGCCCAATCAGACTCTCCCCCAGCCTTCAGATCTTCAGACGCTCCCTGAAAACTCACCTATTCAGGGAAGCCTATCACCTGCCTCCATAAACAATATCACTAAGAATCACCCCTTGCCTTGACCACTGCACTCAACAGCACTTCTCACCCCCACCCACTGACTGGCAGGTCTGGTGGCAGGAGGCATTTACACCCAATAGAACTTACTCCTCCTGTGTCATACCTACCTTCCTCTAGACTGTAAGCTCTCACGAGCAGGGCCCTCTGATCCTTCTGTTCTCCACACTTGATTGTACTATTTAATACCTCTGTATGTCTACTCCCTACTGTAAAGCGCTGCAGAATTTGTTGGCGCTATATAAATAAAGATTAATAATAATAATAATAATAATAATGTTGTAAGCAACTGAGTATGAGTGGGTGAGTGTGTGAGGGAGGGAGGAGAGAGGTTGGAAGATAGCAGGGAGATGAATGGAGGTCAAAAGGACCAGGAGAAGAACAGGAGAGGAGGAAGGAGAGCAGAGGGTCCCCAGTTGTGGGGGGGGTGTCAGAGGGAGGGGGAAAAGTTGGTTGGAGAGGTATCAACTACAGCAAGGTACACCACAGGCAGGGACTGAGATAGTAGTGGCATGCAAAGGGGGTTTGGGAGAGGCACACACAAATAGCCAGAGACAATGAAGGCTGGGGTGGAGGAAGACAGACTTAGGGACCCCATGTTCATGTAGCATCATCTAACACGAAAACATCTTGTTAACCACCTAGAAGGCCAAGAGATTTGGAAAGCAGAAGCAAGCCAGATGAATGGTGGATGAGGCAGTGAGCAGTGTTTCCAGCCGAAGGGGCACCATTCATTCAAACAAGAAAAGCTGGGCAGACTGTCCTGGGTCACATGATTTTAGATGACGACTCTGGTGACACGTTAACTGCTACAGTACTGGAAGTCAGAGATCAGCTACCTCACAGGGACTGTTAGATGGCAGATCTCTCTCCTTTCAGAACTTCAGGAAATAATATTGTCACAGACCAACCCAGGTGTAAGCAACCTTTGGCTCTCCAGCTGTTGGGGACTACAATTTTCATCATCCCTAATTATCAATTGTCTTGTTGTGGATGATTATAGTTTTAGTTTCTAACAGCTGCCTGCTTAATGTCACATAATGGTTAACTATTATGTACTGAAAGTCTGAGATCTTCATTGTAATAATAATAATAATAATAATAATAATAATAATATGTATATAATCATCATCATCATCTGAGATGCTCTCAATCCACTGCAGGATGAAGGCCTCATCAGCAAGTCTCCAACAATTTTGCTCCTGTGCCTTTTGTTGCCACTGTGTGCCAACAAATTTGGTAAATTCATCTACCCATCTTGTCTTTGGTCTTCTTCTTTGGAGTCTAGTATTGAGTGGAATCCATTCCAAAATTAATTTGGTCCATCTACTATCAGGTATTATTACCATGTGGCCTATCCATTTACATTTCAAGCATTTTACTATTTCAATTACATCATAGACCTTTGTTTGCTGATGAATCCATGTACACATTTTTCTGTCTCTTTTTGTTATTTTAGAATCCTCCACTCCATACTTCTCTGCGTAACCTTACATTTTTGTATGGCTTTGGCATTCAGTGTCCATGTTTCACATCCATATGGACTGGGAGGACATACTGGTCAAAAACCTTTCACTTAAGGCAGAGTGGAAGGTTGTATTCATGATGTCATGATGTCCATTGTACTGAAAACGCTCCTGAAGACTGCTTGTTTGCTTTTTCTTTAGGTTGTGCCACATTAAGTAATGTGTCCATTCTTCTTGATAGTACTTTATTGGTCAGTAGACTGTTTAGGTCCACCTTATCACCTTTTTGTGCAGTAGGATGCCTTCTATATTTTTCCATGTTTCAGGCACTATGCCAAGTAGTAGGCATTTCGGAAATAGCTTAGCTAGGTCTTTGAATAAGGGTTGACACCTGGCTTTCAACATTCCAATAGTGATATCGAGTCTACCTGTATTAATATTTTTCACTGATTTTATTGCAGCTTCTACTTCCTCTTCCAAAACTTCTGGCACAGCTTCAGCTTCTTGCACTTCATTCAGTTGTTGTCTTTCATCCTTATTCAGATTTGAATATAATTATTCCACTCCTTTTAGTATTTGTTGTTGAGTTTTTGCTGGTGTACCATCTTCAACCTTTAATGCAAACATCTGTCTCCTATCTGTGGCCATCTTTTGTTTTGCTGTCTTTAGCCCTTGATTTTCTTCCAGTGTCCTTTTGATGAGCTCATCATTGAACTTATGTGTTTCTAATTTTTATGCACTTCCTTATGGTCTTCCACATTTCTACATACCCTACGCTGCTTCTGATATTACCGTTTTGCTTCTTTTCCCATCACTTCTTCATCATGGTAACTGTTTCTTTTGATGCATGGGTTGTTTTAAGTTTTTTTTTTACAGTAGGTGCAAGGGCATGGGCATTGTGGGTTGAAATGTTTGTGTCTGGAAAGTATTGTAGCACACTGAAGTGATTTGAAAATGTTATCTCAAATTTCTTATGATTTTTCAATAGCTGGCTAGTGTCGATCTTCACATTTGTTGACTTGATCATTTTCTTACTGAAATCTTACTGAAAACAAATTAAAGATGAATAAAACACAAAACTGTAGGAAGAACAGATGACTGTTTATCATGTGGCAAACAGTATAATGCTCTATGGATAAAGATGAATAAACTATCTATTGGGATATGAGGTGCAGTATAGGACTGTATGCCCAGCACCCACCCTATAAGTTGAACTCCGAATGTTTCACCATATGTTATTATGGAAGTGAGACAAACAAAAGCATTGAAAAGTGGATAATGCTGCATAATGGGACTATGGTCCAGCACCACTATGCCACTTAGTTGGCTAGCAGTCCTTATTTCTACATGACGTTATGTAGAGAATATTTGTCTGGATATTAATAGATGGATTTGTTATCTTCTATGGGATACGAGGTGCATAATAGGACTGTATATGTAGCATCCACCCTATTAGTTGAACTCTGAATCTTTCACCATTTGTTTTTATGAAAGCGAGCCAAAAACACATTGAAAAGTGGATAATGCTGCAGAGTGGGACTAGGGAACAGCAGCACTTTGCTATCTGTTTGGCCAGCAGCCCTAGTTTCTATATGATGTGATAAAAAAGATCACTGGCATCTCATACACATTGAAGACTGCTCTCTGACTTGCTGGCGCTGTTTTGGCATCTATCTCTGGGAAAGATAAAGTTTCTTATACGTAGATGGTTGACTACTCCTCAGTCTTGTCATCAGGGTATCACTGTAGCTTGATAGGGCCTTGACCTTTTGAAGTGGACTGATGATGTTATGGTTTTGGGATCACAGTAGTATCACCATGTTACGGCAGCGTTATCCGATGAATAGCCTCCCCTCTTTTTTTCAGGATATTTTTGTTCAGAGATCTGTTGCCTCATTTATTATAACCCTGTTAGTCTTATTAACACTATATTAGTTTGTACATGTACCAGTACTGAGCAGGATGTTCTACTTCTCATAACTTCAGTGGTCAAAAGTAGATTTCAATTCAGACATACAGTATGTATGTGCTAATGAGAGCTGCAGCTCTATTCTCTGTACTAGCAAGTTAACATTCCCCTGAACTTCCCTTGTTTGCCAGTGACTAGTATTCTGCTTGTCTGACTTAGAACTTCTGCTGCTTGCCTCAGTCGTTGTTTGTTTATGGCTCAGGCTTCTGTTGTTCGTTTGGCACCATGTCTCAGACATCCTGTCTGTGTCCAGGATTGCAGGACAAAGCAGGGTGTGTGCTGTGGGAGAAGGAAATTAATTATCCCTTTTTATACTCTACCAGTAAAAAACTGCACGAAATGAATCTGGTTCTCAATCTTTTTTTTTTTTTTTTTTTTTTTGCTCAAGACACTCCTAATACACAGAGCGGAATTTCTAGGGCACCCCTAACATCTAATATATCGATTGTCAAGGAGTGTCAAAGGGTACAAACACATACATTGTATTGCATTGTATATTTTTATTTATATACAACCAACCAATGTACTTGGCACTTTACAGCTTACATTTAAAGCAGAACTAACACCCCTACAAGATGTAGCCTCAATTACACGAAAACACCTACGTCATTAGCTTTAGATTCTCGGACCAGCAGGACAATCTAAAGCTGATGACGTTGGTGTTTTCGTGTAGCTGAGGGGAGTTACAAGAGAGCCGATCGGCTCTGTGCTGACATGCGCAATGCGCTTTTCCGGGGGGAAGACATCACCAGGTACTTTTTGGAATTAACAAATTACTCTTTAATAACACATTTTTTAAAAAAATAATGACACAGCGAGTTATCACGGATTGTAGCCCTCTAATTGAGGCTACATCTTGCAGGGGTGTTAGTTCCGCTTTAATATAGAAGGGGTACAATAAGTGCGGTGATTAAGTGCTTATAAAGACAATCATAAGGGGAACACCAGGTGAGTATACATTAGAATAAAAAGTCGCTGCCCCATACAGCTTACAATCTAAGTATAAATATATATAGTTATGAAGGTCTATTAACAAACGTAAACATATTGTGCATAGCAATTTCATTAATTCTTTAAGTGATACCCCTCCAGCACTCCAATAGTTAAATACACAACTGAAACTCTGCATTCATATTTCTGTCAGTCTTTATAGAAGGGCCACCCTAGATGAATAACCACTGCACACCAAGTTCCACAGCACTCTTGTTGAGAACCACTGCTCTGAAAATCGCATGCAGCCTAAGGTCCATCTGTTGTCTACCACTACCCAAGGCATTATTTATTCACCTTATAGATAGGGAGAAACTTGTCACTTTTATGTAGATTTGGATCTGCATTTTAGAATAATAATCTATGTATAAAGAATCTGCACATTTTCTCTGTGTAATAAAAAAACACGTTCAAATATTAAAGGAAGATTAACACCTCCTAATGTAACCCACTAATGGCCTCTGAATCAATTCTGAATGGATTTGTTTCCCAAAACTAATCTTTAATGGAGGCAGACATGATTCATTTCTGCATGCCTCAAGGACAACAAACTACGCCAACTGCAGGTTTCCTTCTTTCCTAATTTAGGGGGTACAGTTTGGTCGCCTTGAGTCCTTCATCAAAGACTCATGTCTGTCACAGCTGACATGATATCCAGAAGCAAGTAAATATTTATTTTGGAGAACCAATCCAAGCAGAAATTATTCATAGTGGCTATTAGGATTATCTACCCAAATTAAGGGTAAATACTAGTTTAATATTTGGAGGTATTAGTGTTCCTTTAAATCTTATCGCTCCTTTGAGCATCTAGTTAATGTGTATGTAGTCATCTATCAGACCTGTCATTTCAACAAATAGATGTCTGCCTGTTTGTTTTAGGAATCCCTTCCAGTTGGCAGTTTGTAATAAAGGCTTTACCTAGGATTCCTGCCAAGAGGACATTTAAAGCTGCTTAATAAACCCAGCATCTAGTGATATCCAACTATACAAAAATGAAAAACTGGTTAATGTCAGTATGTTTAATAGAAATAATACAAAGATAATGCACTAAGTGAACAAGGTGCAAGTCTAGGGGATACCAACTGTGCCATAGGGGACAAAACATTATCATAATTCTGATTTAAATTGAGCTTTTAACCCCTTGAATGCTACAGAGGTCCCCAATTCATTGCTTTGGGTTGGAGTCTTATCTAATATTCAAGGGTTTAAAAGTCCATTTTAAATCAATTAGAAATGTTATTTTTTTTCTATACAGTACTCCACTATTGCATCACTTGTTCTTAGTACATTGGCTGCACAGTGTTTAACCCTTTAAATGCCAGAGGGCTCTCCAATACATTGCTTCACAATATGCTGAATACCTCCTTGGTACTCAATGGATTAATGTTACCTCTCACAAAAACCTCAGATTGGGGAACATACAAATCTCATCTACTGCTCTCTTATGTAGGCTTGTAAATCTGCACCCAGTTGTAAATTCCTTTAGTACATTCCAGCATACATAATTTCACTAGTGCATTACTCTAAAGCATTTGGCGCACAGTCCACATTTGGCACAAGATCCACACATTGGATGCCCCTCTAGTAGACATTTACATTATAAGTGAGCTCAGTATTGGATACTCATTCTCTAAACTGGTCCAATCCTATTTATAAGACAGAACACACGTGTCTATTGCTGACAATACTTCCCTTCCACTCAAAGTAAAAAGTGGGGTTCCCCAAGACTCAATTCTTGGCCCTCTTTTATTTTCTCAGCTTATAAATGATAATCTCAATACTAACTATAACCTCAGCTCCACTCTAACAGCTCACTGAGTATTCCACACTACAATAAAGAAGCCTGTTGATCTGCCTTCTCCTTCAGAGCTCTGAAAGCCTGAAAAGATCAGATCTTCTCTCATTCTAAAATCCTTAAAAGTAGCAACCTAAAAACAACATGAATTTGTATGTTTATGTGTATATTGTTTTTCTATTTGTGCAAAAAATTTGATTTTTACTGTAAAAGCTCTCCAGGGCATGAGATGAATCTCAATACATTTTTCCTGGTAAAATTAATAATAAAAGATCAGCTGACTGGTAGACTAGATAATATTTATTTCCTTGTGTATTTAGCCATTTGCCGTTTCATAGTCTATATTTACTTTTTTCTAATATGTCTTCTTGGCAATGGTTCAAATTCTGAGCTGTTTCAGTGTTTTCTTGCAGAAGTTGAATTTGTATGTTATTTAGCTGCATTCATCTAATAATAAGTTTTCTTTTAAAGTATGTACATTTCCATATATGTATCTCTTACTTGGCGGTCAACTCTACTCATGTCGTAAAAAAAAATCCATAGAGCTATTAAAAGTATTTTATGCAAATGAAAAAATACATATTGGAAAAACTTACCTCTCCATTCTGTACTTACAAAAAGAAAATGTTATACTTGGAAAACCACCCAGGGGTGGCAGTATGGAGGAGTTATCCAAATCTGTCTGTCCTATTGGTCCAGCCATCAGGGTGTGATTTTGACAGGAGTGGCAAGGGGGGTGTACTCCTGTCAAAATCTCTGCATGGAAATGCAGGGGCTACAATGAACACACACACACGCGACACACACAAACACACAAACGCAATACACACACAATGCACACAATGCTACACACAAAATGCTATATCCATTATGCAACACACACAACACTATATATACACAGCACTATACACCAAGTGCTACACTCAAAATGCTACACGCAACACTCTATACACTATAATACTATAGTACAATGCAAAACAATACGCCAAATGCTGTACCCTAAACGTTATACTCCTAATGCTACACACAATACACCAAACGCATAGCACTATATGCAAAACTCTCTACACCAAATACTACACTCAATATGCTATATGCCAAACACTATACACAAAACACCAAATGCTATACACGAAATTACATATGTTATACACAAAACACCATATGCCAAACGCTGTACTCCAAATGCTGTTTGCCATACGCCATATACTATACACCAAACTGTATATGCAATATGCAAAATGCTATATGCAATACGCCAAAAGCTATATACCATAAGAAATACACCAAAAGCTATACACCATAAGCCATACACCAAACGCTATACGAAAAATGCTATACACCATACGCTATACACCAAACGTTATGCACAATACAACAAAAGCCTTATGCTAAATTCTGTACTTCACATGCCATATGCAATACACCATATGCAATACGCCAAACACTATACACAATAGGTTATACGCAATATGCCAGACAATATAAGCCAAATACTATACTCTGTACGCCAAATGCAATACGCCAAATGCTATACATCTAACGCTATAAATCCTAACGCAATATGTCTAACAGACTGCGCTGTACACGATACTCTGTAAGCCAAATGCTATAAGCAATATGCCGAATGCTTTATGCCACATGGTATACGCCAAACCCTATATGTTAAATGCAATACACTATACACCGAACACTATACAGCAAATGCAATACACCAAACATACTCTATATGCCAAACTCTATAAGCAAAAAGCTATGAGCAAGACACTATTCCCAGAACACCATACACTACACTCCAAAAGCTATAAGCAAGATACTAAATACAATAGAATAAATGCTTGTCAAGGGTCAGTATCTGGGTATCCAAATGTCCAGACCCTACTGTAGCTTGATAGCAGTGCTGGGGAGCGTAGCTTGTGAACCTTGATGGTGGTACCTATCCCTTGCTGTGGCCAAAGATGGATAAATGTGCTGGCAGTGAAGCCACATGTCTGACCCGGTTGGGCCAGGACCCTGAGAAGGATGGGAGCAGATGCACACCGGTGTTGGTTTCGGACAAAGCACCCAATGAGGACACCAGATGCAGACCCTCTAAGCTCACACTCAACAGAAAAGGAGACTGCTTAAGGTTCAACTGTAAGGCAAATGGGACTAACCCTTTAAATGTAGCAAACTGGGACAGCTTAAAATTTGCCAAAAACATGTAAGGAATATCTTTCAGCATACAATGCTGAAGGATATAGAGTTGGACAGCAATGACAGGTGTGAAGGAAATCCGATTACGGTTTGAACAGAATATGGCTAGGACTGCCAAAACTCTAATGACCCCAGAGATAGAGTAAAGCAAAACACTACCACCACCAAGTGATCGACTAATACTAGTAAGACTCCTACACCACATGTATCCAAAGGAATATAGAGCAAACAAAGTTAAGGTAACAGATCAACAAACAAGGTAAATGTACTCCTATGTCAGGATCAAAGCTATTAGTGGAGCACCCCTGATCTCTAATAGATGGGACTGTTGAGCTGAGTCGGCCAGGGGCTTCTTCGGCATATACATAGGCCCAAGTGGAAGGTAACTATAGGGTGAATGTTGGAGAAAACAATAACAGCCCCTGTTGCCTGGGTTGGAGGAAATATATATATATATATATATATATATATATATATATATATATCCTAGTGTAAAAGCCTGTATACACGGGCCAAGGTCTGGGTAATGTTAACCCCTTTGAGTGCCAGAGCAATGCGTTGCGTACCCCACTGGCACTCAATGAGTTAAGAGGTCACTACCTCATTGCTCCACGCGATGCAGTCTTTCGTCGCCTCACCCACACAATGCAATCATCCACAGTAGAGACTGCCCATGACTGCATTATGACAAACATCCTAGCGAATTATTATATAGGATATATATATATATATATATATATATACACACACACACAGGTAATATAGTGAGTACAATAAATTACCCTGGTTATCTGATAAGGCCTTGGAATGAATAGCTCACCAGAGAGATCCTAGTACTGACCTCTCATATACTTGTACATTGTGATAAGATCTCCTCTTAGTGGTCTTTTCTCTAAAGTAAATAAACCATGTTTGTCTAGTTGTTCCTCATGCTTCAAGTCCTCCATTCCTCTTTGCTGTACTCTCTCCAGTTTTAGAATATCCTTTTTCAGAACTGGTGCCCAAAACTGCACTGCATATTCGAGGTGAGGTCTCACTAACAATTTGTACATAGGAAAAAATAATTTTATCCACTCTTGCTTCAATACTCCTTTTTATGCAAGACAGGACTTTGCTTTTGCTACTGCTATTTGACACTGGTCACTTTTTCCAGGTTTGTAGTTTACAAGGATTTCCAGGTCTTTCTCTAGCAACAAGTCCCCTAAAATGATTCCATTAAGTTCAAGTAGCATTGGGATTTTTCCTTCCCAAATGCATGACTTTACTATTTCCCATATTAATCTTCATATTCCATTTGGTTGCCCAATCTGCCATTTTATGTAAAACCCTCTGAAGAGAACAAATATCCTGTTCTGAATTAATTACCTTGCATAATGTAGTGTCATTTGCAAATATTGATATTTTGCTTTCTATATTTATTTGCAGGTAATTTATACTTAATACTTAACCCTGAAGTACTCCACTCTCAACTTTATTGGAGAATTGTCCACACACTGTTCCATATCCTTTAACCAGTTTTCTATCCAATTGCAAAGGTTATCCCCTAGCCCCAATTTCCTTATTTTATACACAAGTTTCCTGTGTCGAATGCCTTTGTAAAATCTAGAACATCAACAGTCTTACCATTATCTAGGTTGCTGCTTACTTCTTCATAGAAGCTAAAAAGATTAGGGTGGCATGATCTGTTCAACCATGTTGATTCTTGCTAATAATCTTTTTTGCGATGTAATCTTGTATATAATTCTAGCAGTTTTCCTACTACAGCGGTCAAAATCACAGGTCTATAGAGCACTACATTGGCTCTATGTCAGTCTTGTGGCATAGAATCTTTAAAGAGTAAAAAGAGGGGTATTGCTGACACTGCACCGAGTTCTGGTGCTTTAGTAGTTTTAATTTTGTTCAGTCTTTCATTATGTCCTCTTGTGTTAACCCAATATCTGTTAATGGTATGATTTTATTTGTTTCTTGTTGAGGCTCTTCTACCATTCCTTGTTCCTTGTATATACTTATCCTCTCTAATGAACTCACATATCTCATTTTTGAAAGGTCTAATGCACACTCCCTTTTTTTTTGCCATTTGCCATTTATGTATTTTTTTTTATTAGCCTTGCTCTCCTTTGCAATTCGAGTTTCATTATCTATTTTGCTACCTAATTGCCTTTTTTTTTTTTTTTTTTGCAATCTTTGTTGCATTCCCTGTATTTTAAGAGAAAACATTTTTTGTTCCTTCAGACTTAAAGGTATAGTAATGTTTCATAATAAAAACAGCTCTAATTAATCATCATAGTATTTGGACTTTGGAGAGTGTGATTTCAATTCTGTCAGAGTTGTAGTTCAAGAGTAATTCAATGACAAAGTGTCCCCCTCCCGCCCCTTTTACTGATGTAACACTTTTTAGCCAGAGCAGAAGGGAGGTGCCCAGGTAGACTGCAGAGAGGGACAATCTTCAATTAAGATAAGGGAAAAACCTGAAAAGCTTGTCAAGGGGGGAAGGGCTTTCATTTTTTCATTGTAAGAAGATTGTCCCCTGCTGTTATCTGTCTGGTCTTACAACCAGATTCCACATCTGAGAAGAGATGGCTTACACTAGGTAAAAGGGACGGGAGTGGAAACTTTGCTTGTGAATATCTCTTAAACCATAAAGGTTTGAGAGATAAGACTTTTATCATTCTTCATATTTTTTTAATGCCTATAAGTTAAAACGAATTATTAAGATCCCTTTAAATAGTTTAAATGCTTTTTTTTCCCCTTGTCATTTCATTCTTTACATTTGCAGTTAAACACATTGGCTGTGATCTCCTTCTTATACATTTGTTTCCAACTGGTATATACTGTTGGGTACATTTCTGCAACCTAAATTTGAATTCTGACCATTTTTTCCTCAGTATTTCTTCCTTTAAATAATTTATCTCAGTCAAATTGTTGCATTGAAGCTCTTAACAATTTGAAGTTAGCTTTTATAAAATTAAGAGTTTTGGTCGCACCCATACAGTTTTGCTTTACCAAACTGATGTCAAATGTAACCATGTTGTGATCACTGTTTCCCAAATGTTCACCTACCTTAATATTGGATACCATGTCTATGTTATTCGTTATCACTAGGTCCAATACTTTATCATTTCTTGATGGGACTTTCACCATTTGTGCAATGTAGCTTTCCCGAAGCATGCCCACAAACCTGATTCCCTTGGCACTCTGACAGGTCTCATTTTTCCAGTTGATATGTAGATAGTTAAAATCTCCCATAATCATAGTATGTCCAAGCTGGGCAGCTTTCCTCATTTGCAATAACTGTTGGGCCTCAACATTCTGATCAATATACAGCATATACTCACTAGCACTTTTTCTTTTACCTTTTACAACACAGTCTCAATTTCTACCCACAAAGACTCCACATTATGGCTAGTTTCCTCACTAATATCACCCCTTAAAACTGGATTTAGCTCTGATTTCAAATATAAGCACACACTTCCTCCTTTTCTATTAATCCGGTCTCTCCTAAACAGGGCACCCCTCCCACCCCCAGGTGCAATGCTCATTGTCTTTAGGACACTATAAAATGCCTGTCAGAGAATCTCTCTCTATTAATGAGTAAAGCTGACAAAGACTCGGCTCTCATGATAAAGTAAATTAAGATTAGTAAATGCCCAAAGTAGGAGAGATTCAGCTCATAAGACAAAGCATATTAAGGTTAGGTACTTGCCAAAAATCAGGTACCTTGGCGTTGGTGGCAAGCTTAGCATTCTATGGCCATATGATGTGACTAAATCCTCATCTTTAATATAGTAGTGATATGCAGGCACAATGCCGCAGAGTAAAGGGTTAATGGTGAGTAAAATTTGGATGTGCACCAATATTTTGTGTATTTGCTTCTTCGAAACAGGGAACAGCCCTCTATATTTAAAGTCCAATCATGTGAATCATTCCATCATGTTTCAGTTATACAGTTATGTCCAAATGCTCATTAACCGCCAGCAATTCCAGTTCTCCAATTCTATCTATCATACTTCTTGCATTTGCCAACATACAGTTAATTTTGAAGTCTTAACATATTTTTCCCCTACATGCCTTTTTCCAACATCTTCATTTAACTGGAGTTCCTCCCTATTGGCTACATTTATCCCCACCTGATGGTGTGGATGGAATCAAGCAGAGGAATAGTCACCAGGAGAGTATGGGGTATAAGAGATAAGCAGAATCCGTAAATGTAAACCAGGGAGTTAACAAATGGGAGGACAATCCAGATACACAAGGCAAGGTCGAAGATACAAATGAAGTCAGGTCAATCATCAAACAAACTCGAATAATCGGCCCAGGAGGTAACAGGGGCCTAAGGCTATTAACCCCAGCTGACCAAATGGATCCCATGAGAAGGAAGTGATGCAAGGGGAGACAGACCAAGATAGGTGCAAATGGAAAAACCAGACAGAGACAGGCCAGAAGGGTGAACAGGAGAATCCTGACAATGCTATACTTGATAAACAAAATACAGTATGCTTTACACTATACATAATACACAAAAAGCTATACACAAAACGTAAAACACACAATGCTATTAGACAATTTGCAACATGCAATATACACAAAACACATAACTCTCACATGCTGTTTCTCAAATGCTGTCACAGCTGTTGCTCAAAACACGGTCTCACACTGTTCCTCAAATACGCTCATGCTCACACACGCATGCTCACACACACACACACGCATGCACCCATGCTCACAAAAATACTTTCAAAGATGGAGCTTTGTGTATCGCAGTGTAATGCATTGCACATCTTTTTGGTCCTGAAAGGTCTAAGCACTGAAAATGTAACAAGCCAGTCATTAAAGCAGTCATTGCTTTATTAACCACTCGAGCAATGCCACGCCAATATTGCTAGTATATAATAAATAATAATAAAACTGAGATTCACTGCTGGGAGTTAAAAATTTTACACTAGAACCAAATATGAAGTTCGTTCATAGGACTGATTCAATAAAACCTAATCATCATGAAAATATTAGTTTCTTTGATGCCAGAGGAATCTTCCACAAAACTGAAATGTAGGTGAATTTGCCATTTGCAAAAGTTTAGGCACCCCTGGCCATATTACATTTTGTTGATTTTTTGTGAAAAGACATAAACACAACCTCTGTCACTTAAACTTGACATATATCTGCAAATTGTAATTACCAGTTACTATTTATTTGCTGAACTTAACAGACTGAAAAAAAAAACAGAAAATGTGTCATATGCAAAAGTTTCAGCACCCTATCATTCAGTGCTTAGTAACACCCCCTTTGGCAGAAATACCAAACATTTCTTTTAATCAACAGTCTTTCTATTCTTGCTTTAAGAATTTTTCCACTCTTCCTTGCAGAATTCTTCTATTTCAGAAAAATTCTTAGGTCTTCTTGCTTGTGTTTCATGTTTGATATCTACCGGCAGATTTTCAATAATATTGAAGTCTGGGAACTGTGAAGGTGATTCCAAAACCTTAAGCTTTCATTTCTTGAAGTAGTTAATGGTTGATTTAAATGTATGATTTGGATCATTGTCTTGTAATAACCAACCTCTTTTCATCTTCAGTTTCTTCACTGACTGGGTGACAGTTTCCGGGATTTGTTGATAGTAGAATCCATTCTTCCTTCTAGCCACTGGCTGCCACACAATCCCAAAGCATCGTAGATCCACCCCCTTATTTAACATTTGGTGTTTTTGTACTTCAAATACTCCTTTTTTTTCCAAATGTACCGTCGGTGATTGTAGCCAAAGATTTAAACTTTAACTTTATCAGATCGCAGCACTTCCAAAACACCTCTGGCTTATCGAAGTGCTGTGCTTCATCCTTCAGAAATTAACTGAGATCGCAGATAAGTTTCCATCTGATGACTCTTGCATGCAGATCATGTTTGTGGAAGCAGCGCTGCACAGGGGACTAGTGCTCCACTACTACTACCAGCTAAACTTTCCTGCAGGTCCTTTGCAGTGGTTTTGCTTTCTTTTGTCTTCCAGATCTTGTCTTGACTTCAACAGTTCCCCTTAATTTCTATTTCTTAATGACTGTCCAGATCTGCCTGGCTTTAATACTAGGATTGGGAGTCAGGCTACTACTTATGATGTAGTGCATAGCACAGGGTGTGAGGCTTGGGATCTTAAACAGACTAAGTTCCGTTCTTGCTGAGGCTAATGACGTGTAGAGGTGCTGACTGCAAGGTCAGCTATCTGACTCTAGTTGAGCTGGAGCCAGATCCGGATAAATACACCTGAAGTGTGTAAGAAGTAGCTCGGAACTCCCTCAAGGACCCCAAGGTAGTCTTGAAACAAGTTCTGAGGTCAGGAAATTTTAATACTGAAGAGAAGTTCTTAGTAAATAGGGAATTTGTCTCTTTAAGGTGCTCTCACTCGTTAAGAGAAGAAAATAGTGAATGGTTTCTTTAGGAGGTAAGCAGAATCTGTATTTCACTTTCAGATCTGGACAGAGAGGGCATCTGGATCCAAGAAGATCCATCTGAATAGGACCAGAGGGAGTATCAAATCACAGTGTAACTGCAGGAAGCACAATGGATGAGGGTGAAGGAGATTCTGGAACTCTACAAGAAAATATATCAGAGCTGAGGTCAGTACTGGGTTACTGGAGACTACAGCGATACCATGGGGATGAGATGAATAACAGAGGTCAGGAAACGAGGAAGACAAACCAGGTAGCAGTGTCAGAAGATTAAACAATTGCAGAGGTCAAGAAAAAAGCCAGAGTCAGTATCACCAAAGGAAGTCAGTGATGAACCAAGGGACAATATGAAGAGGATAGTCAAACAAAGCCAGTAACACACTGGAAATAACTGAAGATGAGATAGCTTTAAGTAGTACTAAGAACAGGTGCATACCTGCATGAGAGGCAGGCATAAAAGCAGATGCACGACCAATAGGAAGGAAGAGCGGGAGGACTGTCTGTATTTAGGTAAGCAAAGGTGAAAATGGAATTTCGGAGAGTGGAAATTGCAAGCAGGAAGCATATAAATATCTTTTTATAGCCTTCATCTGCTTTGTAAGAGTCAATTATCTTTATTTTCTGATCCTCAATCAGCTGTTTAGAGGAGCCTACGGTTGTTACATAGTTACATAGTTACATAGTTACATAGTAATTTAGGTTGAAAAAAGACTTGCGTCCATCCAGTTCAACCCTTTTCCTATTCCTGTTTACCATCGCTGACCCAAAAGAAGGCATCTGACTCCAAATGGCAATCAGATTTCTCCCTGGATCAACAAGCCCTAACTAAATATTAATCCCAATACTAACGTGCATAGCCCTCTATATTATGCTCTTTTAAATAAGTATCCAGGCCCTTTTTAAAGGCATCTAATGTATTTGATAGCACCACCTCCTCCGGAAGTGCATTCCATACCTTTATTGTCCTTACTGTAAAGAAACCCTTCCGCTGTTGTAGACTAAATCTCCTTTCCTCAAGTCTAAGCGGGTGGCCCCTTGTCCTGTGTACTGTTCTGTTAATGAACAGGTCTTTTGAAAGCCCTTTATATGGGCCTTGAACATATTTATATAGTATTATCATATCCCCTCTAAGACGCCGTTTCTCTAGTGTGTACAAGTTTAACTTTTCTAGCCTCTCTTCATAACTAAAACTTTCCATTCCCCTTACTAGTTTTGTAGCCCTCCTCTGCACTCTCTCTAGTTCCATAATGTCCTTCTTCAGAAAGGGCGCCCAGAATTGAACAGCATATTCTAGGTGGGGTCTTACCATGGACCTGTAAAGAGGCATAATTATATCTTCCTCCCTTGAGTCAATACCCCTTTTAATACATGCCAATATCTTATTGGCCTTTGCAGCTGCCAGCTGGCACTGCATGCTACTGCAAAGTCTATTGTCTACCATTACTCCTAAATCCTTTTCATTAGTAGATTTCTCCAGAGAAACACCATTTAAACTATATGTTGCATTTTTATTATTATACCCAAAATGCATAACTTTACACTTGTCTATATTGAATCTCATTTGCCATTTGCCTGCCCAGTTACTCAATTTGTCCAAGTCCTCTTGTAATGAAGACACATCCAGTTCAGACTTTATTACCTTACTTAATTTTGTGTCATCGGCAAACACTGATACATGGCTCCCTATGCCCTCTGGGAGGTCATTAATAAACAAATTAAAAAGAAGAGGACCCAGGACAGATCCCTGAGGCACTCCACTTATCACGTTTATCCAACTGGAGAACTTGCCATTTACTACCACTCTTTGCATTCTATCTTTCAGCCAATTTCCAATCCACACACAAACATTTTCCCCTAGTCCTATTTCATTCAATTTGTACAGTAACCTCTTGTGTGGAACTGTATCAAATGCCTTGGCAAAGTCTAAATAGATCACGTCAACCGCCGCTCCCTCATCTATATTATTACTTACTTTTTCATAAAATGCGATCAAGTTCGTTTGACAAGACCTATCTTTCACAAAGCCATGTTGGCTATTGCTAATGATATTCCTGTTCCAGCAGAATTCTTGAATATATTCCCTTAGCAACCTTTCAAACAGCTTCCCTACCACAGATGTCAAGCTTACGGGTCTGTAACAGAACACCCTGAGAGGTTCAAAGAGTCATGGAGTTTATTCAGCTCTGGAATTGTCATTGCCTCTCTTAGTTTAAGGCTTAACAAGTCAATTAAGTTCTGAGACCTTACAAAAATATAACACTGTTGGATCAAGAGTGCCCAAACTTTTGCACATGCCACATTTTCTGTTTTATTTTTTCATTCTGTTAAATTCGGCATATAAATAGTAACTGTGCTGTGATGATAACTACAGTTTCATATAAGATGCATTTAATTTGAGTTGACAATGAACCCTGCAGTAAAATTAGCACATGTGATTAAACAGTTACTGAGGCTCAGAAAATAAAAGAACTAGAACAATTCTAGAGGAAAACAGCTGCACCACAGGAGACAATAAAATGTCCTTTGATTTAAAATGGGATTTAACTATTGAAGTAATTCATGTAATCTCTAGTATAGGGTAAAAAGTCACATTTAAATCAGTTGGAATTTTAGGACTTTTTACTTGTCCCCCTATGGTGTAGATGGTTTGCTCCAGAGTTGCTCTATTTTGTCTTGGTGCCTCAGTACCTTAGTACCACAGTACCTCAGCCTGATTTCGAAAGTGCCCCATACATTTAGAATTCTCTTTACATTTTCTAGATTCATATCCCTGTATATTTTTGTTAACTCTTGAGACTTGTGTAAAATACCCTCTAGGAAATTAACATGGAAAAAGTGCCACATAGTTTTGTCCTCTAGAAAAATTGGCCCTTAAAGGTATAGTAAAATTATAAATTGTAGAGTTTATTCCTCTGAGTAAAACAAGAGTGCTTTAGTTTAATAGATGAAATATTACAGTGGCACTGTTGCTATGGCATCCTATGAAGGTTTATGGTCAACTGACCAGATCTATCCAAAAGATGGCGTAGCAACAGCGCCACTATAACATTTCAGGCCATTCAGATGGTGTAACAAAAAAAATGCAAGTTGGAGTTGCAATATCTTTTGAATATAACACCTCCTAGCAGTAGGAGTACTATTGTTTTTCTCAGGAGCATTAACCCTATAATATTTTTTTACATATTTAGTGTTACTATTTCTTTAAGATTTAAGTCCATTTGATACTACCATTTTATTGTATGCTCAGGTCATTGTGGAATCAGACAAAATAGACTTCACAAAACATATGGGAATTATTTTAATATGGGTTTTGATTTGTGTCCTATGAAAATATCCCTATACACAAAGTACATTAGCAAATGAGGTCACAAATCTTCCCAGAGTCCTTTACAACTCTTTCAAGTGGTTGGCTTATACTGTTGGCTATAATTAAGACTGTAGAAGGAATGTATGTTTTTATTGTGTTACCAAGGTAGCAGTGCAGGATCAATTTCATCAATTTTTTACGACTCTTCTGCTTGGGATTACATTTTTCTATACCCAAAGAAATTCTGTTTGTGCTGTATGTTTAAATGTTATTTTATGACCGTTTTAAAAAGAGCAACTTTTATTTGGTTATTATTTGGCACTTTCAGACATTACCATCTTGATGCTTGCCCTGAAAATAGAAGAGGCTGACTACAAATACAATGTAAGACTGGGAAAATAGATGGCATTAGAAGTTGAATACGATTGAAAATACTGGTTATTGAACTCAAAACTATTTTTGCTTCGTAGGTCATACTTAGTCTAGGAGGTTGATTTGTCCGTCAAGTTTAAAGGGGAACTATCACCCCAAATAAAGTCCACCCCACCTAATTAGGCATCTAGTGATAAGCTTAACAATCGTATGTAGAACAAAGACAGCATTAGTCAAAAATCCTACCTCAGCTGACACTGACGGCCAGGCAACAGCACAGACATCTTTGCTTACAGACATCTGCAGTCCCGGTCTCCTCTAGAAGGCATCACATGGTACCTTAAGGTACCGGAAGGGACTGACACTTCAGGCGCGCAGATACCCCTAGAATTTGTTGCCTGGCTGTCAGTGTTGGCTGAGGAAGGATTTCTGACTAACGCTTCTTTATTCTGCATAACGGTTTGATTGTTAAGCTTATCCCTAGATACCTAATTAGGTGGGGTGGACTTTAGTTGGGGTGATAGTTCCCCTTTAAAGCCCTGGTCCTTGTTGCCAGCTTCAGCTTTGGGCATGTCATTTTGTTATGATGAAAATGTGTTGCATAGTATTGGATTAGGTTGACCTTTTTTTGGGGAAAGTCTGTGGTCTTATGGGAACCTGGCACCTCCCATGGCAGTAGTAGCAAGTAGAGCGGCACCAATACATAGATCAGGAAAGATTCAGATAAAGCTTATGCATCTCACCAATGTCTCTCATAGCCTCGCCAGGTGCCAATTCACATGGAACTTCCAGAAAGTCCCCTCCATGATAGACAGCAAGAAAAAGAATGGAATGGCACTCGTGGCAGCCGTCAATAATATTCATTAGAAACAATTTATTAGAACTACAAATGGCAGACAGATAAACCAAACACTCACACTCTCACATCTAACGCATTTCACATGTCATGGTGCTTACTCATAGATCTATTCAATCTACTCATAAGTTCTAGTTTAAAGAACTCCAGACTCAGGTAAATAAAGTTAACCCTGTAATTCCTGACCAAATGACAATCCTTAGCCTCAAACTCACTATGTCTAACAGATAAGCCTATAGAGACCACAAGTGTTGCTATGTGTCTATTGAGTCTAATCCTATACTTATGAAGGACCTTAGGAACCCTGTCAGATTTACAGTCCTGTCTCTCAATAATTTTGGTCTACACATTTACAGTGTCAGTGTCATGTTGACTAACTGGACAAGGCACAGACCCACACAGACCTGCAGTGAGGAAGGATGCATTAGTGTTCAAGGCCTGAAGAAAGTAATGCAGACAGTGGGACTTGAAAATAGAACAGGAGGCCAGGAAGGGAACAACATTATGAATACAGAAAAGCTGGTTAGCCACTTACTTGACCTGCTTATGTGATGCTTGGGCCAGGACTGGAGATGAGGCTGCACAAAACAATGCCAGCTGTGAGTGCTAGAAAATAATAATGAGTGAAGTGGCGTCAATCATAGATGACCATAGATAGTGAAATATCCAGACACCTGTTGAATAAGGACTGTAACTGTAACACACAGATGGGTAGTGGCCAGTGACAATGGAATTGTAAGGTTTGAGACAGCAGGCAGATAGAGGAGTCATAAAAACAGGCTTAGGTTTGTGCAGGAAGCAGGCAGATAGTGAAGTAATTTAACAGGTTTAGATCAGTGCAGGCGGCAAGCAGATAATGGAGTCATTTAACAGTCTTTGACCAGTGCAGACTGAAAGAGAGAACAAAGCCCATAGGTGACACTTGTCCCTGGTTCCTTTTTTATTCACTAGACCTAGATTATTTCTTTCTTTAATACTAAGAAGCTGAACAATATCAGTTAGAAGGTGCACCCATTCTATTCCCTTTGTGCCAAACCAGGAAAAGTCCACCTTAATGCTTTCATATTATAGCTGAAGACCTATGCCCCTTTGCACACCTCTAGGCCCAGTAGATATGATAATGGCCTATAATCCAAACATGAAGTGGAACAGGATCTGAAAGACAATACAGAGCATGTGATAATGAAAATAAAGGAATAACCCAGGAAAGGAGGGAAAAGAACAATAGCACCTGGAAGGGGGGAGGACTTAACAAGGAAGATAGTCCACCTTAAAGAACCATATCCTGCCTGTCATATAACTGAAACCAAGTAGTCTCCCATTTCCCAATATTTTTGACTACCTCTCCATTCAAACCAAGTTTCTGTGGCTGCCCCAATGTTGAAAGAATGATCCCCAAGTCCAACCCCTATATAATGAGACAATTTTGAAAAAGTCTGGAAAACTGAAAATGGAGAAATTCCTGGGGGTAAAAGGCATGACAAAAAAATACTCTTTTTCTATAAATGTCTGTTTTCAACCTAAACCTGAAAAAATCTACACAATAAGTACCTCCTCCTTCAAATTACCCCAAGGGGTAGATTTGCTCTGGCTAACAAGCTCCCCAGTGCTTACTGCACCAAAGAATACCAAGCTGTAGGTCAACAACTTAGTTTCATAAGTGCCACACATGGTAGAAGGACTGACATTAATTGTTGCAATAACTAAAAAGACACTGGGCTAAGCTAATCCTTAACCATGTACCCTTGTGTACACCACTGAGGGCCATTTTACCTATAAATTCTTGGTAATGTCCCTCCAGACCATCACCTTAAAGCCAAACACCTGGCTAGCAATATATTAATCATTACACGGTAAACTGACCACAGATGAACGATATATATCCAACTGAGAATGAGAGGTGCATCATCAGCATTATTTGGCAGGGCATGAGACCAAAAGGACACTGCTATGGTCATGCTCCTGGATGGCAAGCTACTATTCATGGCCGTGCTATTCTCCTTCATGGTTGCAATCTGGATGGAAATTTGCAAAGCATGATTGTGCCATACATGCCTCTCTCTGGACTTGAACTAGTGACCTTCTGCTTGCCTGGCCTCTGCTTAGTCACCATAGGTTGGTTCAGCAGGTTTCTGTAGCAGTCTTGTTCTGTGTTCCTGTTATTTTCACCAGCCTTCTGGATCTCCGACATGTGAATGGAATTTTATGTCAGCTCCCTCTTATTAGGAGGCTACAGTATTTAAACCAATCTCCTTGTCATCGTGTTCCCTACACTCAGCATTTCGGTTCTGTGAGTCCACCTGACTTAGTAATTTGCTTGCTTCTGGACTCTGTTTGACTTCTTCTGCCCTGGACCTTGGTTTTGATCTGGATCCTCTCTACATCAGCCTGCCTCAGGTCTCTAGATTTGTACCTTACTCAAGAACCTTTTGCTGCCTGCACTAACAAAGGCTGTTTAACCTTGCCTTTGTTTTCTTACTTGTTACCTCATATGGGCTTACAATATTCTTTTTGTGGCTGAACAAATCTAGAGGCTCACCTCTGGTGTGAGAAATTCCTTCTTCCAAATACTGTGCCTGATCCTGGCCTTTGACATAGACTGCTTGACTTTGCCTTGTCTGCTTATTTTGTACTTTGTCTTTTATTTACTGTATCCTGCCTCTAGCCACTAAAACCCTTGGACTCAACCCTCCGGGGCAATCAGATGCCCCTGTTGGGTACTTCAACCAGCATGTGGCTTCCAACACCTGTCTCTGATCCAGATTGCCTAATGATGTCTGTGCCTGCTGACCTGGTGCCTTTGGCATCTGGATTCCATCTTCCTCCTTGCTTCCCGGTACGTTGGACTTCCTGACTTGTCTATGTTGGTATTGTGCTAACTGCTCTTTCAACAAGCCCTCTGTCTATACAACTGTTTTCTGTACCCCAAAAAAGTAGTGATTCAAGGTCTACCATCACAAGGGTCTAGTCTGGTCCTCCATGTGCAGCACACTGAAGCAACAGCAAAGCTAGATGCTGCTCCTTGCTCAACTCTACAATGACTGAGGAACCACTTTCCCACCATAGCCCATAACCCCACTCTCCCCCTACTCATTGGCTTCCACAGGACCCCGGGGTAAGTCCTGCTCAAACCCCCCATATGATTCTCTCTTGCTCTGTGTGAGTCTTATATAGGAATTCTACCACAATAAAATTATACATTAGATAGTTTGCTCTGTTTCCTTTTCTTCTTTGAGTTTGTTTTATTGACTGTGCTAAGCTTAATTCTAGTTTTATTTTCACGTTTCCACATAGCCTTTAAAAAGAAATTCTGAGTTAACATTAATTGACAACTTATTCGCAGGCAATAAAATCCAGCACTATTGTTCATGCTAATAACTAAACGCTTTAGTAACAGTTGCTTAAGAAGAAGTATTTCTGTTTTCTACAAAAGTAGTCTCTTCCACATGCAAAGTAAGTCAATGTATGCTATAATTCCCGTACCAATGCTGATTCATAGCTGGTCTTTGACTCTTCCAACAATATTGGCATTGTTTCAAAACCTACTGTTTACCAAAGTGAAAAGCTACAGGGCAAGAAAGTCTTTATAGAATAATAGGCTCTTTTTTCCTGTTTGGTTAACTATGATGAGTTGTAAAAGAAGGGGAACAGTTTAGTTTATTGAATTAGAAATGACCCAAGAAACATTATTTCTTTAAACCTTTTTTTATTTTTTCTTTAATTGTATTCTTTGTGATATATATATTACTGATGCTTCCACTGCAAAAAGTATTTATACAGACAGGGGATAGATGATTTGCTGGATAATCTCAGATGGAAATCTAATTAAATGTTTTAAAATAAAAGAGCAATGTTAACCCCAAGGATGCTAGTGACATTTCTAAAGCATTGCAAAAGAATGCTTTGGAGATGCTTGTAGTATCCAGGGGTTAATATTTTACTTAAATGTTTTATTGCTTTCTTTGTTATAATGTATATGTCAAATGCACATAATATTTCTTTTAAAGTAATACATTCATGGCCACACTTCACCTCACCTTTTTGCTGCTGCACTCTACCTGCTGAGCCACTATGAATATCTTGGGCTTCCACAGTGTGGTAGAGATAGAGCGGGACTAAATATATAACAAAGTTGTGAAGAAGTGGCTTATTATGTATTTGTAATCATTTAAATTTGTCTCTCTATCCAATACTAAGGCAATTTTGTACTAAGGGCTTTGCAACGCAATATTTTGTTCAGGGCTAAACATAATCCGGGCTGAATTAACAGGATAGCTGATGCCTTGTCTTGTCAACAGTGGGACCTCTTTTTCTGTCTGGTACACCTCAGGCTGACAATCAGGGTATCAGTTGTCCAGATTACCTATGGGAGATAATTTGACCAGTGTTATACCAACTCCTCATAGCTCTGTTTTAGCAACCATGCAGGCTTATCAAACTGCATGGAATAGCTAGTTAGCTTTAAAGAGAAAAAACGTCGGCTCTGAGAGGGGACTACTTAACTTATTTGCTGGAGTGTTCACAGTTTCACCTAGTGGTTTCAGCTATCAAAAATACATTTTATGGTATAGCTTTTTTTTCTAAGCTTAATGACTGAATTGAAATTACAAAAACATATATGGTTAAACGGATTCTCAAAGGACTTGTTAATAACTGGCAGAACATTATCCCACAAGGAACACCTAAATTATTATATTAATATTTTTAATATTTTATATAAAATTACTTTTGCCACATTTGAAGTTCAGTTAATTAAAATTTTAGGATCAGCAAAGTAGTTGCTGGCAATAGTTCTAAGCCAGGAGGCTTTTTACGTAATTTACTAGTATTACATTCCGATTCTCTAAGAATTCTGGTCACCAAGACTGAAATACACCAAAGCGGCAAGGGAAAATTGGTCACACTGTTTTCTTTTTGTTTGGTGTCCTAAATGCATGTCAAATATTTTTGTCAGCCCCCCAATACTAAAGGCCCCTTTATTCATGAAGACAGTTAATTTGTGTCAACAGATCAAGATTAATTTTTGTCTTAAACGTCTGGGGTTCCTTCCTATTTACACTCTTTCAGAATAGGAGCAGTCACCCAAGCAGCTCTCCTAGGCTTGAATGATCCTGTGATTAGGAGGATTGGTTGCTAGAATCCAATAGGTTCAAATCATATATCTGATCTGAGTTAATTTAGTATCTATTTACGTCTTACAGGAATTCCTCATAACTATGTGGATTGTTGGGCATTCATATGTCCACTGGGCAAGGATAAGAGCTCAACAGAGTTCTTATAGAGCTGACTTAGGTTTCCACAGAAAGACCTTTCATGTTAACTAGATTGGGAGGAGTGGCTTGCTTTGGGTAGACTTATTACCTGAATTAGCGTTAGCTAGGAAATAATTTGGGAACCCTTATATTATTTTGATTTACCAGATTCGATTGACTTAATAAATTCTGGTGTAATGCAGAATTCTTTTTCCCAGTACATTGTTCATCTGGTCAGAAGTGAATCCTCATTTTATCTCCAAAAAAGAAAAACAAATACAATATTGTATTTTTTGAAGGCTTGATAAAGCGGTAGTGTACCGCGTAACGCGTGGCCAATTTTAAATTGCACAGTATTGGTGTTGTATTTTATATATTTATTTTGAATAAATAATCCTTGTGAAGATCAGACGGTGTGGAGATCCTGTTGCGTGAGGAATGTTGGAGTGTGAGATCACCGAACGAGGACGGTGAGATTTCCTCGTGAGCATTATTGTCAGCTCAGATTATCCCCTGTAGCTGACATTAGAGCAATGTGAGTAAATTTATTACTGTTTTATTTGAAGAGTTTTTATTGTATTACACTATTGGGCGCCACCCCTTTGTTTTTCTTTTTTGGAGATTTTTTGACCACTTGGGAGGAGTGAGAGGAGTTTGGCAGCCGGAGAGTCATCTGAATTGCACCTGTAACTGGGACAGGTTATAACCCAGTGTTGTTTATATGCTGTTTACCATATATGTGCTAGACAGCCACTACAATTGTGAGTACCCACGTGTGGGGTGAATCTGGTGGTGGTAACCGATATCCGGATTTATTGCACTAGGGCGCTCCCTATTGCTTCTCCCCTTCTTTTTATTTTTCTACAGTACCGGGAATCCTCATTTTAGGTGGTTTCATTTTCTGCATATGGAGCCGCTGGAGTGATATGGGAGTAACCTGAACCATGCTGTGTTCAGATTTCAAGGTCCTTGGGAATGTTCTTTTTTTGGCATTTTGAATTACAGTTTGGTAGTGAGGGCCCGTTTCAGGAATATTTCCATTCATCTTATTGACTTTGCTCTGGATATGTTTAATATTGAAATGCAAGATGCCCTGGTATAAGCAGTTTTTCTTGTGGAGGGGGTTAATTGGAGTAAGAACAGAGGCTTTTTGAATTTATAAATCAGGATGTAATATATTTGGTACTAATGGACAAGGTATTCTGGCATAGTTCAATGTCATATTGAATAAACCAGCCAGACCTTTGGCCTATGGTGAAGGAGCTGAGTGAGTTTCAGTGTAGCCATTAACAAATTTTTGTATTAAAGAAATTAAGCTGCCTTTTCAATACCAAACAATATGTGCGCCCTGGTTCTCCCTTTACTAAGATCTGTCTTTTGGGAAGGTAGGTGGGATTGGTGGGTTTGAGATGATGATTGAGTTTATAGGAGAGAAGCTGATCCTGCTTTTCCTATGACTGAGATACTGATTCATTCAACTTTTCACATAAGCAGATCCTAAAAACCTGATGTGCTAAGAGGACCCTTAGGATAGGTAGATTGTAGAAGGTTGCATTTGTTGTCTTATACATAGACCTTGGTTTGCATGTGTGCAGTTTTGAAAGTACAACCTTTAAGTGTCAGAGATGTACTGAACTTACTGCTTTGCAGATCAGATCATTCAAGAACCATCTTGCACTGAAAGTGTTGAACTTCCGCTTATAAAAAAAAAAAAAATAAATAGAGGATAGCATTAAGCACTTAGAATAAGGTTGGTAAATGTCATAATTCATGCAGCCCATGAACTTGTGAACATTGTATTCTGCAACACTGAACAGGAACCAGTGAAACTCTACAGGGATTATGTTTTACATAAGGCTCCCAAGTGAAAGAGGAGGTCTGGTGAAATAAATTTTGAATAGCATACTGCCCTTTGTTAATGAATGATGTAAATGTATTTAAACTGATAAAAAATATATGGTAGAATTAAAAGTACATACATTGGGTAGGATGCATGATTCTGCTTGTACAGTCCATTTTCTGAGCTGGGATGCTGACTCCCTTTTCATGACTCTGCTCTCACAGGGTCAGCACTAGAGCATATGATCACATTAGTGCATACCAGCGCACACACTTTCATCACTTCATCAACAATCCCAGTAAGCCTCCCTAGTAGCCTATGCAGGCAAAGGCAGTAAACTTACACCAATTCCCTCTGAAAATTGTTAGTACATAGCGTTAACAAGGAGCAGAGGAAAGAATGCCCCTATACACCCATACACTTCTCTACTGCCTTCCCCTCCCATTGGCGCAAGCAGTGTTATACGGGATAATTTTTTGTTGTAAGTAACTTAATATATTGACGTTTGGCAGATGTAGCACTAAGATTTTTGTTCAAGATCCTAGTTGAGTGTGAAATGGTGTTAGTACATCCCTTGTATTGACTCCTCGGATGCTTCACTAGATGTAGCAAACCACCCTGGTCCTCAAGGAAATTAACCCTGTGAGTGCCAGAGGGGTATGCAATGCGTTGCTTTGCAATACGTTGCATACCCCCCCCCCCCCGGCACTCAAAGGATTAAGGGATATGATGTTACAAGTAAAATATGTGCTGAAAAAATAGCAATTTAGAAACCTTAAAAACATTTTTAACATTAATTAATGCTCATCAATATTCATTTAGGAAGCACATAGACACCTACAGCTGCACTTCCCTTGTGTAGGCAAATCTAGATTGTAATTATTTCTTTTATATGTGCTGTTCTATGCTTGTTGGAGGAAGTTATAACCATCTGTGTTTTTTCCCTGTCATGCAATTGTCTTTAATTTAGAAACATGTAGCTTCTCATTTATCACACCTATATTTCCTTGTATTGTAATGGTAACTCACCTAACATGTTCCTGTCAGAAACAGGGAAGTTTTGAGGCCAATAAGCAAAAGTATTTAAAGGAGAATTATACATATAGGAATAAACAGCTCATAGAAGAGCCATAACTTTTTTTCATGTAAAACTCTGGGTTCCCCTCAGAAATTGTGTCCCATTATGTTTTATTGGGCCACCAGTCAGTGCACTCCATTGTGCAGGTGTCCTAGTGAATTACTGGGCTCACCTGCAGCCTGTGCTGAACTACTCATGAGGGGAAGCTTGGGACAGGCAGGCAACAAATAATAGTCATCATCACGTGCAGCTGCATGCTACTCTTCATGTGACTAGCAATGCTTAAAACTTTAAAAATTGAGCTTCAGACTTGGAGATATTCGTGCTAAATGCAGTGCACCCCTGGCTTTCTCTGTCTCTCTCCAAACTCAGTTGGCGTTGCTGACTACCTGTGCCGGAAAAATTCCTGTTCCGCCCACATTGGATATGGATCCAGGTACTACCGAGTGATTTTATTTATTTATTTTTAAAAAGAACATAACATTTACACAGGGTTAAAAATAATATGCTTAATATATTTGTACTTTTATTTTTTTTGTCCGTGTGATTGTCCATCCATGGCCAAATTAAAAACCAGGCTAGTAACCAATGTCATCTTTTATAAACTTAAGCTAATCTCTTGAAGACCAAATGATATGCATTTCTTTGTTCTGTGCTATGTACCCCCCTCAGTTCCTCCAAAGCCTACTCAAGCATGATGCACCTAAAGATTGTCCATCCCTACCTTAAAACCACCCAGTAGTCCATGTGTTATAAAGAAATATCCATTCCATAAAACTGAATGATCTATGCATATTGCAAAGTCTAATTATTATTTATGAAAGTTATATTTATATCTGTGAATACATTTTTCCACACTTTACTACATAAATTAGTAACTTCTGCACAAGAAGGCTGAAAACGTATTGCATTACAAATGAACACATGCTAGAAAAGTAAACTTTACAAAACTAACACAAAATGTTTATAAAAATCCCTTAATTTTATTGAATCCATGCTGAAGAACTACCATTTCATCCATTACTGTGATCGTATACATTTAAAATGAGAAAAAAAAAAGTTTAACCCTGTGAGTGCCAGCCTCGCCTTTCTCAGCTCCTCTCACCCCCAACTTGTTGCCCCTTCTCTTTCTACCTACAGGCCCCTGCTTCATCTCCCCCTTTTTCCTCAAGTCTATTTCATTCAGTTCAAAATGTCACCCTCAATTTGGCATCCAACCCAGGGGCTCATTAAATATGTCAGCAGGTTGAAAATTAAGACATAAAAATCTCGCCCACATGACAAGGGCAACATATCTAAAAAAGTGGAGAAAAGCCAAATGAGCTTTACATGCAGTTCTCAGAGCAGCAAGGGTGACTGTGATGCTCCATCGGCGTGATTGCAGGGGCTATGATGTGGCACTCAAAGGTTTAGTGGATGGAATGGCACTGCTGCATTCTCCTTACATTGATGCCGAGTTGCAGGAAACATGGGATCAGTGTAGGCACCAGGTGCTGGCACGAGGGCCCCCAGTGTCTTTGGAGTGATCTGCTCAAGCTGCCCAGAGGTATGAGTGGGAGGTGGCCTTGTATGTATATATTTATGATTGTGTATGTATTTGTGAATATGAATACTATATAGACTCTGCAATGTATAAAGCTTTCTGGATGCTCTTCCATGGTGCGGAAATACTACTGAGCTGGTCACTTGTCCATGTGATCCTATAATGAAAACTAAACCAGTTTCTGTACAGTGTACAATTGAGCAACAAATGTGCTGGCTCTTTGTACAGTAACTTCCAAGCAGTGTGGAGGAGCCTAGAAAATTAAGTGATTTGAACCTTTGAGTGCCAGAGTGTCAATGTATTTGGCACCCTTCTGGCCCTCAAAGGGTTAAACAATGCATTGGGAGCAACAGAACATACATCCAACAGGCACTATATTGGAGAGCCATACTTCAGTCCCTCTCTCCACCCTCATTCTTCTCCTCTTGCATTCCACTCCTCTCCCTCTATTCCACACCCCCCATGCCTCTTCCTCCCCACAATGCTCTCCCTCCCCTTCTCTCTACCTTGTACTCTCTGTCTCACTCCCCCTTGATGCTTCAGACCTGACAACTAGAACAGAGCTACAAAAATGGTTCTACAAATCAGCAGTCATATTATTGCAGTCTCTGTGGAATCACGTGTTGTTAGCTCTGTGGTATCACTAATGTACTCAATTACAATTGTTAGCTCTGTGGTATCTCTAGAGTAGCCCCATTTCAATTCTAAGCTCTGTAGTGTTACTAATGTAGCCCATTTCAACTTAAAGCTCTATGGTATCATTAGTTGTTTAGCTACCTTTGAATTGTAATCTCTGTGGTGTCAGTAGTTTAGCACCATTTCTGTGTTGTCACAAATGTAGTCCTATTTCAATTCTAAGATCTGTTGTACTAAATATATATATATATATATTTAACCCCTTGGATGCCAGAAATGTACCTAATTGATTTACAGTAGACTTGTGCACGACAAAAAATTTCGGTAAAATTCTATCTCGGACTATTTTTTTTTTTTGTAATTTGGAGAATCTGCATTTCAGGCCAGACCTGTTTGACTCGGACGAAATTCTGCGACAATCCGAAATATTAGTTGAATTTAAAATACTTTAAAAAACACAATTAAAAATTAAAATTAAATAAATAAAAATAAATGGAACCATTTCCAGGGTCTCAATGAAGACGGTGGATAACGTAGATGAAGTATGGATGTAGCTAAATTCGAAGGAAGACTGAGGATGACTGGTGCAGGGCAGACTCAGGATGACAGTAGCACTGTAGATGTAGCCAGCAGCAAACTGCAGAACACTGTTGCAGTACTCAGTAGATAGATACCACAGACTTTTTTTAGAAGAGATGAAAAACAATACAGCAAGACTGAACAACCTGTATAGTGGGACAACAATGTAGACTTTAATTCCCCCCTGTTTCCCACCAAGTCAGGGGGGTGTCCTCTGCCCAACGTACCAGGATTCTAGAGCTGGGTAAGCTGGATTGCTCAGCGTATTATGATACTATGGATGATTGAAGATGAAGTCCTTTTTTTTCTAATCTGCATCAAACCTGAGAGCAGGGTAACCCAGCTTTGGCAGGTTGACTTTTAAAAAAGTAATTTGCTCCATGAGCTGTGGGGCCCATTGAGAGCACTGGGGGACAGTGGTTGGGACCCATGTTGCACCAATATTGCACCCATATTGCATCCTTAATGTGTCCTTATTGCACCCATATTGCACCAATATTGCACTCATATTGCACCAATATTGCACCAATATTGCACCCATATTGCATTCATATTGCACCCAATTTGCGTCATTATTGCACCCATATTGCACCATTATTGCACCCATATTGCACCCATATTGCATCCATATTGCATCAATACTGCACATAATTTGCATCATTATTGCACCTATATTGCACCATTATTGCATCAATATTGCACCCATATTGCACCAATATTGCACCCAATTTACATAATTATTGCACCCATATTGCACCAATATTACATCCATATTGCACCCATATTGCACCAATATTGCATCCATATTGCACCCATATTGCACCCAATTTGCTTCATTATTGCACCCATATTGCACCAATATTGTACCCATATTGCACCCATATTGCATCCATATTGCACCAATATTGCACCCAATTTGCATCATTATTGCACCTATATTGCACCAATATTACATCCATATTGCACCAATATTGTACCCATATTGCACCCATATTGCATCCATATTGCACCAATATTGCACCCAATTTGCATCATTATTGCACCTATATTGCACCAATATTACATCCATATTGCACCCATATTGCACCAATATTGTACCAATATTGCATCCATATTGCACCCATATTGCACCCAATTTGCTTCATTATTGCACCCATATTGCACCAATATTGTACCCATATTGCACCCATATTGCATCCATATTGCACCAATATTGCACCCAATTTGCATCATTATTGCACCTATATTGCACCATTATTGCATCAATATTGCACCCATATTGCATCCATATTGCACCCATATTGCACCAATATTGCACCCAATTTACATAATTATTGCACCCATATTGCACCAATATTACATCCATATTGCACCCAATTTGCTTCATTATTGCACCCATATTGAACCAATATTGCACCCAATTTGATTCATTATTGCACCCATATTGCACCAATATTGTACCCATATTGCACCCATATTGCATCCTTAATGTGTCCTTATTGCACCCATATTGCATCTGTATTGCACCCATATTGCACCCACTTTGCGTCATTAATGAAAGAAAGAAAAGAACAAAGCGCAAAATATAAGTGATCCTATATATTGATAGAGATAAATGAATCTCCCTGCTCGAATCTAGTGCACTCACCAGATTTATTCTTGTGACACTGCCCAGGAAAACCAAATGTGCTCTCGAAGCGCTCCTCTAATGTGTCTCTGTTCTCATATGATCTGGGTTAACATCGCCCGTCTGTAGTTTCTTAGGGGTCAGCTTCTCTCCTCTCAATAAATCCAAGACTGCAGGACTTGCCGGTATTAATCCTTCAGGTCAAACTGGGATACGTCCTATCCATGGGTGTCTTGCTACAAAATACAGGAGAACCTCTAAGTGCAATATGTAGCGTAAGGTTCCCTCTGTAGCGCTCCCACTGAATGTAACTCACCGGCTATAATAATAGGGCCTTGAGTCTGGATAGGGAAAAAATTCTGGTGCCAAAAAAGAAATCAGTTCAGAAGAGAAGACCACCAACAATTATTACTCAGTTTAATGCAGCGTCTTATCAGATTAAAACAATGATAGCCAAACATAGGGACATCTTGAAATTAGACTCCCTTTTGAAAGATGTGATACTGGAAAAAACCAAAATCACTTACAAAAAGGAGAAAAACCTCAGAGGTCATTTGGCTCCTAGTAGGCCAAAAAATATGAATAAAAGCAAAAAAGAGGAATTAGGTATTTTTGGTTCTCCCCTGCCAGTCGGGAATTTTCGATGCTTGCATTCTAAATGCACAAACTGTGAATTTGTATGCAATAAAGCAAAGTTTTTTTAAAAGCACACATAATGACATCAGTTTTCCGATAAAATTATATTACATGTGAGACTAAGTTTATCATCTATTTAATCACATGTGGATGTGGTATCCAATATATTGGACGAACAACAAGAAGTTTGAGAGAGAGATCGTGGGAACACAGAAATTTGATAAAGAAAAAAGTGATTGAACATTATGTACCCAGACATTTTAATGGGTGTTCTAAAGGTGGTCTATCTAATTTTAATATAATGGGTATAGAACATATCCCAGAGTCATGTACAAATCGGTTCTCTAAGTTGTGCCGTCATGAGGCTTACTGGATTTTTAAACTTAATACATTGTCCCCTCAAGGGTTAAATGAGGATTTAGAAGTGAGCAACTTCCTCTGACATTCTTATGATATACCTGATGCTGTATTGTTCAAACAGTAATAGTTTAAGCTACCTGGATATAGACTTACATACATATATGTATGTTTTTACTAATAAGTATAGTGATTTTATTCATTTATGTTTTGAACTTGGCCCTTTGAGTGCTGGGGGGCTATTTAGCGCAAAGTAAAGAGGTATGTGCCATGTCTCTCTGGCACCCGAAGGGTTAAGAAAATCACCTAAATTTTTCTTTTTATATAGTTTTATATTTCATTTGAACTCTAAATTCTATTTATGTATTTGATGCATTTTACATGTTAATGTATGTATTTGTATCCGGAGGATTCCGATGGAGGCTTGGATCTACCACATCATCGTCCCTCTTCTCCATATAGAGGCGTGATTTCGGGCGGGCGATCCTCGCCTCGCTTTGTGAATGCATACGTGACCTTTAGCTGTGGTGTAATAAGTTTTGATTTTTATCCTTGATGAAGCGAGATATACACTTGCGAAACGCGCTGGATAATTTATATTTAAATTTGAATTAAACTTTATTATAGTAGTGTGTCTTCTCCACATTCCTTTATCTCAACTAATGATTGGAGCAGTGGAATAACAGATACTTAGATTACTATTTGTATCTTTTGACATCCGGTGAGTTCCATTCAGTGGGAGCGCTACAGAGGGAACCCTTACGCTACATATTGCACTTATTTTGTAACAAGACACCCACGCATAGGACATATACCAGTTTGACTTGAAGGAGTAATACCGGCAAGTCCTGCAGTCTTGGATTGAGAGGAGAGAAGCTGACCCCTAAGAGACTACAGACGGGCGATGTTAAACCTGATCGTATGAGAATAGAGACACATTAGAGGAGCACTTCGAGAGCGTGTTTGGTTTTTCTGGGCAGTGTCACAAGAATAAACCTGGTGAGTGCACTAGATTCGAGCAGGGAGATTCATTTATCTCTATCAACATATAAGGATCACTCTTAGATTTTGCTCTTTGTTCTTTTCTTTCTCTCTATATGCATCATAGAGTGCTGAGGTGACGCTAAGGACACCATGATCAATAGCAGCATTCTAGGAGCTCCGTTTCTTTACTATTGGACAATTGATTTATTAATTATATTTTTTATATTTGATGGACTGAGGTAGGATCGCCTGCATATATATTTTACTTTGAGTCATTAATGCACCAATATTGCGTCCTTAATGCTGCGACATGTTAATGCACAATATGGTGAATGCGCCATTTAGAACAACGCGAAATGTAGAATTTGCGACACTTTAAGAAGCATAACATTAATTGAGACACTTTAAATGACACAGCTGAATACATGCATCATTTTATGAAGCAAAACTTTACATGCATCACTTCAAATGGATACCAGGACAAAGTAGGCTAAACAGCCCTCTTGTTATCCCACTAAGTTAAGGGATCTGTACTTGGGGGCAAAGAAGGTTCCGCAAGGTAAGCCTTAAAGGGATAGTAACACTTCGTTTTAACTTTATTTTATTTTGTAGGCATTAAAAAAACATGAAGAATGATATAAGTCTTATCTCTCAAACCTTTATGGTTTATGAGATATTCACAAGCAAAGTTCCCTTCCCCGCCCCTTTTACCTAGTGTAAGCCATCTCTTCTCAAATGTGAGTCTGGTTGTATGACAGTACAGATAACAGAAGGGGACAATTTTCTTTGTATGAAAACAATGAAAGCCCTTCCCCCCTTGACAAGTTTTTCAGCTTTTTCCATTATCTTAATTGAAGATTGTCCCTCTCTGCAGTCTACCTGGGCATCTCCCTTCTCATCTGGTTGAACAGGGGGGGGATACTTTGTTTGTGAATATCTCTTAAACCATAAAAGTTTCAGAGATAAGACTTATATCATTCTTCATGTTTTTTTAATGCCTACAAAATAAAATAAAGTTAAAATGAAGTATTACTATCCCTTTAACTTCAAACTCACCACTTTTTCTAATTTATGGGGAGCTCTTTCTTTTGTCTGAAGCATAATCTGTCCATTGCCTCAGCAGCTTCTCCATTGGAACAAGATGAAGTGCTACTGGTGCTGCTACTGATAGGTCCTAGAAGACCACCACACTCCTCCAGCTCATCTGTGTAATCTTCTCCCACCTCCTGTGACTGCATCCTGTTTTTTCTTTGCCTCTCACGCACCCTCACTATCAATTTTTTTCTCCAGGCAGTGAGGGAATTGGAACTAAGTGTCATCTTGCCAGATTCGAGGATCGCAAATTGTGGCAAGCATTAACTCTGGACAATTGTCCATGCGCTCTTCCTAATCAGTTCCTTTTTGAGCCTCGTTAGAAGGGCAGCAACATCAGGAAGTATATTACCCTCAGCACCAGGCAAGCATTGCCTATGGGCAAGGACATTGTCCATTTTTCAAGGAGCGGTGTGTGAAGAGGGGAATGACTTCAGCCAGGCTAGCATTCTCTTTGCTTAAAATTTCCGTCAAAGCACAGAAAGGCGTGAGGACTGTCACTACCTGTTCTATCAGGGCCCAGTCAGCACTGACCAGTGTTCTGTTACTGCCAATGAAATGGTGACATGACATTGCGTGAATTGCCTTTTTCTGTTCCAGGATACACTCTAGCATATCTAAGGTGGAGTTCCACCTGGTCCGAACATCTTGTTTTAGGCGGTGCTCTCAGAGGTCTGCCTTTTTCTTTTCCTTCCTGAGGAGCAGCCTTAACTACCAGATGTAGGACATGCGCTGAGCAGTGCACACTCACAAATCTGCCATCCCGGAGAGCCTTTATCATGTTAGGTGCGCCATCAGTAACCACAAACCCCATCTGTGCCTGTGTACCTGCCTGCTCCCCTAGACACTCACCACCATGTTCTGCAGTGCTACGGGAATGTTATCTGAGGTGTGCTACTGATCCATTACCTCAGCATGGAGAAGGAAAAAGAGGTGCCCCTGCTTGCCTACTGCACCTAAACTTGTTGTCGGTAATGTTGTGTCATGCAACACACTGGGCTGCCACCAATGCGCCATCAATGATAGGAAGCCATGCTGGCCACTGGGAGCACGCCATAAGTTGGTGGTAAAGTGCAAAGCATGACCAGTACATGAGGCACTGTAGTTCTACTAAATGTGGCGTGGGATGGAATTTTATATCAGGGTGCGACAGCCTCCATTAGTTGCTGGAAGGGCTCCCGGTCCACCAAATTAAAAGTAGCACACCCAACAGCTATGAGCTGTGCAATGAGGCATGTAATTTTTCAAGACTGCTGTCTGCACATCCCTTTTAAATTAAACCCACCAAAATCTTCCAGTGTGGCCTGTATTGATTTTGGGATGGGCTGTGACTGTCTGCTCTTACTAGGACCAGATGTGGCATCATCCCCCTGACCTTTCTCCTGCCTATTAGTGGTGTGACACTTTGTGTGCAGAGAGGACTACGATCTGAATTCGGAGCACCCCACTCTGTATCAGCGGGCAGTCAGTACTGCGCATGACTGAAGCGTGCGCAGCCGTCTCTACTGCGCATGACGACTTCTGACAAACGCCCTTAGCGAATTCTAATATAGGATGTCCAGATGTCCCAAATACATAGGTATATCTTGCTTATAGGAAGCTACTGGGCCAAATTTAGAAGTTTCTATTTTCAGACATTGAATTTTCCCAGAAATGGCAGGAATTGCTGCTCCTTCAGAGCATATGTAAATCAAGGATTAGGCCTCAGAAAAGAAACACAGTGTGGAGAAGATTTACAGATGCTAGCATGAAGTACAGGCTATGTAAGTGTATATAGCCATATTTCATTTTTAGGTGTTAGTGTTCAATTAAAGGAATAGTAATACTTCCAAATTACTAATCCCCATATTGTAGCTATGCTAAAAAGAAATTTATTGCCACCAATGTCATCTCTCAAACCCTTATGGTTTGAGAGATAACAGAGCGCAAAGTTCCTCCTCCCTCCCGTTTCCCTGAAGCTGTAGTATGACAGTCTTATGTGCATCAGGCAGCTGTGCAGCAGAGCCAAGATAGCGTTTAAAAAAATAATTATTTCACTGAAACGGTCTTCTACGTGTGCTTGGTGTACATAAGACCGGATATCCCTGCAGTCAGCTAGAACGAGGAGGGAGGGGGAACTTTGCGCACTATTATCTCTCAAACCATAAGGGTTTGAGAGATGACACTGGGGGCAATACATTTCTTTTTAGCATAGCTACAATATGGGGGTTAGTAATTTGGAAGTATTACTATCCCTTTAAAGTAAATTGAATTCTCTCTAAAACTGCTTTTTTGCTTACTCTTTGTCATAACAAGTGCCTTGTTTTTATGGAATTTGTGGTAGAACGATAAAATCCTGTTATATTAGACAAAGTATTAAAGATTAAATCGTATTCTGCTTCTTTGAAAGCTTTTGTCATGTATTCATCTAATATATACCACACATTCTTGAGCAGGGATCTTGAATCATTTTTGTATCTGGTATAGCCATTTAGAATTATTAAATATTCTACCTCTTATATTACAATGTTGCTGTGGATTTCATGCACAGAATATATGCAGATGTAAAAAAGCCTTTATTAGTGTTACATCTTCAGAAAATTGCAATGCCCCAAATACATAGGTATATCTTGCTTTTAGGAAGCTATTGGGCCATATTAGAACATGCAAGTTTCCATTTTCAGACACTGAATTTTCCCAGAAATGGCAGGAATTGCTGCTCCCTCAGAGCATATGTAAATCAAGGATTAGGCCTAAGAAAAGAAACACATTGTGCTAGCATGAAGTACAGGCTATGTAAGTGTATATAGCCAGAGTTGATTTTTAGATGTTTGTGTTCAATTAAAGTAAATTGAATTCTCTCTAAAACTGCTTTTGTGCTTACTCTTTCTCAATAACAAGCACCTTGTTTTTATGGATTTTTGGTAGAACAATAAAAGCCTGTTATATTAAAGAAGTATTAAAGATTAAATCATATTCTGCTTCTTTGAAAGCTTTTGTCATGTATTCATCTAATATATACCACACATTCTTGAGCAGGGATCTTGAATCATTTTTGTATCTGGCATAGCCATTTAAAAGTATTAAATATTCTCCTTCATAATCTTAAAATCCTTCTTCTAAAATAAACATGTTTTAATAGTCTTTGCTTATTAGCCCTAGCATCTTTTATTTTTTTACTTTTCTTTACTTTTTCATTTTTATTTGATTAAATTATCTAAAAACTACTGTTCTTTGTAAAATTTCTCTAATTAAGAGGTTTTGTGGGTAGATTTCAGATTTACCATAGATAGCAGGAAATGTAATCACATGATTACCAGAGATAAAATAGGTTCTTTTGCCTTCAGACATTAATCAAACAGGTGTCTGTCTGAACGAGGTAAAAGAACTTCCTTATAGGGTGGAAGGACTGCTGGACAAATCATTCATGCTGCTCACTGCCTGGCTTCCCACTGCACTTTCTCTCTCCTCAGCCTCCCTACTGTTACCTTCTTTCTCTCCAGACTCCCTGCTGTCATGCAATGCTCCCCGCTGACACCTCTTTTCCCTACTGGCGCATCCTCCTGCTGCATTTTTTCCAGTTCATTTAAATATGTAAACGTGCTATGAATGGGAACACTTGTAAAGTCAATAGCAAGACTAAATGACAAGACTTCAGATTGGAAATATATGCATTGTTCAGATTACAATTCTTTGTATATATATATATATATATATATATATATATATATATATATGTGTGTACTTTTACTTTATGTGAAGTTGTGTATAACAGTGTGAGTTGTTACTTTTTTTTTGCACTTACGTATTGTTTATTTTATTCACTATTAAAATGCATATAATTGTGTGAACTTGGCACTTACCTTGTGTTAGGGATGAAGGGATTTGTTTGTTTTGTCTGTTGAGGCTTAAGTAGAGCTAAGCTGAGAGGACTAAGGTATGTTGCGAGGGTACATCATAATCGGACAAATGTAACTGAAATATTGTTAGTGGACACGCACAATTTTGCAATGCTTTGGAGATCCCTCTGGCACTCACAAGGTTAAACGAATGCCATAGACTTACACTGTTTTTAGTATGCATACATACTGTACGTTTTCTTGATCTGTTTAATCGCGATTTAGAATGAAGAAAGAAGTTAAAACGTTAAATAAAAACTCTAATGTGAAATCATGGGGGTCCATGTTCTATATCTGCATTTCAGAAGCAAGTCATCTTGTTAGATGGTTCCACCCCCCCAAAGTCCCTCAGCCCAAGCCCTGTGGCCTCCCATATGTGGAGGTACTCTGCAAGATGTAGGCTGAAATCCTCAGCATCAGGGGATGAAGAGGAAGCTTGGTGCAGTGGTATGAGTTTTTGAAATTTTTTATGTTGAAGACATACATTGTTGGAAGGCAATGTGTGGTGTGGTACAGAGGTATGAGTGCAGTATGTATTTCGTAAAGAAGGCAGGAGTAAGGGGTACAGTATTGGAATTGTGTGTATTGAAGCTGCTAGAATTGGTCATGTTTTATTTTTCTCACAGGCAATAGTGAGGGTGGGGAAAGTGCTGTGAAGGCAGGGAAAGTCCATGCAGAGATTTTGACAGGAGTGGCTAGGGGCTGTAATGGACCTGCATTCATAATGGGCTCGCCTGGTGGTAAAGACATTTTTATGCTGGACTGTGTACCCATATGTAAGGATGTTGTGCCCTGTGCCCTCTGATTCCCATCCCACTAGGGTTCTCTGTCCCCTCGCCTACCCTGACTGCCCAGCCGCAATAAAGTCCTATGGTAGGGTAGTCAGAATTCCCCTGTTCCCTGTGTAAAAAGTAGGTATCTCACGGATTGGTTGTCTCTTGCTGCCCTGGGTGATCAACAAGTAGGCGGCTCTTGGATTGGTTGCCACTTGTCGTCCCTGGTCACTTTGCTGCCTGGATTTGTTTGACAAGTAGGCAGCCTGCTGATTGGTCACTGCTTCTCATCTCTTGTCACATTCATCCCCATTGGCTTGACATTGGCACAACAAGAATGAGTTATGTTTCAGGTCCCGGGTAACGGGATTAAATTATGCTATACAATGTAGGAGACCATCTGATTGGTCACTACACATTTTTCCCTTGTTGCTCCCATCCCTATTGGCTGTAGAAAGATACCAGAAAGGTCCTGCACTTTAGGAGATTCGAGAGGTTGATCCACCACGACAGATTCAGCTCCACGTGAAGAGGTAGAGAAACTGACATTGTTAGGAGATCCGTCTTGCCCTTGCAGACCTGGATCACGAACCTCTGAAGTTCCCTCATGTAAACCATGGCAAACGGGATTGCCTCTATGGTGGATATGAACTTCCCCACTGGAGAGGTCAACTTCTTGACTGGGACTGGATTGGAAGCCAGGACAGCAGACACCTTGTGGGTGATTTGGTGAGCCACCTCGTCCGTGAGAAACACCATGCCCTTCACGGTGTCGAAGAGAAGACCCAGAAAGACCAGTTGTTGGGATGGAATCAAATCCAACTTGTCCATGTTCAGGATCCACCCATGATGGGTGAGAGCATGAAGGCATTCCGGAGAGGGGGCCTTCAAGAGCAAGTCATCCATATATGTAGTAACCCTGATGCCGTCCCTGTGTAGGACGGACAGTAAAGCACCCAGGACACTGACTCCTGGTGATAATGAGTCTTGACCACAAAGGAGTTGAGGTCCAAAATCAGACGATAGCCGCCATCCTTCTTGGAGACTACAAACAGGTTGGAGTAGAAACCCAAACCCATTTCCATGTTGGGAACCGGTTCCAGGACCTCCTTGTCTAAAAGGGTCTGGATGGTGCCAACGGAAAGACGGGGCTTGTCTACTCCCTGAGGAGTGTGAGAAGGAAAGAATCTGAATGGAGGAAGAGAGGTGAAATGGATCCTGTACCCCTCTGAAATGACCTGCAAAACCCACTGATCTGCCACGGTGTCTGTCAAGCAAATGACGCAATCAGCCACCCACTGGCGCGTGGGGTCCTGGGTTCGGCGAGTCATGCAGAAGATGGTTTGGAGGTCTTGGGCTTGGTGGGGGACTGCTTGAGCCTCCATTCTTGTTTGGGCTTGGCAGAGGAACGCAGAGCCTGGGGAACCGCTCTTGAGTCAAAGAGCACGTCTGGCAACCACAGACATAGTAGAAACCCTAGCCACCAACCGGATGACATCAAAGATACCTGCAGATATATAATTCTGAGCATCAGAAATGTTTGCCAGAAGCCACAATAAGTCAGAAGCAGGAGCACCCTGACGTACAGCTACAGTCAGCTGTTCAGTCCAAACGGCAATGGCCCTGTTCACCCAAGCGTCCACAAAGGAGGGGCGCAAGGAGGTGCCCACAGTAGCAAAGATGGCCTTTAGAAAGGCCTCAAGTTTCCTGTCAGTCCAATCCTTAAGGACAGATGCATCCGCCACAGGCAGAGCAGTGGACTTAGAGAGTCTAGAAATTGGGGCGTCCACCCTAGGGGGCTGAGCCCACTGCACTAAGGGCGCTTCAGAGAAGGGATACAACTTAGCAAACTTTCTAGATACAGTAGATTTCTTATCAGGGTACGTCCACTCATCTAACAAAATGTGATCAAGAGTGGGATTAGGTGGGAAGCAGGTAGTCTGCTTCTTAGGCTCATTAAACACATTGGAAGGGTCCTTGGGAGCCTCAGAAACCAGGGGAATGTTCAAAGTAGTGAGAGCAGTCCTGATCAGGCCCTCCACGGAGGAATCTGATACATCAGTTACACCCTGAGGTTTGGACCGGGAAGACCTGATAGAAGCAGGGGTCTGCCGGGATTGGAAGACTCCCTGTAATCGGGATGAAAGTAGTTGTAAGATAGACTTTAAGTATCAAGTAGTGGCCTTAAACTCTTGCAACCATGTTGTCTCTAGTGCATGGCTGGAGGTCCCTGGGGGAGATGCAGGGGCAGCAGTGCATGAAGGGCATAAATGGCCTAATGATGACTTTTTTGGATTCCCAGAACCACTTTCTAAACTGGAAAGCTAACTCATCCTGTAGCCTTAATAGCATACTGATACCATCAACATAGTCACCCAGGTTGCGCATAGATTGCATCAGATAAACATTGCAGCCCCCACATTATTATCCATATTTGCAAAGGCATTGCGACCCCAAGGGAAGCAACAAAGCACCCTCTCAAACAAGTAAAGTGAATGACCATTAATGAAGCAATATCACACATTACTAAATATTCTGTCTCAACAGTATATTAAGCTAATGGTAGCTGCTGGTGTATGTGATTCTTGAGAGTCCTGCTAGACCAGAGCAAAAAATGTAAATTGAGGTTACTAAGGCTAAAGGTTCCCTATGCCAGATAAATCAAGGAGCCAAAGACAAACAGACAGCTCTCTGTAATTACCTGGAAAGTAAATCAGAAGAGCACAGTGTGATCTCAGTGTATATCCTACTGCACTTCACCCAGTTAATTTAAATATGTAAACATGATATGAATGGGAACACTTTTAAAGTAAATAGCAAGACAACATGACATGAAAGATTGGAAGTTCCTCTACAGACTTCAGACTGGAAATATGTGAATGGTTCAGCTTAAAATTATTTTTCTTTGTGTTACTATATATATATATATATATATATATATATATATATATATATATATATATAGAGAGAGAGAGAGAGAGAGAGAGAGAGAGAGAGAGTTGAGATTGTAGATGTATTAGTCCAGTGATGTAGATGTAAAATAACAAACAAAATTAATATCTTGTAATACCTTTTTTATTGGACTAACAGAATTCTGGATTGACAAGCTTTTGGGATAAACTTTCTCAAGTCTAAAGCATTTCTGAGCACAAGGACACAGAATTCACAGTTAATACAGTTAATACATTGAATTCAAAGCTGTGCTGTTTGCTGGGGTTAACACAGAGGAACTGCTGATAAGACAGGGACCAAGAGAAAATCCACACTCTTCTTGCAGAGGGTCGTAAATACCCTGTGCAAAGAGTGTGTGTGGGGGGGGGGAGAGAAAGAGAAGAAAAATACAAGAGATGGTATGGGAGGGGAGAGAGTTAAAAAAAGATTGCACATGTTAAGAATGCTACAATGCCAACAATCTAGTATGGGCATGGAGGCCTATATACAACTTGTACCCATATAGGTAAATATATACATACACATACATACACACACACACACACATATATATATATATATATATATATATATGTGTATATGTGTATGTGTGTGCATGTACACATGTGTATATATATATATGTATATGCATATATGTGCGTGTATATATATATATATATATATATATATATATATATATATGTATATATATATATATATATATATATATGTGTTTATGTATGTGGGTGTATGTATGTATGTGTGTGTATGTGCATATGTATATGCGTATGTTTGTATGTATGTGTATGTATATATCTATGCCATGTATTCAGTTTCTTTGACTTCCATGCAATCAGTGCACCATCTTTTGTCAGATGAAGCAATATCCAGTCATACGCCTTCTATCGTTTGTATCAGAGGCCCAATCAGAATCACTGTACTCCTCTAGTTTCAAGTTTTCGTTATACTTCCTGTAGCACAACTCATAGTCAATAGTATGTTTAAGTACCTCATCACTTGCTTGGCTGTGGTTAAATACTGTTCTGTTGGCTTTGGTAAGTATTGTGACAGGTTACTGATAACCCAGCTTAAATTTGGTCTTGTACAGGTCATTGTATACAGCAAGCTACCTACTATCTCTCAATATTTTTTTTGTATCTGCAGGATTACTGAGATCATTGTGGTCCAATTTTTGTTCACATGGTGTTGATATGGGTTTACAATCTGTCATTCCAAATTTCTCCGGAATCTTTGATATGTATCTCTTTTGACTTATTTTTACCAAACCATCACTTTGTTCAAAATCAATACCTAGGAAATGTTTGATACTTCCAAGGGCTTTCATTTTAAATTTTGCTGTATGCATTTCCTTCACGTCATTGAGTACTGTTTCTTCACTGGAACCGATAATGAGATCATCAACCCATATTAGTAGCATTACTCTCTCATGTCCAGACTGTTTGACATATACACAGTGGTCTGCTGGATTTTGTTCAAATCCATTTTCACTTAAATGATCATGCAGCATCTTGTTCCAATTTCTACCTGAATGTTTTAGACCATACAATGACTTGTTCAATTTTAAAACTAGTCTCTCGTTCTGTTTTGACTCTACCTCAAATTCCTCTGGTTGTGCCACATAAATCTCACAATCAGTTGGGGCATGTAGGTAGGCTGTTTTCACGTCCATCTGGTGAAGAAGTAAATCATACTGTGCTTCCAGCTGCATAAAAGTACGTACTGATGTAATGTTTGCAGTTGGAGAAAAATTTTCCTTGTAATCAGTTCCTTTTACTTGACTATAACCTTTAGCAACATATCTGGCTTTGTACGTTTCTAATCCATCAATGTTGTTTTTCATTGTACACACCCATCAACCCCCCACTGAATGTTTACCTTCTGGTAAAGTTGTCAATGTGAATGTGTAATTTTCTTTCAATTTCCTCTGTCATAGCTTTAAGCCAATTCTGTGACTGGGGTGAGTTTGTAGCATCTTTAAAGGTTTGCGGTACGTCAAATATCTTATAGCAGTAATCAATGTTTGTTAGTATTTGATCATCACATTCCCATTTTGAAATATAGTCCTCCAAGTACTGAGGAGTTTTTCTGTCCCTTTTAGGATAACGTGTACTGTGGTCATTCCCTGTCTGACCATCGTTCTCACTCCTTAAAATTTCTATTTCACAAATTTGAATCGGCTCTGGATACTTAATTTCAGTCTGATTGGTCTTTGTTATAGGGGGTGCATGGTTCTCCCTATGGTAATCCTCATCATCATGCATCATATCAGTTTTAGTCTGCCTTTCAAAAACTCTCTTTGTGATAAACTTCTCGAGCCTGTGTTTAAGGACCCTTCCAGTGTCTGGGTAAAACAGCAGGTAAGAGGGGCTGTTTTTGTCATATCCAATAAAAATTCCTCTTTCACATTTTGAGTTTAGTTTCTTTCTGTCATATTTGAATGCAAAACAGTCTGACCCAAAAACTCTCAAAGATTAGGTTTTCTGCCTGTTAAAAGATAATATGGATTTTGTTTTAAACGGTTGTTAAAGCACCTGTTTCAGATATGAGCGGCAGTCATTACTGCATATGTCCATAATTATTTTGGTAATTTACTCTCAATTAACAGACATCTTGCCGTTTCAAATAGTGTTCTCCAATTTTTCAGCAGTCCCATTTAGGTGGGGTGAGTAAGGTGCTGAGGTTTCATGTCTTATGCCTTGCTTTTTTAACAGTGACTTAAAGCTGTTTGCTGTGAACTCAGTACCATTATCAGATCTTATACATTTTATGACTCCATATAGTGCTGTATCAGCAATAAACCTTTCAGTGGTTAATGCTGCATCACTCTTGTGTTTTAGGAAATATACAAATACTGCTCCAGAGTAATCATCAGTGAATGCTATTGTATATCTGAAACCTTCTTTGGCTTGTGGTTCTATAGGACCTGCTAAATCAGTGTGTACTAGCTGTAATATAGCTGATGCTCTGGTATCAGATTCTCTGTTCCTGCTCTGAACAAATTTTCCTTGAGTGCAAACTTCACAGTTTAGGTTAGACTTATCAATCTTATCCTTAATTTTCATTCCTTCTACCACATTTTGTAGTTTTACAATATCATCATGATTACAGTGACCTAGGATTTCATGCCACGTTTGTATATCATAACATCCATGACAACTGTCATAATTTTCAACAAAAGTGTTCAGATAGTAAAGTCTATTATACTTCTGGATTGTAAATTTGGTACCGTTCCTATGCATGACTTCATTCCTGCCTTGCTGGAAGCTGACTGATGCTCCACTATTTGTTGCTGTATCTACAGAGAAGATGTCTTGAGGGTATGAAGGTATGTACAATGTATTCTTCAGTGTTTCCATTATTCGCTTCCCCTTGCTGTCAAATAAACCACCTCTGCATCGCCTCTTCTCAGCGCCACACCAGTCGTCTTTTTTCCATCTGCGAGTTCCATTGAATATTTCTCTGGTTTAAAAGTGTTATCAAAGCTTTTAAACTTTGTGATGTCAGTAATTATATGGAATGTTGCTCCTGTATCAACCATTAACCCTTTTGGTTTTAATCCATCTAGTTGGTCATCTCTAATTTTAAAAGCAAGGGAATGTCTGTCATCAGCATCATTATTTGCTTGGCTGGCATTGTCTTTCTTTTTGCATCTGTGTGTTGAGCTTTTGCAATAGCTACACCACAGTGATATTTATTTTGCTTGTTTGAACTTACTCTGGCCCTGTGTCCTTTTTGGCTTTAAATCTTGGAGTTGTGTTACTCACTTTTAATACATTATCATTATTTTCATTAGTGTGGTATTTTTCAGTATACTCAAAAATTCTCAACTGTTTTTTAAACTCTGCAAAAGTTATTTTTTCATCACCCTGTGTAATGTGGATGGCAAACATTTTAAATGATTCAAGCAAACCTTTCAAAATCATTGCAATCAACAGTCCATCACTTAATGTTTCTCCAGCATTTCTCAGTGCTGTAATGACTGTCTCTGCACGTATAATATAATCAGTCACACTCTCATTTACAGCCTTCTGAAGGGATGCTAGTTCAGTGTGTAAACTAATTAAGCTGGGCTTTCCTTCACCTGCATAATAGTCTCTCAATATTTGAAGTGCTTGTCTTCCATCATCAGCTGCTTCTCTCATAACCAGAGACAAACTTTTATCATCTAAAAACTGGATTAATTCAGCATATTCTTCCTCATTCTTACTGTTATCTTCATCCTCATATTCAGTGTCTGCAGGCACATTCAGGATGGTTGTTTTGAGATTCATTAACCTCAGGTATCCAAAGAATTTATTCTCCCAAAGTTCATCTCCATCAAAACAAAGTCTGTTCCATCGGCTTCCTGCATCCTTCCTGGGCCCATAACCTGTTGCCATTTGTATTATTAGGATAGGATAACCGGGTATATAAACAAATTATATAAATATGGAGGCAAAAACACACACAGGTACTTCTAGCTTCTGTGTCTTTATTTGAGGAAAAAAAAACTGTTCACTGCTTCTCTTCCTGTTGCAGCAGGAAGGGGAAGTTGACAACAAACAAAACTTTACTTACACTTCTAGCAACCATACAGTGTATAACATAGACACATATATATATGCTACAGTTTTATATTGAACCAACACTAGACTTATCCTGTTCACATTTGAAGGGTTAAACACAATTTATCATTTATAGTAATCTGGAAAAGACAGGTTTTTATTGGAAATATATCTTGCAAGATAAAAGCATATCATTTTATTATCATTTAAAAGGTACTACTATGGATCAACAAAACAATCCTGTAAGCTCAAGAAGAATTCATACAAAACATACAGTTTTATGAGACATGAAATGTGTCATGCAAAACAGGTGTTTCATTACTTTTTTCACTTGCTCTTTTAATCAATCAGAAAAAGAGATGTCTTAGAAAAAAAGCAGGTTCAGTTACCTTCAAATGTCAATCTAACAGATGCCTGCCAGGGTCTGAACAAGGTAGGAACTTCTTCAGTGGTATAGTAATCAGGAATGAGTAATGGATAACTCTTCTCCACTTTGTCTCTCCCATTCTCTCCCTTCTGTTTCTCCTATTCTCGCACTCCCTCCCTCCCTTCCATGCTCCTTCTCTCCGCTTTCTATCTCTTCTCTCTCTCTCTCATTTCTCCTTGGCCATACCCCTCCCTCTCTTGTGATCCTACTCCCCCCTCTCTTCTGTCCTCTCTACACATTTTTCTCTGAGCCCTCTATCTTCACATACTTCAGTGTTTTCACTCTGACCCTCCTCCTTGTGCAGTTTCCATGCTCCCCTTATCCCTCTCTCTTCCTCCTGCTGACCATAAGCATTTTGTCCCAAGTCAATTTGAATGAATTGAAAATTCTGTGTGGGCCTCCGGAACTGATTTACTACATTAATCACTGATGTTCCACTTATCTTTAGTCTATGCTAGGCAAGAACTTAAAGGGATAGTAATGTCAGAAAAAAAGTATTAACTATATGGTAAATCCAATTAAAAGACAGCAAAGCTGTCAGAAGCAGATTCTCGTTCCTGGGTCAGACAGTGGCTCTTCAGCAGCACCAACATAGTGATACGTAAAAATAAATACTTCATCAGAACGGTCTACAACATGTGCATGGTTTGCAAGCGCATGTTGTAGGCCATTCCGATAAAGTATTTATCTTTAGATATTGTTATATCGGTTTTGCTGAAGAGCCGCACTGGTCAAGTAACCAGAATCTGCTTCTGACAGCTTTACAGCTCATCAAGCAGAAAGGGGAGGGAACGGAGAACTTTATTTTCCTATATCTCTCAAACTTTGAGAGATATGAATAAGTGCAAGTACTCTCTTTTAATTATATCTACCATATAGTTAATACTTTTTTTCTGACATTACTATCCCTTTAAGGGGATACACTTTAGCTTTCCAGAACTGGATTGACTTCAGTCCATATCATTTTATGACATTATGAGTTATGGGAGTAGTAGTATACTATATACATGGGTTGCCACAGGTCACCTACCTCTACTGTGCTCACACTGATATTCTCAGAATACATTTGTACTGTTGTTCTCTCACTACTGTGCCAGAGGTCCCCACTAAAAAGGGTTAAATAAAGAAGCTTTATCCTAACACAGCATTTTATGTGGTAGTAATTGCATGGGCCCCTGTGGCCACATTTTCCAAGATACACATATATGTGCCAAGCAAGGGCGTTTTTGCAGACTCACTGGACTACTTTTTCCTTTACTTACTGTGTAACTTGTTTTTGTTGAATTAGCTTTCCTTCCACATCCCTATTTATTTTACAGTAAAAAACTGGCAATCAGGAAAGAAAGGAACAAGATAAAGAATATTTATATTTTTCTGGATTAACCATTTGAGGGCTGATTTCAGAATGTTATGAGCACCTCTCTGATACTGAAAAGGTTGAATTGCAAACAAGTTATTAAACATCTTCTCTTCATTACATTGTGATACATCTGAAATGTCAAATCCATTAAAATATAAAAGTATATAAACTCAATGAAAAAAACCCTGAATAATGCTTAAAATACATAATCTAATGTCAAAAACATGATACGAATGTGAAATATGAAATGATGTGAATTACAATAAGGCTTAAAGGTATAGTCATACTTAAAATAAAAAAAAAACATGTTGTAGGGTTTATCCCACTGAGTAAAACAAGGGCACTCCCACTGCTGAAAGGTGTTTTATTCAAAAGTTATTACAGCTCAAAGTTGAATTTTTTAGGTGTAATATCACAGTGGCCTGAAATTGTACAGTGGAGCTGTTGCTACACCATCCTATAGACAGCTCTGGTCCATAGACCATAAATCTCCATAGGATGGTGTAGCAACAGCTCCACTGTACAATTTCAGGCCACTGTGATATTGCATCTATAAAAATTCAAGTTTGAGCTGTAATAACTTTTGACTAAAACACCTTTCAGCGGTGGGAGTGCCCTTGTTTTACTCAGTGGGATAAACCCTACAACATGTTTTTTTTTCATTTTAAGTATGACTATCCCTTTAAGCCTTATTGTAATTGAACCCACAATGTCATATTCACATCACTTCATATTTCACATTCTTATCATGTTTTTGACATTAGATTATGTATTATGTATTATGAAAAAATTAAACTTTGAGCTGTAATAACTTTTGAATAAAACACCTTTCAGCAGTGAGAGTACCCTTTTTTTACTCAGGGGGATAAACACCACAATATATATTTTTTTACATATTGCTATCCCTTGAAGTTTCCCCCAATCCTATATAATAATTTGCTAAAAGTTTGTAATGATGCAGTCATGCACAGTAAAGACTGCTGCACGTGCTGCAGTCATGCACAGTAGAGACTGCCATTGATGCGGCTGATAAGGAGCGGGTAGCACCGAAGTGCGCAGAGAGGACCACGCTCTGAAATCAGAGCTCCCCGCTCCATATCAGCCACATCACGGGCAGTCTCCACTGCACATGACTGCACCGCGACCGGCCGGCACTGTTGCCATCGTACACGGGCTCTTCAACTAGTTGTCTATAAATGCATTTGGCACTACTGAATGAATGAACATGGTATGTTTATTTATTTAGCGCCACAAGTGTACACAATGCTTTGAGTGATTAGATTGCCTTGCACAACAAAAGTTTGCCTCCAAAAATGAGTGCTTTGCTCAATTAAACTCAGGCCCGGACTGGCCATCAGGCATACCGGGCATTTGCCCGGTGGGCCGGTCCGGCGACCCAGGCTCTGAAGCAATACAGAGCGCTGGGAGATTACATCATCTCCCAATGCTCTGTATTACTGAGAACCGCGCACGGGAGCTTCACCTCTGTGCCGAAGGAGGCACAGATCTCTTCTATAGCACACCGCTAGACTACCAGGGACTCAAGGTAGGGGATCAAGGAGCAATGTGGAGATGAAGGGGCTTTATGGGGCATTGATGAAGGGGAATTGTGGAAGGGGCAATGTGGAGATGAAGGGGGCATTGTGGAAGAGGCATTGTGGAGATGAATGGGGCATTGTGCAAGGGGCAATGTGGAGATGAATGGGCATTGTGGAAGGGGCAATGTGGAGATGAAGGGGGCATTGTGGAAGGGGCAATGTGGAGATGAAGAGGGCATTGTGGAAGGGGCATTGTGGAGGTGGACAATGTGGGCAATGTGGAGGTGGGGAGGAGGCTGGGGTGGGCAGAGTGTGGAGGTGATTATGTGGGCGGGGCCAGGGGATTGTGGCAAGGGGGGCATAGGATTGTGTCCGGGTTGGAGGGGGGTGGGGGCATCAAAATGCACCTTCGCCTGTATATACCAAAAATCTTGCACTGGCCCTGGGTCCGGGGATTTAAAAAAAAAAAATGAATGAAAGCCCATCGCCGCCCACCCCCCCATGGGCTGCTCAGCCTTAAATACCCGGGCCTATTTTTTGTCCCAGACCGGGCCTGATTAAACTTGGCCAACAGAACATCAGGTAGAGCTTACAAGTCCTAAACACCCAACAGAGCAATTCACCCTTACTTTTTAGCAGTTTTATACAAACTCTAAACACTAGAATCACAGGTATCTATTTAACCCCTTCAGTGCCAGAGCCTTGAGGAAGTTTTGTATCCTGCTTGCCAGACACATTTTCAGCATTTTTAATATACATCTGTATAGGTAGGGGTGAGCGAAAAGTGTGAAAAATGTCCCGTGAAAACTTTCGGGAAAAAGCGCTGATTTCTCGCTTTTTCAGTGAAAAATTTAGCATTTTCGCCTATTCAAAAATTTCTGCCTTTTCGCCAATTTTAACAAATTTTCCGCTTATGTTAACACATTTTTCGCCTATTTTAACATATTTTTTGCCTATATTTCCTATAGGTACTATATTTCCCACTGTAATATTCCATCTTCTGAGGGCTGAAGTTTAGAAATAAGTGGCTGAAAGTCAAAGTTGTGAGTCCTACAGCAAAATATGGCTTGAAAAATGTGTTAGCATGCAGAATGCATTTGTTCTTTGCCCACAACACTTTCTTGCTTAAAGGGATAGTAATACTTCGTTTTAACTTTATTTTATTTTGTAGGCATTAAAAAAACAAGAAGAATGATATAAGTCTTATCTCTCAAACCTTTATGGTTTATGAGATATTCACAAGCAAAGTTTCCCCCTCCCGCCCCTTTTACCTACTGTAAACAATCTCTTCTCAGATGTGGAATGCAGTCCATAGACTGGACAGATAACAGAAGGGGACACTCTTATTCCTTTGAAAACAATGAAATCCCTGCCCCCCTTGACAAGCTTTTCAGGTTTTTCTGTTATCTTAAATGAAGATTGTCCCTCTCTGCAGTCTACCTGGGCAGCTCCCTTCTGCCCTGGCTGAAAAGTGTTACATCAGTAAAAGGGGCGGGAGGGGACACTTTGCTTGTGAATATCTCTTAAACCATAAAGGTTTGGGAGATAAGACTTATATCATTATTCATGTTTTTTTAATGCCTACAAAATAAAATAAAGTTAAAACGAAGTATTACTATCCCTTTAAGTGACACTGGCACATATTCATGATGATATCAAGTAATAAAAGTATAACCTACAATGTGGTAGATATGTATTTTAGTGATGATGGTGGGGGACTGGCATGGTGTGATTTGTGTATGTATTTTTACCATTGTCAAACTCTATCCTCCTTCTTAGATTATTGACACACATTACTTATCAGTCATAGCAGTACTCCCATCTGTCCTCCACCTCCTCATCTATGCTGCTGTTAATATATTTGTCCTGGCTTTGTCTGTCAAGTGTGGTTTCTGCTACTACTACCACTGGAGCTAGATGTTGATGTAATTCTACTGCCACTACTACTAGGTGTCAAAGGTGCAGCATTTACCGCAGCAGCACCAGAGGTACTCTTCATATCTAACACTGTGGATGTTAACCTGTGTTGCTGTTGCTGGGTACTCAAAACAGGTGTGTGTGGCTGAGTGGGACTTGGACTTTAAAGAGGCAATGATGCTGAGGATGACTGATAGGGTGACTGTGTGCTTTTTGACATCTGTACTTGTCCAGGGTCAGACTTTCCAATGGCTTTCTCAAACAGTTTACAGACAGGCACAGTGCTCCTTAAAAGTGGCGGAAGATACAGCCTTTGACTTTCTGCTAACCTTATAGCCCTGTCATCATCCTCACTCTCAACTTCATCTGTATGTGAACAAGAGAAAGATGGTTGAGGGATATATTCTAGATCTGCATCATCATCAGTCATCATTAGGTCAACATCACCAGACAGTTCTTGCCCACTACTACCCTTATATTCCTCTAAACTTTTGGAGGTCTCAAACAATTTCTTTTTACTTTTACTATAACAAAATTCACTACTATTTTTGAGGACAGGTGTTTTGGTGTCTCACTGTCTGGTGCAGCAGGCGGTTCAACTGCTACACCTTCCTCTATTATGCTGTTGCCAGCATCATCAACACTTGAATGTGACTTGTTGTTGTCTTCAGTGTTCTTTTTATATGGTTCTGTATTTCTACTGGCACTGGTGGTGCTGGACCTAGTTTTGCTGGGACCTTAACAAACTGCATCCTCCCTTGGAGTAAAGGGGTCATTATCATTGATTGCACACGCTGCAACAACCATTGTTGCAGTAGGTTTTTGGACTACTACTTTACTCTCATGTCCATACACTGCTCCACCCCTCCCCCTTCCCCTTGTGCGTTTGCTGGACATTCTGCAACTACACTGTGTTTTTTTACTGTACAGTGCACAACACAACTGATGGAGCTGTATGATGCCTTGCCTAAGCCCAGTCAGCTGTCTGTCACTGTCACCTAAGATATTTCGTTTTTTATTCTTTTTTATTTTATTTTTTTTATTTTATTTATTTTATATTTTTAAGTTGTCCACCCTGTTGTCACAGTCTGTCCAAAAAAAAATTATAACTGAAAAAGAAAATCAACAATGTCTTTCCCCAGACTTCCCCACCCAGCACAGGGACAATAACAGCAAGATCAGCAAGCAAATAGGTTGCCTGTGTCTTGCCTGTCAGTCACATGGAATTTTGGAGTATTTGGGGGGACAACCTCCTTCCTCCTTTCATATCCCCTAGAGTGTCCCCAGAATCCCTTAATACAGAGAACAAATGTCCTACCTAAATGACTTCCTAAACGAAGCTTCAATTCCCCTTTATTTACCTATCTCCTCTAGCTCAAAAACATGCTGCTCTCTCCTCTCACAAACACAGAATGGCTGTTGTGAGAGCCTGACAGCCTTTTATATGGCTGTAGAAAACTTTTCTTCCCATTGATTTCAATGGGCGGAAAAGGCGGGAAAAAGCCAAAAAAACTGCACTTTTCACTGGAAATTTTTTGCCAAGCGGAACGTGCCATTATTTGCTGATTTCAGTTTGAGGTGAAAATTTTCGCCCATCCCTATATATAGGTATGATTCCCACTGGTATCTTTGTAGCTTTATATGGAAAAATATATGTCTTGTGTTTTCAGAACTAATTCAGCTTTTTCATGGCACCTTGCTAAAACGAACTTTGGGAAGCTAGGTGCACCATCCCTAATTAGGTGATCAGGATGTAAATGTTACTAAAGGGAAAGTTCTATTTTGGAAATATCAATACAAATACACAAGAAAGAAAAGCCAAAATAAATCAGCATCAAACCCACCCCAGATAAGACAGAGAGCATATATCAACAGGAGACTACTCCCAATTATTCACATAAAACTTAGCATTTATTAAAAAACTCAAAATAAAATCAAAAAAGCTTAGCAAATTTAAAATAAAAATCTTGTATTGGAGGGAGCGATGTGGAGTATGCCAGTTCCCTCCTATTCCCCAGTATGGATCAAAGATCCCATGTAAATAGAATGAAAGTATCTATCTTCTGACTATGTATACTAATTGCTACCGTAACCTCACAGTAGATTCGCTCTGATGCCTCACTCAAAGCAGCTCCAATTTATCTTCATAGTATTTAGCCCTTGGAGAGTGTTATTTCAGTACCGTCAGAGTTGTAGTTCAAGAGTAACTGAATGATAAAGTATCCTCCCTCCCTCCTCTTTTACTGATGTAACACTGCTCAGCTCAGAGCAGCAGGGTGGTGTCCAAGTGGATAGCAGAGAAGGACAATCTTCAATTAGTATAAGGGAAAAACCTGTCAACTGCGGCAGGGCTTTCATTGTTCTCACAGTAATAAGGTTGTCCCTTGCTCTGAGCTGTCTGGTCTGTGGACCAGATTCCACATCTGAGGAGTGGGGGCTTACACTAGGCAAAAGGGGCGGGAGGGAGAAACTTTATCATTCAATTACTCTTGAACTACAACACTCACAGTAAGGAAATAACACTATCTATGGCTCAAATACTATGAAGATTAATTGGAGCTGCTGTTTTTGTGAAACATTAGTATCCCTTTAAATATATGGCACACCATATCAACTGCAGAGTAGTGTTGAGCGAGCATGCTCGGCCGATGCTCGGATCGGCTCGAGCATCGCTCTGCTCGGCACATGGCGGTACTCGTACGAGTACCGCATGTGCTCGCCCGCCATGTTCGGGTCTCCTCCCCGCACGTTTTGCGGCTGCTGCGCAGCCAATAAACGTGCAGGGAGGCTCTGACATCGGTGTAATGCCAGCAGCCATGTTGGCTGCTGGCATTACACTGATTGGCTGGCCAGAACCCGTGGTCGGGTGCTGTATAGCACCTGACCAGCGAGTTCGGCTCAGTCTTAGCCAGGGAGAGATGAGGATAGGAAGGGAAAGTCAGTGTAGGGAGAAAAAAAGCAAAATTGTGAAAAAAAAAAGAACCAAAAGTCCTTTTTAGGACTACTGTGTGTGGGGGCAGCAGGTTATTTTGTGTGGGGGGAAAAAAACAAAAAAAAAAAAATTTTATATATTCTGTTTAGTGTGCAAAGTTGCAGATTAGAGCACATTCTGTTTAGTGTGCAAAGTTGCAGATTAGAGCACATTCTGTTTAGTGTGCAAAGTTGCAGATTAGAGCACATTCTGTTTAGTGTGCAAAGTTGCAGATTAGAGCACATTCTGTTTAGTGTGCAAAGTTGCAGATTAGAGCACATTCTGTTAAGTCTTCAAACTAAAATATCAAAGTCACATATTCCATTCAGTGTGCGTCGCCGCAGTTTAGCAGCACATTCTGTGTACTGTGCAGAGTTGCAGAATAGGAAGAAATACTGTTAAGTCTTCAAACTAAAATATCAAAGTCACATATTCCATTCAGTGTGCTTCGCCGCAGTTTAGCAGCACATTCTGTGGACTGTGCAGAGTTGCAGAATAGGAAGAAATACTGTTAAGTCTTCAAACTGTAAAATATCAAAGTCACATATTCCATTCAGTGTGCTTCGCCGCAGTTTAGCAGCACATTCTGTGTACTGTGCAGAGTTGCAGAATAGGAAGAAATACTGTTAAGTCTTCAAACTAAAATATCAAAGTCACATATTCCATTCAGTTTGCTTCGCCGTAGTTTAGCAGCACATTCTGTGTACTGTGCAGAGTTGCAGAATAGGAAGAAATACTGTTAAGTCTTCAAACTAAAATTTCAAAGTCACATATGCCATTCAGTGTGCGTCGCCGCAGTTTAGCAGCACATTCTGTGTACTGTGCAGAGTTGCAGAATAGGAAGAAATACTGTTAAGTCTTCAAACTAAAATATCAAAGTCACATATTCCATTCAGTGTGCGTCACCGCAGTTTAGCAGCACATTCTGTGTACTGTGCACAGTTGCAGAATAGGAAGAAATACTGTTAAGTTTTCAAACTCAAATATTAAAGTCACATATTCCATTGAGTGTGCGTCACCGCAGTTTAGCAGCCTATTCTGTGTACTCTGCACAGTTGCAGAATAGGAAGAAATACTGTTAAGTTTTCAAACTCAAATATTAAAGTCACATATTCCATTGAGTGTGCGTCACCGCAGTTTAGCAGCCTATTCTGTGTACTCTGCACAGTTGCAGAATAGGAAGAAATACTGTTAAGTTTTCAAACTCAAATATTAAAGTCACATATTCCATTCAGTGTGTGTCACCGCAGTTTAGCAGCCTATTCTGTGTACTCTGCACAGTTGCAGAATAGGAAGAAATACTGTTAAGTTTTCAAACTCAAATATTAAAGTCACATATTCCATTCAGTGTGCGTCACCGCAGTTTAGCAGCCTATTCTGTGTACTCTGCACAGTTGCAGAATAGGAAGAAATACTGTTAAGTTTTCAAACTCAAATATTAAAGTCACATATTCCATTCAGTGTGTGTCACCGCAGTTTAGCAGCCTATTCTGTGTACTCTGCACAGTTGCAGAATAGGAAGAAATACTGTTAAGTTTTCAAACTCAAATATTAAAGTCACATATTCCATTCAGTGTGCGTCACCGCAGTTTAGCAGCCTATTCTGTGTACTCTGCACAGTTGCAGAATAGGAAGAAATACTGTTAAGTTTTCAAACTCAAATATTAAAGTCACATATTCCATTCAGTGTGTGTCACCGCAGTTTAGCAGCCTATTCTGTGTACTCTGCACAGTTGCGGAATAGGAAGAAATACTGTTAAGTTTTCAAACTCAAATATTAAAGTCACATATTCCATTCAGTGTGTGTCACCGCAGTTTAGCAGCCTATTCTGTGTACTCTGCACAGTTGCGGAATAGGAAGAAATACTGTTAAGTTTTCAAACTCAAATATTAAAGTCACATATTCCATTCAGTGTGCGTCACCGCAGTTTAGCAGCCTATTCTGTGTACTCTGCACAGTTGCAGAATAGGAAGAAATACTGTTAAGTTTTCAAACTCAAATATTAAAGTCACATATTCCGTGTAAGATGAAGAAGGCGGGTAAAAAGGGACGGGGAAGTGGACGTGATCCTGATAGTTCAGGGCGCGGGTCAGGACGCGGAGAAACTGTGCCTGGTGCCAGAGCACAAGAAAGAAAGACATCCACCATACCTAGCTTCATGTGTAATTTTACAGGGCGTCGCAGGACATCACTCTCGAGGTCCGACCACTGCGAACAGGTGGTCGGTTGGATGACAGCTGATACTGCTTCCAGTCGGTTAAGCACCACCCTGTCTTCCACCAAGTCCACTCTCAGTAGCCAAGAGTCTGGTCAACATAATCCTCACTCTGATCATCCTTCCTCCCACCATAGACGGTCTGGTCAAAGAAGTGATCCCACACTGGGATATAGTGAGGAGCTCGTCTCATCACCAATCCTTCATTTGACCCTCTCTCCAAGCACGCTTGCAGAGGAACATGACATCTTGTGCCCTGATTCACAACCTCTAGAGGGTACCCAATCACAAGAAGATGACAGATGTGAACGGCATTTAAGGTCAAAGGAAGTAGTGGATGATGATGATGTTGATGAGACACAGTTGCCATTAAATCAACCACTATTACTGTCTCAAGACCTTGTTGAGGAGAATGTTATACAGTTGTCAATGACTGAGTATGTGGTGGGATCAAGACATGGGGAGGATGATCAGAGTGAGGAAGTGGAGGAGGACTTGGTGGACGATGAGGTGACTGACCCCACCTGGGAAGGTGTAGAGCCGAGCGATGACAGCAGTCCTGAGGGTGAGCCATCTGCAGCACCGCAACAGGCTGGAAGAGGCAGTGGTGTGGCTACAGAAAGAAGGTGGACCGCACCAAACCGGCCCGCAAATGTTCCACGGAGCACCCCCTTGCGTAAATCTCCCTTGCCAAAGGGTAGGTGTTCCGCGGAATGGCGTTTTTTTAAGGAAAGTGCGGACGACAAAAGAATTGTAGTTTGCAACCTGTGCCACACCAGAATGAGCCGAGGCATGAACACTAGAAACCTCACCACCACCAGCATGATCCGACACATGGCATCCAAGCACCGTAGTAAGTGGGAGGAACGCCTGGATCGCCCATCTGTGTCTGCAGGCCACACCACTGCCTCCTCTTCCCCTGTTTTCGGTGCCGGCCAATCGCCTGTCGAAGGCGCAGGCCCGCATACCTCCCGCCCTGCACCTGTACCATCTGAAGCACCATCAGCGACCACATCCACTTCCCTGTCCCAGCGCAGCGTCCAAATGTCGTTACCCCAGGCATTTGAGCGCAAGCGAAAATACCCAGCCACCCACCCACAGGCCATAGCACTAACCTCACACCTTTCCAAATTACTGGCCATCGAAATGCTGCCATTTAGGCTTGTGGACACTGAGTCCTTCCGCAGCCTGATGGCAGCAGCTGTCCCTCGGTACGCGGTCCCCAGCCGCCACTACTTTTCCCGGTGTGCCATCCCCGCATTACACCACCATGTGTCCCGTAACATCACCCGTGCCCTGACCAACGCAGTTACTGGGAAGGTCCACTTAACGACTGACACATGGACAAGTGCTTGTGGCCAGGGACGCTACAATTCCCTGACGGCACACTGGGTGAATGTCGTGGAGGCTGGGAGCGACTCGGACCCTGGGATGGCACGGGTGCTACCCACGCCGAGGATTGCGGGCCCTACCTCCTTGTAAGCAGCGCTTACAATTGCCAGCTCACCGGCTGCTGTGTGACGTGAGCACGCGCTGGAACTCCACCTTCCACATGTTGGCCCGGCTTTGTGAGCAGCAGAGGGCAGTAGTGGAGTACCAGCTGTTACACGGTCGTCGCCTCTCCGTTCAACTTCCTGTAATCAGAAGTGAGGAGTGGGAATGGATGTCAGACCTCTGCGAGGTTTTACGCAATTTTGAGGAATCGACACAGATGGTGAGCGGCGATAACGCTATTATCAGTGTAACCATCCCACTTCTGTGTCTACTGAAACGCTCGCTGCTCACAATTAAAACCGCCGCTTTGCATGTGGAAGAGGTGGAAATGGGGGAGGAAGAGCTTACACAAGGTGATAGCCAGAGCACCCTCACTTCGTCTTCTCATCGACAATTGGAGGAGGAAGACACGGTTGCCTCCGCTACAGAGGGTAGCCATGGAACTTTAGTTCCATCTCTTCAGCGTGGGTGGGCAGAAGAGGAGGAAGAGGATGAGGATATTGAGAGTCATCCTCCTGGTGAGGACAGCGAAATCTTGACTGTTGGTACTCTGGCACACATGTTAGGCTGCCTTTCCCGTGACCCACGCGTTGTACGCATTTTAGACAACACGGATTACTGGGTGTTCACCCTTCTGGACCCCTGCTACAAAGAGAATTTCTCATCTCTCATTCCTCCGGTGGAGAGGACAAGCAAAATGGTGCAATACCAGAAGGTTCTTGTTGAAAAATTGCTCCAAAATTTTCCATCTGACAACGCTGGCGGCAGAGTACGTGCTACCTTGGCCAACCGAGAAGGGGAGAAAAGGGGAGCACACAGCAGTTCCGACAAAGGCAGGGCAACACTCTCCAAGGCGTGGGACACCTTCATGACACCCCGCCAGCACCCTCACCCTGATGCGCAGCCTAGTGTCACAAGGAGGGAAAAGTTTTGGAAGATGGTGAAGGAGTACGTAGCAGACCGTGTCAGCGTCCTCAATGATCCCTCTGTGCCTTACAACTACTGGGTGTCCAAGCTGGACACGTGGTATGAACTGGCACTCTACGCCTTGGAGGTGCTGGCCTGCCCTGCCGCCAGCGTTCTGTCTGAGCGGGTATTTAGTGCTGCTGGTGGCATCATAACAGATAAGCGTATCCGCCTTTCCACCGACAATGCTGATAGGTTGACACTTATAAAAATGAACAAGGCCTGGATTTCCCCTGACTTCTCCACTCCACTGGAGGAAAGCCCCGGGGGAACATAAACTCACTTTACATATATTATTTACAATGATGGGAATACTCTGTATTCCCATTCACCCCTTCCACCCAAAAAACGGGTATATGGTTGACTCTTAATCTTCTCATCCTCCTCCTCCTCTTCCATATGCCCTGTGCTATAATTTTTATATAGGGCCAGCTCACCAGCGGGCCCTGTGATATAATTTTTATATAGGGCCAGCTCACCAGCAGGCCCTGTTTGACAATTTTTATATAGGTCAGCTCACCAGCGGGCCTTCTCATATAATGTTTTATTGGGTCAGCTCTCTAGCAGGCCCTCTCATATAATGTTTTATAGCGTCAGCTCACTAGCGGGCCTTCGCATATAATGTTTTATAGCGTCAGCTCACTAGCGGGCCCTCTCATATAATGTTTTATAGCGTCAGCTCACTAGCGGGCCTTCGCATATAATGTTTTATAGCGTCAGCTCACTAGCGGGCCTTCGCATATAATGTTTTATAGCGTCAGCTCACTAGCGGGCCTTCGCATATAATGTTTAGGATGGTCAGCTCTGCAGCAGACCCTCACCCATAATGTTTTAGATGGTCAGCTCAGCGCACGTTTCCCTCTTAATCATGGCCTCAGTTCAATAAAATCAAGGAAATTTTTGGGAGAATTTGCCTCTGCGCACGTTTCCCTCTTAATCATGGCCTCACTTCAGAAAATCAAGGAAATTTTTGGGATAATTTGCCTCTGCGCACGTTTCCCTCTTAATCATGGCCTCACTTCAGAAAATCAAGGAAATTTTTGGGAGAATTTGCCTCTGCGCACGTTTCCCTCTTAATCATGGCCTCACTTCAGAAAATCAAGGAAATTTTTGGGAGAATTTGCCTCTGCGCACGTTTCCCTCTTAATCATGGCCTCACTTCAGAAAATCAAGGAAATTTTTGGGAGAATTTGCAGATGATATACAAGTAAATATACAGCAAATATTGTTTGGTAACAATTTTTCGCCTAAAGTCGTTTTTATTTTCCTTTTTGTGTGTTTTATGGTCAGTCTGTAAAAATGGCGTACTACGGGCGAAAGATCGTTCCCAGCAGCGATGTTGGAGTCCAAGATGCATCCAGACATCCTCCCTATGCTGTCCCTGAACCATTTCTGTGGTGTTTCCATCCTTTTCTGCCCTTTTCCTATGGACCAGGCACCCTCCCCTCATCAGAGCAGGGGGTGCCTGGTGTAGTGCTCGAGTCCTCCCATTGACTTCAATGGGGCTCGGGTGCTCGGCCGAGCACTCGAGCCTCCGGGGGTGCTCGGTCAGAGCACCCGAACACCCGAGCATTGGGGTGCTCGCTCATCACTACTGCAGAGCGATGTCAGTTCCCATACCCTGAACCACAAATCGATTGAGATTGAATACTGGACTTCCATATTGTATACAGCATCCTATGTATAGTATATTATGAGAGCAATCCTATTAACAATGGCCCTGCTGATTCAGAGCCACTAATACTGGCAGCACTTTACTGTATACATTCAAGTCCCTAAAATCATAAAAACATGAATAAGATGTCCTTTATACACTACGGTTATAATTACTGAGTGTGATCATAGATATTCTTTGACCTAACTTACTCAGTACCATGTGTATTGGCAGCACAACGCATGTTGCCAGGGACTAAAAAAACAACTATATTAAGTATAAATTGAGAACAATTAGTAGTACAGCTCACTAGACATATAAATTCGGTAACGCAAGAAGTATCTTTAGTATATTACGGTTTAATTACTGAGTGCAGTCTTAGGTAACCAACTAGCTACTCAATACCGAATATACAAGCACCACATCGCGTACCACTAAGGAACTTGATAAACATCTATATTCCGTCTGAGTACATCACTAATCATTCAAATATAGAGAGAAGTCCTGTGCATAATGCGTTCTAATTATGGAGTACAATTGTGAGCAAGGACAATCTAGTTACTCCGGACAGCATTTACTGAGGAACACATCGCATGCTACACTGGACTTGTATGCATATAATTCTATAGCATGAAAGAGACCCACACTGGGGATAGTCCCCACAGGCTGATCCTTCAAAAATATGTCTTGTTTTTTCAGAACTAATTCAGCTTTTTCATGGCACCTTGCAAAAACTACATTTTGCATTGTGTGACAAGCTATGATGTCATAAATAAAAAAAAGTAAAAAATTGCTTATTTTGCCACTATCATAAACTATATATGCAAAACATTTATCTTGGCAGTGAAAATTATAATTATTAGTAAAAGGCTTGAAGCCCCCGAGAACAAAAATACCAAATATGTATAGTTCCAACATGAGCGGCCTTCACACACCCCTAATAACCAGGAGCACAAAATAGTATTTCCAACTTTATGAACTAAAATGTGCATTCCAGTAAAACAACCCTACAACAGCCGAATAACTATATAAAATAATATATTTACTGAAAATACATAGCCCACTGCATGAACTGGCTTGCCTTTCTACCTAAGTTTTTAACATTTCCACCACTTCAAATGTACTTTTAAAACCATGTAATTTCCTGTACTCAGTATCTATTGCTCTTACAAGAAAAATGGTACCCATACTGTGTCCAAGAAAAACAGTACCTCATTGGTATGGGTTGATTTACTATAGGGTATCCCAGAAGCATAAAATACATCTGCCTGTTTTCTTTTTTGAAATTGGCTGCCTGCACTGAATGGTCATGACTATTAGAGCAATGAATGAAAGGTAAGCAAATCATACCATTTAAAAAGTAGACATTCACCTGCATCAAATTAGGGTTGTTTTCCCTTTTTCCCTTTTCACCTCTACCCTGATGTGCACACTTATTTCTATAATGGAGAACTGTGGGTGGGGGGGTATATGTGTGTATTCGAAAGGGGTGTGCAATGCATTGCAAAGGAGACACCACTCTGGCACTCTTTTATTTATTATTTTTATAAAATGTTTTCCTATTATTATTTTTTTTTTATATAACTTTTTATTGATTTCCATAGTAAGGGAAAATCATGGCATTACAGATTCACATTGAATAGGTGCTTGACAGCTTTTTATTATTTATTTTTTTACCTTGTAATTGCATTGGGTACCTCTCCCATACTCAGTGGGATCAATTCAGACCTTTGGAGGGAGGGCATCTGGACCCCTCCTGATATCCTTCCAGCTACTAATCTCAGAGCCAGTTTGGCTGGGAGATCAATAGTGGTGACACAGGAAGAACCTACCTACCCGAGGTACCAGGAAGGAGTGGGTGGGATTGGAGAAAACCATAATCGTCACTGGTGACATGACGTGGAAGGCTTTCCCTGATCCTTCCCACTCCTACCCAGAATTGATGGGCAAAAAGTCCCATTATGTTCCCGTGAGAAATTTCAAGGAAAACACACAGTTTTATGATTTTCTAGCAGGAATCTTCACCAATAGAGAAACCCATAGATTCTCCACCATTTCACAAAGACCAAAGAAAAGTTCACGAGAACGGTTCCATTTCCTGCCTATGTTGTTCAATGGGGCAAAACATCTGGCCATATCCTATATAATAATTCACTAGGATGTTTGTCAGAAGCCATCATGAGCAGTAGAGACTGCCCGAACGCACGGAATGCTGGGAGTTCTGTGCTGGGAGCATTCTGTGCAATGCTTGCATACCCCTCTGGCACTCAAAGGGTTAACATCACCTGGACCTTGGCCCGTGAACACGGGCTTTTACACTAGTATTATAAAAACCCATATTTTCCCTCAATGTAGTGTGGTGTAGTTTAGGAGAAAAGGAGACTGGAAGGAAACAGAGTGAGAGAGAGAGAGAGAAAAAAAATGTAAATCACATATTAAAAAAAAAGGTGGTTTAACATGCTGGTCAGCACTATGACCACCACCAGTGGTTAAAAAAAAAAAGTTTAAAAAAAAAGAGAAGCTGGATGGACCCTGAGGCTAGAGACACAGAGGAGATGCAAATCATCAGCACCACCAGTGCTGCTGGTAAAGGGGCTGGGAGCCCACATTCCTCAGTCCCAATGATGCCCAGTCCCCCAACATCATCCCTTGGGATCTGGGGCAAAATATTTAAGAATGCGGAATTGGCTAACAGTGTGAGCAGCACAGTCTGTTGCCTGTACCAGCTGCTCCTGCTGCCAGTTTGCCTTATTCTTCTGAGGAGGAGATGCAAGTGAAACAGCAGGGGACGCTCAGACACACAGTCTTACTACCACAGAACAGCTAGAGAATGGTGGGGGTCTTGATGAGAGTGAGGGTGGTGGTAGTGCAGCTGGGACCAGCTGGATGGAAGTCAGTAAGACCAGCGGTCAAGGGAGCTCACATACGCCTAACCCTGTGATTCTCATTCTGCCTGGCATTGTGCCTCTGGGGAATTGTGATGAAGAATGCAAAACTGGATAGCAGTATGAGCAGCAGCAGCTGGCAGGTGCCTGTGCTTTGCTGGTACTGCTGCCAGTGTGCCTTCTTCTTCTGAGGAGATGACAAATGTTACAAAATTGAACCCCTCAGTCACACTTGTCATCATCACCAAACAGTGCCACTACCATAAAGTAGGAAGGGATTGGTGGTGGTGATGATGAGACTGAGGGTTATGGGGGATCAGATGGTATGGAGGAGAAAATGTGGGCATTTTCGGTGGAAAGATAAAAGGAATTGAAGACAGAGATGCAAATGGGGGTGGGCATCATCACTTCCACAGCCAGGGACATTGTGGAGTTTGCTGCTGCTGTAATTCCTGCTGCTGGATAGTGTGCTGCAGACAGAATAGTGTGCCGCAGACCACCATGGCCACCACCATGAGACTAGCATCAGTAAGTAGTAATGCAGGACTAGAACAGGTTCCACTTGCCAACTAGTGAATGTGATTCTGGAAAAGAAGATGGCAATTCTTCTCCACCTTTCTCCTCACCAAACTCATGGGTGTGGGAATATTTTTCCCCTTGGGACAGATACAGTGCAGTCATCAGCTACTGCACTGTGCGCTATGTGTGACAAGGTAGTGAAAAGGCTTAAGGAGGGGTCAAACATTGGCGCAACAGCCTTCACACTGTGTACATTGCAGTTGCTGATGAAAGGCACAGTTCCTTACACCATATCCATGATTTTAGAATAGGTGCAGGAGGAGATTGGTAGAAGCATAATTGGCTAACCTCTTCTCTCTAGATGAACCTGAAGTGGTATGAGGGCTTGTGGTGGTGTTGCTGATGCCTCAGCAACACTAGGGCTATGAAGCAGCCTAATCACCCTGCTGCTTAGATTACTCAACAGCAGCAGCAATTACAGCAGTAGCAAATGCCAGATTGTCAATTGGCATTTGCCAACAACATCATCATACACTGCTGGCACTAGGTCTTTAGGGCATACTTTTTTACTCAGGGCTGGCTTTTGCAAGCCTGAGCCCTGAAAAAGAATTAGCAAAGAGAGAAGGGTGCAAGTCCCCCTAAATGTGTATCTGCTTGAAATGTAATAACAATTTGCTCCCCTTTGCATATGCAATCAACAGACATGAGTATATACAGTCACATATAGGAGTCAAATGATCTTCCGATGGGATCTTCTCCAGAAACTGCCAAACATGCCACTTTTAATAATAGGATTTGAAGGTCGAGAAGGAAATTTATCTGACAAAACATACTCTTCACAACTGGTAATCCAAATAAAATATATGTTTAAATTATTGCCCAACGTTTCTTTTTTCTTATGTACACTTTTCAAGGACTTTTGTAATATACAAGCATATTATAACATATAAAAACATATCATTCAATTTTACACATATTTATACCTTTTGGCATCTGAATCCTTGTCTCATCTTTGTCTCCATTCTGGCTGCTAGCCTACAGCTTCTGGCAGCATGATTTCAATGCTGACCTCACTTCCTGTCTAAAGTAATACCATAGAGAGATAAAGTTTCATCACTGGAATGCATAGAAGGACTGAATAGTAAAAAATGTGCTACAGGTTAGCAGTCACATTAAAAGTATTAATTATTATGAAAATGCATAATTGAATATATAGTTAATCTAAAAACAGCTTACTGAAACAGCTCATACACCAGATGAGAGCAAATAGTCAAAAACAGGTGCCAAAGGTAAAACTTAAACATTATTGTAATACCAATATTAAAAAAAAAACAAATGTATCAAATCTAAAATATTTGGCAAGCCTGAGTCCTGCACACACAAATATTTCACAGGCTTTATTCTCTGCAATCCTGCTAATATGCTGGCTAACCATTATTTTAAATGATTAATAAAAATGTTACAACCTACAGTGAATGTGGCAGATGTGTATGGGGGTAATGAACTGGTGTGGTGTGATTGATGTGTATATGTATATATATATATATATATATATATATATATATATATATATATATATATATACAGTACTGTGCAAAAGTCTCAGGCATGTGTCAAAAATGCTGTCAAGTGAGAATGCTTCCAAAAATAGACATGTTAATAGTTTATTTTTATCAATTAACAAAATGCATAGTGAATGAACCAACAAAAATTCTAAATCAAATCAACATTTAGTGTTACCACCATTTACCTTCAAAACAGCATCACTTCTTCTAGGTATACTTGCAGACAGTTTGTTAAGGAACTTGGCACAGTTCTTCTGTGGATTTATGAAGCCTCAGTTGCTTCTCTCACTTCCTGTTATCCCAGACAGACTCGATGTTGAAATTAGGGCTCTGTGGGGGCCATACCATCACTTCGAGGGCTCCTTGTTCTTCTTCATGCAGAAGATAGTTTTCAGTGTCTTTGGCTGTATGTTTGGGGTTGTTGTCATCCTGCAGAATAAATGTGGACCAATCAGATGCCTTCCTGATGGTATTGCATGATGGATAAGTATCTGCCTTCTCAGCATTATGAATACCATAAATTCTGTCCAAATCGTCAACTCCATTTGCAGAAATGCATCCCCAGACTTGCAAGGAACCTCCACCATGCTTCACTGTTGCCTGCAGACACTCATTCTTGTACTGCTCTACAGACCTTTGGCGAACAAACTGCCTTCTGCTATAGTCAAATATTTCATTTTGACTCATCAGTCCAGAGCATCTGCTGCCATTTTTCTGCACCCAGTTCCTGTGTTTTCATACATAGTTGAGTCGCTTGACCTGGTTTACATGTCAGAGGTATGGCTTTTTTGGCCGCAAGTGTTCTATGAAGACCACTTCTGACCAGTCTACTCCAGACAGTAGATGGGTGTACTGTTTTCTGACAATTTTGAGCTGATAGCACTGCTGGACATCTTCTGATTGCGAAGGGAAGTAAACATGATGTGTCTTTCATCTGCTGCACTGTTTCCTTGTCTGTGCTTCTATGGTCTTCAGCTTTGCCCATTTCTTTGTGCTTGATCAAAAGAGCTTGGACAGCACATATGGAAACCCCTGTCTGTTTTGAAATTTCTGCCTGGGAGAGACCTTGCTGATGCAGTATATCTACCTTTTGTCTTGTTGCTGTGCTCAGTCTTGCCATGGTGTATGACTTTGAGAGTAAACCGTCTTCAACAACCTCACCTCCTACACAGCTATTTCTGTTTCAGTTAATGATTGTGTTTCATACATTTTACATATTAAATTGATGATCATTGGAACCTGTTTGGTATAATTTTTTAGTCATACACGTTACTATATGCCTACAAAATCTCTTACTTTGTGCAAGTGTACCTAGAAGAATTGATGCTGTTTTGAAGGCAATGAGTGGCCACGCAAAATATTGATTTGATTTATATTTTCCTTCTGTTCACTCACTATGCATTTTGTTAATTGATAAATCTAAACTATTAGAATGACTATTTTTTTTTAAAGAATTCTTATTTTACAGCATGTTTCATACCTGCCTAAAACTTTTGCACAGCACTATATAAATAGATAGATAAATAGATAGATAGATAGATAGATAGATAGATAGATAGATAGATAGATAGATAGATAGATAGATAGATAGATATCTACTACAATGTATAGCAAGGATTACCATACAATATAGGGCACACGGCAGGACTTATGAATAATTGATTTAATTAAAAAGATGTTGCCGTTTCGGATCCTCGTGAGAGCCTTCCTCATGACACAAGCAGGATGGAGGCCTCCTCAGCAAGCCTCCAACAATTTAGGTCCTGTGCCTTTTGTTGTCATTGTGTACCAACAAATTTGGTAATTTCCAAGGCTAACATATCTGTCAGTTTCTTCTAGTACATGTCCGTCTACTGTGATTTTCCTTTGTATGGTAAATTTGTTAAACATGACTTGTGTTTTGTATATATTCATCTTCAGACAAAATTTTTTGCTTTCCTGTTGTAGCTCTTCAATGAGTTCTTGCAGTTCTTCAGGGCTACCGACAAAGAGTATAATATTGTCTGGAAAACGTAGTGATGTAGGTAGTCTCCATTGATCTTATGTCCTTTAGTTTGCTGAAAATCTCTTCTAAAGAAGCAGAAAAGAGGTTTGAGGAGATTGTGTCACTTTGTCTGACGCCTTTTGCTATGTTGATCTGGACTTTCTCATTGTTGACCTGTATTAATGCAGTTGCATTTTCTTATATATTGGTTGGAGGATACTGATTACATCTATTCCTTGGTTGATCAGGACATTGATTATTTTTTGCTTTTTCACTAAGTCAAAGGTTTTTTTGTAGTTAATGAAGGCTATACATAATGGAAGGTTGCATTCATTATTTTGCTGTATAACTTTCACTTTCTGGATATGGTCCATTATACGGAAACCACTCCAGAAGCCTGCTTGTTCTTAGGGTTGTGCCTCGTTAAGTATGTTGTCCATTCTTCTTGATATTTCCTTAGTGAAAACCTTGCAGACCACTGACAATAGGCTTATTGGTTAGTAGTTTTTTAGATCCACCTTATCACCTTTTTTCTGCAGTAGGATGACTTCTGCATTTTTACATGTTTCAGCACATTTCACAGTTCGGCTAGTGCTTTGAATATGGGTTGGCCTCTTGCTTTCAACATTTCAGTAGTATATTTATCAGGTCCAGCTGATTTGCCATTTTTCATTGATTTTGTTGCAGCTTGTACTTCTTCTACCTAAACTTCTGACAGAGCTGAAAATGTTTTTCTAGTGATATGTCTAGAGGGATTACAATGACTTCATTTTAAAACCATCAGAATTATTCAGGTTGCTGTCACAGATGTAGAAGATGTAGAAGAAAAAAAGCACTGAAACATTAGTGTACATCAGTATGTATATTTAACATGTAATCTCTGAGAATTTCATTTTGATATACATTCAGTATGTCAGTGCTACTATTGTTAGATGTTAAATGTATTATTATTTTTTACGGAAATCACAGATTGTTAAAAAAAGAAAATATATTGAATCATCTATCTTTTTATTCATCTTAGCATTTCATTTTTTAAACAATAACATTAGGGATGTACTAAAACTTTTATGCACTACAATAAGCACCAGAACCAATAGCGCCATGCCAATGTAATACCAGTTATTTAAGTTACTAACTTTTCTCCCTGTAATGCCACTTGTGCTGATGAGAGGATAGTGTGAAAGTGTACGGGTGTTGTTTGGTGTTCCTTTCCTTTGAGACTTGCTTAACACCACGACTAACAAGGAGCAGAGGAAATTGGTGTTACCCTTATATTACCCTATTTCCCTGAGCATGCTATTGTGGAGGTGTCTGGGGCTTTCTGACATTTAAGTCTAAATGGAGGCAAAGTCTGCACATAGGTTGCACCAATCAATCATACACTCTAGTGCACAGATAGGCAACATGAACTATTGACAAATTACAATTCCAGCCAAATTATGGGAGCTGTGGTATGGGAGCAACTGTGGGGGCACATATTGCATATTGCTGATCTAGTTCTTGCCCCCCAAAGTGCTTCCATTTGATTCTACCACCTACTGCAGACATCATTTTTTGATAAAAAAAAAAGAAATCCCATAACCTCTCTATGGAATTCACAGATAAAAGATCCCAGTCCACTGTTTAAAAATCTTCATTTTTAAATAATTTCTCTACTTTCTTTTAATTTGGTCAATAGGCAAATACATTCTCTTATGGTAATGTCTACATTTTTTGCATTGTTATTAGCCTCTGCTGTACTCTCTATTATGCACTAGAGCAGTGAAACTAGGGACTGTTTCGACATATTTATAACCTGGCAAGGACCACTTAACACTGACTGGACATTTTGAGCATTTATTTATAAGTAGGGTTGCATTCAGGATTGCACAAAGCTACAAAATACTTAGGATGCACAAAAAGAATGTGTTTGCCATCAAGAATATACATTTTACTTCTGGAAATAGTTATGAAAAAATGTTTTCACTATTCAAAAATAGTATTGAGTGAGTAAATATGCAGGGACACAGAAATGCACACACTCTGGGACTGCATAGACATAGACACATGCACATGTTGGGCCTGCACAAATGCAGAGACACACAGAGTTGGCAGTATAGGAGACCAGCAGATGTAGATGTATTACCAGAGACCAGTGTGGAATTTATTTATATGCATTACCTTGTACTCTGAAGTGTTGGGTTGTAATGATGAAAAGGGAGGATGTGGTGGCAGGAGTAAAATAAACAAGGAGACATAATGAAGAGGGGAGATGATAAAGTGTGAACAAAGAGGGAGGAATAAAGTTGTTGAAGGAAGGATAACAATGATGGGTCAAGTAAAAAGGTTGGTAAGCCTAGAGTGAGAGAGAGACAAATTACAGAGTCTATAAGAGCAATGTGGTACCCCAGCAGTGCTCAGAGGGTCAAGCTTCCTCTCCTTTGTTGTTTATCTCCATTGAAACTTTCTGTACTTCTCTCTTCTTCCGTACTTCTGCAACAGCCTCAGGAAAATAGATCGGTTAGTGGAGCATAGAATACAATGTTTGCCAGTCTAGTATCTTATTGCTGTTATTCCCTTACCACAACACATTCAGGGATAAATTGCACATGTGGTTTGTGATCAGAAGTAATCAAATTGAGAGTTCATAAATCTCCCGCAACTCCACTATGAATATAGTAATGATCCTTGGGCAGTTGAAATCAGCCTGTAAGAGTTAAAACCTGAACTCTCACTGTGATCACAGTTAATGTAATGAATGAACCCTTGAATGTGTCCTTCTAGGAGTAATCGTGATAGAAGATTAGACTGGCAGCAGTGCAATCACATAAACTATTTGAGCGCTTCGCATAAAAGACATAAAATAAAAGGAGGCGCCCAATAGTGTAAAACAGTTCCAACTTGGATGATCAATAAAAATGTATATATAAATATACTCACATTTTTTATTTGTCAGTCGATCTTAACTGACTATTAACACAGTAGGAGATAATTTACCCCGTCTCCACTCGGGTTCCTTTTAACCGTATGTGATCTTGATTCGATGAGGTAGATAAGTGTAACAGCAAATGTAGCAAAAGTGTAGCAAAAAGGTAGCGACAAAAAATTCCTTTTATAATATAAAGTAAAATCTTGTTTATTATCACAGTAAGATAAAATATAATATAAAATATTTCAATGTACTGGCCCTTACGCGTTTTGTAGCTTAAACGCTACTTTATCAAAGATAATTAGCCAAAAGTAACACAAGAATAATAGAAAACGCTACCGCTACAATGTTTCCCTATTTGAATCCCCACATCTAACATGATTGGTCACCTCCGAATCGTCAGTGTCCGAGCATGCTCGGACACTGACGATTCGGAGGTGACCAATCATGTTAGATGTGGGGATTCAAATAGGGAAACATTGTAGCGGTAGCGTTTTCTATTATTCTTGTGTTACTTTTGGCTAATTATCTTTGATAAAGTAGCGTTTAAGCTACGAAACGCGTAAGGGCCAGTACATTGAAATATTTTATATTATATTTTATCTTACTGTGATAATAAACAAGATTTTACTTTATATTATAAAAGGAATTTTTTGTCGCTACCTTTTTGCTACACTTTTGCTACATTTGCTGTTACACTTATCTACCTCATCGAATCAAGATCACATACGGTTAAAAGGAACCCGAGTGGAGACGGGGTAAATTATCTCCTACTGTGTTAATAGTCAGTTAAGATCGACTGACAAATAAAAAATGTGAGTATATTTATATATACATTTTTATTGATCATCCAAGTTGGAACTGTTTTACACTATTGGGCGCCTCCTTTTATTTTATGTCTTTTATGCGATCTGGTGACCACTGAGGAGAGTGTGTGAGAGGACGGCAGCCGTGTTTTTAAAGAGAAGACACTGACACTGGGGCAGTTAAATATCCCAGAAAGCTTTAAGAGCTGATTCTGTGGTATACACCCAGATTCAGCAACTCATCTTGTGAGTAGGCACTTTTTGGGTGTCGGTGGAGGTCCATACATTTGTGTCCTGTTGATCTATACAGGGGCGCTCCCTGGTTTGTCTCCTTTTTTTTCTCTGCAGCATATTTGAGCGCTTGACTGTTGCATGTCCCACTGGCTCTCAGAGGTGTGTCAGTGTATGTATATACATGGGAGCTACATAAAAACATATAGAGGAAGAACTGTCTATTAGCACAGAGTTAGAGCTGTCATAAAGCTATCCCCTACATATTTTACTACACAGCAGAGTCTGACTGCACACGCTTCTTGCTGCATGGCTGAGGTCCTTCTTTCCTATAAGGGGGCGCTACAGCCCCAGGCCAATCTCTTGTACTGCTCCACTGGTCAGTCATGCAGCCAGTCTCTCTCCTTTGTTCCTCTGAGGTTTAACTAGTGGACGCAAATGACTGTCTGTTCAGTGTTTATAGGTAACAGTCACAGGAAAATAATGTCTGGAATCAGCTTTCATTAAGTAGCCCTTTGTGGACTGGAAGAAAAGGTTTCAATGACTGGTGGTTTAGAGACACTGTGCAAGAGGTTTTGATTAACATGGTGTGTCCTGGTGCAAATATTCCATCATTGTTAACACTTAAATGTGAGCAAGCCCCATTTGCCTCTGCTATGCACAGGAAAAATGAGTACAGTTTTGCTAATTTCCTCTGCTACTTGTTTATTAAATGTTGTTAAACAAGGTGCAATGGTTTGACACATCCCGCAATGCCCATATACTCCCACATAACCCATACCTTGGAGCAATTGTCATTAAGGGTAGAATTTCCAGTGTAAAAAAAGGTTAGTAAATAGGTGATAGGCAAGTCAGCAATAGTAGTAGTAAGTTGATTCAATTGCTGATTTTAGAGCATTTTCCAGTTCTGGATGATAGGAACTGTGGTCCAATCACAGCTGGAGATCATAGTTTGCTCATCCGTGGCTCCAGCAGAACATTGTCTCTGAGTGGGTCATATGTTGGAGGCGTCATAGCCTTGATGGACCATTTCTTTCAACTGCCTATTATATACATTACTAGTTGAAGAGCCTCGTTACACGGGCCACAGTGCCACTGCCAGCCAGTCTCGGGACAGTCATGCACAGTAGAGACTGCCCGCGCCGCTGCTGATACAGAGCTGGACACTCCGAAGAGCGTCCAGCTCTGTATCAGCCGCGGCGCGGGCAGTCTCTACTATGCATGACTGCAGCACACGCAGCAGTCTCTACTGCGCATGACTGCGTCGTTACACACGTTTTAGCAAATTATTATATAGGATATGAAGTCTGGTAAGGCATTTTGTTTTATCAAACAACTGCAATTCTTCCAAATGTACCATTCATATACCTGTCTGAGATGGACTAGTTTTAAAATATGATATTATATATCATTGTCTGAGTAATTAGAGGCATTGGCATACAGATACTTTCCCTTTAGAGTATTTGATTTTCTATGTAAGATACAGGAACTACTAGTTTCCAAATCCTGCATAAACCACTAAAATTGAAACTGTTGCTAAGGTAAACAAGTGAAGACATTTGCATAATATATTTCCCCTATGACAGTCTGTTTCCAGTCTAGGATTTGCTTGTAGCAATACACCCACACATGATGAACAAAGTAAATATTGTGGCTATGTGCTCTATATTGGGAAGATGGAAAGCTTAATCATTTGTGGGTCTGTTCAGTCATGTATGAAGCTACATTTATGGTTTTTGCCAATGGCCTTTTATTGGAAAATAAACTGCTATCAGGGATAAACACAATTTTTAACTCTGAATGAGTCAAAGAGATTATCTACTACATTGTAATGTAAAGAGATATCTGACAAATGCTATAATTCATTATGAATACATATAGACACATACCTGTGCTATACCACCATAAAATCAGTGGTTCTCAATCTTTTTGCTGAAGTTAAACCCTTCAGTTTCAATAGCAAATCTCAATGGAACCCATCCAAGAGGTAAAGGTAATATGAATTCTAGTTGATACTAGTAACTAAAGACCTTAGTTAACAGTTACCAGGTAATTGTATATGTTAATAATGTGTTTTCCTTATGTTACAGTAGTGATTACAATATACATTTTCCAGAAATTAAAGTTGCATGTATCCTTTGGTAAAAACAGAAATACTGTCTGTCACTCCAACCTTGTTTCCTTGCAGCTCATTACATAAACTTGTTCTGTTGACCCCATTTAGAAATCACTTTAGAGATCACTCCATAAATGAATGCTTTTATTTATATAGCACCACAAGTGTACGCAACGCTTTACAATTTAAGGCTTTAGACAATACAGGGCCACAAGTGCTTTGTACACTGAAATGTTTGATGTGAGGTCCCTGCCCGAAAGCTTACAATCTAAAGTGGTAATTGGAGACATAAAGAGTACATAAGGGTCAAGTGCTGAATACAGTGCTAGAGTTCTGATGATGGTAGGGGACACAAGTAAAGAAAATAATTTATAAGAGCTTTCTTTGTACAATATCATTTTCTTCTAGCATGTTGAGGTTTTATCCAAGAGGTGTAATTTCAAGTGAGACTTGAAGACCATCAGAGAAGTGCAGTGGTGCAGGGTGAAAGGTAGAGCATTCCATAGACAGGGAGCAATGAGAGAAAAAGATTTGATACGTGAGAGGGCTGTAGACACAAAAGGAGCTGAGAGAAGACAGTAAATGGCTGAATGTCAGTGGCGGGATGGGGTATAGCTGGAGATCAGAGTGGAAATGTAAGTAGAGGAGAGAAGGGTCTTGAATGAGAGATGTAAGATTTTGTAAGATATCTGGAGTTTGATAGGCATCCATTGGAGATATTTGAGGAGGAGCGGGGCAGGGACAAATTTAGGTGACAAAATAGTAATTCGTGCTGCAGCATTCTGTATGGATTGAAGTGGATGGAGACGGGAGGCAGAAATGCCAGACAGCAGAAGGTTGCAACAGAGGGAGAGGATGAGTGCTTGTATAAGATTTTTAGCTGTGGAGGAACAGAGGAAGGGACAGATTTTAGCAATGTTACGCAAAAGAAAGTGACAGGATTTAGCGATGGCATAAATATGAGGGGAGAATGAGAGAGAGAAGTATCAATTATCACCCCTAGACACCATACTTCTGATACTTGATTTATGATAGTACCATTTACAGTCACCTGGAAGGGTGTTACAGGGGCAGGCCTAGGTGGGATGAGGAGTAGCTCTGTTTTAGACATATTGAGTTTGAGGTGCCTATGAGCCATCCAGTCTGAGATAGCCGAGAGGCAATCTGTGACTTTAGCCTGAATATCAGAAGTCAGTCGAGGTGCAGATAATAAATCTGGGTGTCATCTGCATAGAGGTGATATTTGAGATCAAAGAAGTTAATAAGATCACCAAGTTTTATTGTGTAAAGAGAGAACAGAAGAGGTCCTAGAACAGAACCTTGAGGAATACCAGCAGAGAGTTGGACGGGAGAGGATGAAGAGGTGGCAAAGGAGAAACTGAAGGATCGGTTAGATAGATAACAGGAGAGCCAGTCCTTTGCTATGTTATGGATTCGTAAGGAATGAAGAATTAAAATTGCCTCTGTATTCAAGAACTTTATTCTCTTAATTTTGAAACATTTTGGATACATTAAAAAACTCTGATAGTATGATTTGACAGATGTACATGATTATGATTTATTAATAAGTAGATTTTGTACAGTAGTTTAATAAATATGTTTCCAAGAGATTATTATTGAGTAAGAACGCTGAGTTTGCTAAGGCTGGGATAGTACAAATAACAGGTGATTATATGAGGACTATCATGATTTACAGAAGAAAGAATCACTTGTTTTCAGCTGAGTTGGATTTCATTCCAAAATATCTTTTTGAACTGATTTTGTCCTTGTTTGCTATCATTAAACAAATACATTTTAATGTATCAATTTTATTGAAACAATTCCCTAATCGACCTCCTTTACTAAGCAGTATAAATCCAGATGACATCTTCTGTCAACAAAAGACAAATACCTCAATGAAATTGTAGTAAACTACAAAGAATGACTAATTTAAACTATATATCTCCTTCAGGGTGTACACTTGTGTTTCTAGGAAGAGATGAGTTAACCTAAAGGAAATTCATCCAGTGCTTTCACCCATAATAAATAACATAGTCAAGGGCAGGTTGCACATATAAGAAAGCCTTTGCCTTTCTACCTTAGTACGCACAGGACTTTTTCCTGATGAAAGGACTGGATGTCCCATAACAGGCTGATGGTGGTGTAGATTTAGCATTAGTTTGCAGGCCTACTTTTGGCCATAATATTCAGTGGGAGTGTATTAAGTGGAGGATAGAGACACCAAGTCTTATGGATACTTCACTACAGGATCTAATGGTGAATGCTATGAGCTAACGATACAGGTTATAATCTAGTAAGATTATATTGGCGGGGGTAACCCCTTATTTTAAATATATCAGGTTGGTATAATCTTACCCACTAAAAGATTATACTGAGATAATATTCATAATATGATGGTGGTCCTGTGTTAGTTAGTGTCACATTATAACCTTTGCCATTCGACCACCCAGACTGTCAGCTTGCTTTGTCTAATAGCTCCATTATGTCATCTCTGATATTCCCATGATTACTAATCAACTAAAGCCATTTCCTTATTCTGTAAGGATTTTTTATATTTAATCATCCTTTATGCTTTTGACAAATATTTAATAAATCCTACTACACTTAGAGTTTGTTTGTGCACTGTGTCTCTTTTTCTTTCCTTTTGAATGTATAATAAAGTCTTTCTACCTTAGTAAGTACAAGAATGTCAACTACATAGATAGTATCAAGGAAGGATACCAGCCAATAATTCAAACCAAGCAGTAAGGCACTAGTAGACCTGGTGCACTCGTAGGCCAACAAACATTATATAAAGAGAAAAGGGAGACCACAAAGTCAGATGTCCATCCCAAAGCAGAAGCCTATTTAAACGAGGCACACAAAGATAGTATCAAAACATAATACAAGAATAAACTTTATTAATAAATCAAGTATGTGAGCAGCATAAAACTAGTTAAAACATGACACGCAGGCAGAATAAAAATATAATTGCCCTAAGTGCATAATATACTGACAAAATGAAACAATCAGATATACAGTATATATACTGAGTAACCCAAAAGATAAGTCAGGGAATCTCAAAATAAAATGCATAAAGTGAAATAGATATAATTTCAAAGTGGCAAACTGAAGATAATTGGACATAGTATACTTATCTGACAAAGTATCAAAGTGGTAAGCACATGGGGAATATCAAGTTAGAGCTTCAAAGCCACCAGTGTGGCAATACATGTTGGGTCTTGAGATGACTGGTATAGCTATGACTTGATATTCCGCTTGTGCTTACCACTTTGATACTTTGTAAGTTAGTATGGAGAGCTGGAGTATGCATACTACCATATAGTCTGGTAGCTTTCCAGAGAAGTGGTTGTATACTAAGGAAAAAAGGTGAAGGGCACTTCTAAATTCGAGTGTTAACCAATTTAGATCTTTAAGCATATCACAGTGATGGGTAATGTAATTACATTGGAGGATAAAGCGTCATAATAAATTATACAGAATGTCAAGTTTACTAAGATGGATTTGTGGCGTGGGAACATACACTACATCCCCATAGCCTATGATTGGCAGTCACATCTGTTGTATAATACTTTTTCTAACCAGGGGACTTAAACAGGATTTGTTTCTAAACAGAGTACCTATTTTAGGATAACATTTGCATGGTAGTTTATCAATATGGAGATCAAAAGTGAAGTTGGGGTCAAGCCACATACCAAGATATTTGTAACAGGATATTTGTAGGAGCCCACAGGGGCCAAGTTATTAGTCTTTGTTACAATGTATAGGTGGGTATTGCAGAGATTACACAGTTTGTGCTTTGTACTAATAACTTTTTTCTTGTATTATTTTTTGATACTATCTTTGTGTGCCTCCTTTAAATAGGTTTCTGCTTTGGGGTGGCCATCTGGTTTCCTTACCTTGCGGTCTCCCTTTACTCTTATATATCACATAGATAGTGGCATTGATGATAAAAAACACCTTGTGCAAAATTAATTAATATTTATATATATATATTGTATTGTCGCAATGCCATTGCATAATTTCCAGTCAGTGTTTGGATTTCATGTGGAAAGGTTAATGAGTTACGATTGTTGTGTGAAGTACAAAAGGGGTCCACCTGTGGGGTGAGTTATCCATTTTTTCTACAATACAATTATATGTGCCAGATGTCATGACATATTGTATATGTTTTTAACCAGCCTAAGTTTATTTGAAAAAGAAGTAGATAACTTAGAAACGCGTCTAAGGCATTAACTGAAGTCTTTCAAACTTGGCATATATTTGTTTTTATAATATTAAAATATTTAGCATTGACAATTTTTGGATTCAATTACTTTTACTTTTTGTGTGGAACTTCACAATTACTGTTCACAGGGCAGTATTATAACCTGGGGGATCGTTGCCGGTTGTCTTCAAAACCGGCCAATGCTGGGAGATACATGACTATCTTACAGATCTGAGTTATATCATTATTGGTGCTATTGAGATTGGACAAATTGGTGGTTTGCGCTCCCGTTCTGGTTTCTTGTCCCAGAATTTCTCCACTTTTTTGTGCATGAGGCCTACTGTCTGACATCACTTACATTGATATACCCTTCAGCCTCTCAATACTTATCAGTAGCAGGCAGGTAGTATGTGTAAGATGCAATGACATACTGCAGCACATTCCTAAGTATATAGATTTTGATCAGTGATCTGTGAACTGAAAAGATAAACTTGTGATATTTGCTGGAGAAATTATTTTGTGTGTGGTGTAGTATGGTAAGGGAGAGGTTAATAAACAAAACCCTTTTTCCCCTCCCTGTGCAGTGGTACAAGGAACTGTTTGCAATATGGTGTGGTGGAAGTGGTTAATTGCTGGGTTGTAAGTGGTGGCTTTCTGCTTTAAATAACAGATGTACAATGAATACTTGAACATGTGAATCTTGCATCAGTGTGTAAGTGCAAAAGTGTGGTGAGTGTGGGAATTTAACATAGAAACATAGAAACATAGAAACATAGAAGATTGACGGCAGAAAAAGACCACCTGGTCCATCTAGTCTGCCCTTTAGTATTCCTTTATTGTTATCTTAGGATAGATACATGTTTATCCCAGGCATGTTTAAACTGTGTTACTGTGGATTTATCAACCACCTCTGCTGGAAGTTTGTTCCAAGTTTCTACTACTCTTTCAGTGAAATAATATTTTCTAATGTTTTTCTTGATTTTTCCTCCAACTAGCCTCAGATTGTGCCCCCTTGTTCTTGTATTCAGATTCTTATTAATCACACTTCCCTCCTGAACCTTGTTCAGTCCTTTAACATACTTAAAGGTTTCAATCATGTCCCCCCTTTCTCTTCTTTCCTCCAGACTATACATATTTAGATCTCTGAGTCGTTCTTGATAAGTTCTATGCTTTAGACCTTCCACCATTTTTGTAGCTCTTCTTTGAACCCGCTCAATTTTAGTTATATCCTTTTGCAGATGAGGCCTCCAGAACTGTACACAGTATTCCAGATGTGGTCTCACTAGAGCTCTATACAGAGGGATCACAATCTCCCTCTTCCTGCTTGTTATACCTCTAGCTATGCAGCCAAGCATACGATTTGCTTTCCCCACCGCCTGGTTGCATTGGTTACTCATCTTGAGGCTGTCAGAGATGACCACCCCCAAATCCTTCTCTTCTGAAGTCCTTGCTACCACAGAACTGCCAATACGATAGTCAGATTGAGGGTTTCTTGTCCCCAAGTGCATTATTTTACATTTGGAAACATTGAACTGAAGTTTCCATTGTTTTGACCACTTATCTAATAGTGCCAAATCATTCTCCATATTACAGACACCTCCTGGAACATCAACCCTATTACACACTTTTGTGTCATCAGCAAACAAGCAAACCTTCCCTGCCAAGCCTTCCCTTATGTCACTTACAAACATGTTGAACAGAACAGGGCCCAGAACAGATCCTTGTGGCACTCCACTTGTAACCAGTCTCTGCTCAGAATACACTCCATTAACAACAACCCTCTGGTTTCTGTCCTTCAGCCAACTGCAGATCCACTGAACTATCCAGGGGTTAAGTCCAATTCTTGATAATTTATCTATCAGCTCTTTATGGGGAACTGTATCGAAAGCTTTACTGAAATCCAGGTAGGCGATATCCACAGCACCACCTTCATCCAGCACTTTAGTTACATAGTCAAAGAAATCAATGAGATTAGTCTGACAGGATCGGCCCTCACTGAAGCCATGCTGGTTTGGGTCCATCAGGTTGTTTTTTGTTAGATGGTCAATTATCTTCTTCTTTAGAACAGTCTCCATCATTTTTACCACTACAGATGTCAGGCTGACTGGCCTGTAGTTACTAGCTTCTTCTTTACTACCCTTCTTGTGAATGGGTACAACATTGGCCATTCTCCAATCATCAGGAACTTCTCCCGTAAGAAGGGACTGGTTATACAGATTAGTCAGGGGGCCAACTATGACAGATCGGAGTTCTTTAAGAACTCTAGGGTGGATTCCATCCGGACCCATCGCTTTATTTGACTTTAGCCGGACAAGTTCCTCTAGAACATCGGCCTCTGAAAACACTGGGGCTAAAATTATACAACTAGAGGCAATGCTGTGTTCAGCCATTTTCTGATTATGAGGGCCGCCGTCTGAAAAAACTGAGCAGAAGTAGTTATTCAGATGGTCAGCGACCGCCTTTTCCTCTTCTATATACTGATTTTTTCCGTTGTTAATTTTTGTAATCCCGCAGTTTTTCTTCTTCCTGTCACTGATATATCTGAAGAAGGTTTTATTCCCCTTCTTAACAGATTTGGCCATTTCTTCCTCTTTTGAGGCTTTAGCAGCATTTATCATCTGTTTAGTCTTCTTCTGTATAGTTTTATACCCTTCTCTGTCCGCTTCACTTCCAGTCTCTTTATATCTCTTATAGGCAGACTTTTTATCTTTCACTATAGCTCTTACCTCTCTAGTAAACCATAGTGGATTTCTCTTTCTTTTCCTCTTGCTAATTTGTCTAACATGTAATCTTGTTGCCTTTAAGAGGACTTCTTTGAGTGTCTTCCACTGAGTACTCACTCTCGGTGTTTTATCCCACCCTTTTAATTCTTTCTTTACATATTCTCCCATATCCTCAAACTTCGTCTTCCTAAAGTCCAATACTTTGGTTGCAGAATGGGATTTCTCGTAGTCAGTCTGGATTCCGAACCACAAACATTGGTGGTCACTGGAACCTAGATTTTCTCCCACCTTCACCTCAGATACCAGGTCTCCATTTGTGAATACTAAGTCTAGGATATTGTCCCCTCTAGTTGGCGCCTTCACCAGCTGTTTTAGGGACATCCCCGTCAGGGCTTCTACGATGCTCCTACTTCTACATGTGGACGCACAAGGGATATTCCAATCAACATCAGGCATGTTGAAGTCTCCCATAACTACTATATCTCCCTTTACTGCCATTTGGGTAATCTCGTCCACTAGCATGTTGTCTTGCTCTTCAGATTGCCCCGGAGGCCTGTAGACTGCACCTATTCTTGTAACTGATCCCTTTTTATTCTGCAGACAGATCCAGAGAGTCTCCAACTCTTTACATGAATTCTGGATCGCTGTGGATTTTATGCTATCTTTAACATAAATGGCTACCCCACCCCCTCTTCTCTCAGCCCTATCTTTCCTATACAACGTGTATCCCGGAATGGCTATTTCCCAGTCATTACAGTCCCTGAACCATGTCTCTGTTATTACAATCAAGTCCAAGTCATCTCTACAAACTATTGATATTAGCTCGCTGAGCTTGTTGCCTAAGCTGCGAGCATTAGTACACATTACACGAAGAACATTACATTTATCACCAACAACAACTCTATCTACCGCACCATCATCTACCTCACCAACATCTGTATGTAAAGCACCAGCAACTTCCTGTGCACCAACATCTGTATCTATCACACTAACAAACTCAGAACCCTGGTTCACCAAAACTGTTCGGGGACAGAAATCAATCTTCTCAATGAAATTCCTGCCCCCTCCATCTAGTTTAAATGCCTCTCCAAGAAACACCTGAACTCTTCTCCAAGTACCTCAGTTCCTCTGTGTGACGGGTGCAGACCATCTCTCTTGAACATTTCTTTACAACTCCACCTTCTAACACTGTGACTGACAAATCCAAAACCTTCTTCTTTACACCACTGTCTTAGCCAACCATTGAACTCCAGGATACGAAGTCTCTTACTATTTTCAGAGCGGACTGGCAAAATCTCTGAAAAAGTGATAGAGTCTGTCATTCTGCTCAGCTCCAGGCTGAGACTTTGAAATTCCATTTTCACCTCTTCAACACTTTTCTGGGACAAATCGTTTGTACCGAGATGAATGATCAGATCAACTTCAGTCTCCTTTGTTGCAGCCTTGACAATATTTGAGATGCGTCTTTTATCCCTGCTTGCAGTAGCACCAGGAAGACATCTCACCTCCTTCAGTCCATCCTCATTCTGCCCTAAAGCAACACCTCTAACAATCGAGTCACCAACAAGGAGATGCTTTCTCTTCTTTTTAAGTCCATTTTCTGCTCCTGACTGCTTGTTACAATTCTCTCCTTTGGGACTCACAACATCCCGTACCTGAGTATCTGTGCTTTTATCTTCTGAAATCTCACTTTCCAATTCAGACAGGACACCAAAGGGATTACACACCGAAATACCAACAGTGTTGTGCTTCTGCTCCACAACTCTCAACCTCCCGGAACCAACTGTCTTCCACACAGCCCTTCTCTTCATGGGCCGTTGGGGCTGCGGTGGTGGATTACATGGTTGCTTGACTTCACACTCTAGCTGGGAAAGATTCACTTCTTTTGATTGCAGATAACACACCAAAGACTGCAGCCTGGAAATTTCACCATACAATGTGGACAGATGCAAACATACTGGACAACACCCCAAACTCCAGAGAGTACTGCGGAACACAACAGCCAGACAAGTGTTACACTGCACCAAACCAGACATCTTAGAATTAAAGCAGTTACTCACCAAACTGACAAAACCACTGCCTTCACCAAACTCCTGCCGTTTTCAAACTACTGCAGTTTTTGAAACTACACACTTCTGTCTGTCTGCTGCACTTGTGTCTGGCTGCAAACTACTTACAGAGTAAACTCACAGAGTTGAAACCTCCTATAAATACACCTACTGCAGTTGATACGCTAACGAAGCGAGCCAAGCCTTTTCTTATGCTAATCTAATGAAACCAGTTACCAGCTACACCCAAATAGACACCTATGCACACTATGCAGAAACCAAAACAAGCCAAATACAAACTTAAGCACTAATGATCCAAATTAACCAAAGTAAATAAACACACAATTCAAACTAAATACTAAATGCAACACAATTCCAAGTACTACAACATAAGCAGTATTAAAGAATGATAGTAAGATTTTTTTATTTTTTTTTTTTTTTTTAAGTTTTTTGTCTACAATAGAAAAGAAGAGAGAAGTAAGAGTGAAGTAATAGTAATAGCCTGAGCTTACCTCAAGCTTGACTTAAGTACTGCAGTTTTTGAAACTACACACTTCTGTCTGTCTGCTGCACTTGTGTCTGGCTGCAAACTACTTACAGAGTAAACTCACAGAGTTGAAACCTCCTATAAATACACCTACTGCAGTTGATACGCTAACGAAGCGAGCCAAGCCTTTTCTTATGCTAATCTAATGAAACCAGTTACCAGCTACACCCAAATAGACACCTATGCACACTATGCAGAAACCAAAACAAGCCAAATACAAACTTAAGCACTAATGATCCAAATTAACCAAAGTAAATAAACACACAATTCAAACTAAATACTAAATGCAACACAATTCCAAGTACTACAACATAAGCAGTATTAAAGAACAGGTGATTCAAATACAGGGGATTACACAGGGGAACACATTTATCAACTTTATTATGCAGATATTTTTTTTCCTGCCTGCCTTTTAGCAGAGAAGACTGGCAAAACTTTCCTCCATTTTCATGTGCATGCTGTAAAGGTAGCATTCAGGACATGATCACATTAAAGTCATAAAGTGGAACTTACACTTTAGAATGACTTGGATGATTTTAAAAGCTTTCAAAGCCCTCTCTATATAAGTTAGTTGTTCTTTTTTTTTTTTAAACTATAATCTATGAGATATTTAGCTATATTTATTTGACAGTTTATGCAAATTAGGCACGACTGGCTGGCACAACTTGATGCATCAGATACTAAAGTTCCACTCACCCTCCCAACTGCCAATTTCTACCAGAAAGTACTGGTTAAGTTGCATAAAATGATAACTAAGGTTAATCATCTCATAGTTTATAAAATATAGTTTTATATAGTGAATGGCTAACATAATTATATGTGATTCTGAACGCTCTTTCAAAATTACCCAAGTCAATTTAATGTGTTAGTTGCACTTTGATGCCAGCGGAGCGTATGTGCTCCAGAATGCACGAAAGCAATCAAACACTCTAGTGCATACTCCGCATGCAGCTTCATGTGCTGGAGGTTAACATCAAAGAAACTGCACCGGTGGATTGTTACATTCCCACCAGAGATATTACTACCTTCGCCACTGAAAATATTTAACATCCAAGGAGTTAAAGCTCAAACCAACCAAACTCATGACATCAACCTAGGGAAACCTCCAGAACAGGAATCTCACTCTCAGCACATGTGACTCATATTTTCCTTTTTATTTAGACAAACACAAGCTCAGGACAAGTTTTACAGAAACAGGAGCCTGCATTATCTGTTCTGTTGTAACACTGTGTATCAATCCCAGCCACTCCCAAATACAGTAGTGTGTTCTTCTTACGTACATATTGTTTACTGGAGCATTATAAAAAAACTTCTAAAGGTTATTAAAAGGAAATCCTGCACGCAATGTCTCCCATGTTGGCTACAATTCATTCCAATATCTAAACAGTATAACCTGACCACAGAGTGACCTAAGCAAAGAAAGGAGCAGGGACAGTCTGTTCAGCTGCTATATATAGAGCTTTTGTGGTTTCTAGATTATACTTGGGAAATCTGGTTTAGATTTGTTGTCTTTTCAAGCAAACTATGGACTTTCTGGAGAAACCAACTGCATCAATGGGGAGAAATAATAATTCTCCAGATATCCATTGATTTGAATGGCGATTTTAGCCCCTTGACTTCTAGAGAAATCTCCAGTGTTTTGCAAAAGCAATGAACTGGGGACCTCTCTGGCATTCAAAGGGTTAAAAAGGCATCAACAGGGATTTTTATATGTCCTCTATGGCTACACTTGGTTTGTTCCAGAATTGTTCTTTTTTTCTTCTGTGCATAAGGCCCTAGATTATAGTTCTAAATATAAAGAGTTTTATGCACAAAATAAGCAATTCTGGTGCAAACCAACTGAACCTTTGGGAAGACATAACTGTTTAGATTGATTTAAATGGAGCATTTAACCCTTTGAGTGCCAAAGGGGTATGCAACACATTGCGGTGGCATGCATTGTATACCCATCTGGCACTCAAAGGGTTAACCTCTTGAATACTAGAAAGGTCTCCAACACTTTCCAAAGCAGTGAACTGGAAGTTCATTAGTATTCAAGGGGTTAAATCAATCTATTTAAATCAGTGGGACATCTGGGATTTTTTTTGTCCTCTGTGGTGCAGTTGATTTTCCCCAGAGTTGCTCATCTCATCTTTTGTACATAAGACCATAAATCTAATGTAATCATAAAGGGGGAGATGTGTCATGGAGTTAACTACATTCACCTGATGGTACCTGCCCATGTTCCTGATTGGCCAGTTTGGCTTCTTAGTTCACCTGTCATCTCTAACAGTTGGGGCATTTATGTGTGTCAATTTGTCATTGTGTGCCTTTTCACCTGTAGGCCCACCTGTTGTGGGCAAACATGTGTGCATCTTTTTTGCTGTTCATTGCAGCTTTTGTTTTTCGATTTTGCCTTTTGGATAATACTTTTATGGCAGTCATAATCCTTCAGTCATAGAGATTGGATTGAGTTGATTGACAGATGGGAGGGGAGGGTGTTGTTTTTCCTGTAGCTTTTAGCTGAAACACTTAAGACAGTTCTTTGGAGCCTTTACCTCCTATCCTGATCACCCTTCACCTGTGCCTTTCCATCTTTATATTTACATTTTTAATACATACCGATAAATTTGGATTTTATATATTACATTGATCTACGATTGTATCTATAAGTCTTGGAGTGCGACTGTGTGCATCTGCATTTATTATTCCTATTCTCGGACAGGGAGGGCCATGGAGGTACAACATCCAAGCAGAGACGGTGACTCCTATGTCTGCAAATCTCTCCCTATAATCTCTCACCTGTGCCCAATCTTCAAGCTTCTGTGGCACATTGTTTGATCCTGCAGTGTTACCTTGACTTACCTGACTACTAGTCTCAGATTACTAATCAGCTTCTTGTGGCTCAGCTCCTGTCCTGACACTGTCTAGTACTCTGACCTAGATTCTCATCTTCCAGTTGTGTACCTCAGCTGTTTTCCAGTTAAGACTCTGGCTTGCTCTGACATTACATACCTCAGTTCATGATATTTGGCTGTCCTCAGTCTCTCTCTCTCTCTCTCTCTCTCCTGCCATTGGTGTGACTCACAACTGGACTCACTTGTCCTGTACCATGCTGATCTCATTGGGATGTTTAAGCTCTTGCCCTAGACGCTCTTCCTTTGCCATCTACTGGAGATTGTTAGCAGAACGCCTAGTGTACACATCCTGCTTCGCTTCCCAGCTCCTCTGAGGTGGACATCTGACCTTTCAGCCAGCACCTCTATGCTGTTATGACTCTGTAATGGTACACAGTTGAACCTTAGAATCACATTAGGAAGAAAGGACAGTCGAAACAAATATGACAGGAGACAGAAATTCCCAATATGTGTCTCTGAATTTACTGTTTACTGAGAAGCAGGCAATTGCCTGTAAAAACTGTCTCTAAGAAAGCACAGGTGAGGCAGTATGCCTTTAGGAAGCTCAGTGGCACCAGATACCAAGGAATTGTCTGAAATGAAAATCTAGCCCTCTAACAGTATAAGAGTTATGCCAACATATTCCAGTAGATGGCAGAAGAGGAGTGTAACTAGAGGTAAAGAAGTTCAGGGGCAAGGCAGCAGCTAGGTGCCACTGAGGATGCCAAGTACGTGTAGTTCTCAGCCAGTTCATCTAGGGAAAGAGCTTAAACTCCCCAATGAGACCAGAATAATAGCCGGTCTATTCAGAAGGTACGCCAATCGCAGGCGTACTGAGACTGGGGGCAATCAGGTACCGTGAACTGAGTTATGTGATAAGCAAGGTCAGAGCAAGCCAGAGCCTTTACCAGAAAGCAGCTGATGCACAGAATCAGCAGATGAAAATCTAGGTTAGAGTACTAATCGGCATCAGGATAGGAGATTAGCCACAAGAATTTGATTAGTAATCTGAGAAGAGTAGACTGGTAAGCCAAGGTCAGAAACGTTACAGGATCAAATGAGGCACAGAATCGAGAACAGAGAGGTAGACAATCAAGTCAAAATCAGAAACCTTTCAGAATCAAACAAAGCACATTGCTGAACAATCTCTCATGGAAGCTCGAAGATCTGGCACAGGTGGGAGATGACAGATTTCAAGCAGAATCGAGTGAGTGTAGATAACACCATGACAAGATGTATAAAACCCATTCTTAGTTTATGTTTAAGAACAGGAGCTAAAGTATGCAACAAGGGGCCATATTTATAAAGAAGTAAAATTAAAATCGGTAGTTTCAAGTCAGTCAGGTATTCTATTACTCGTGCTGTGGCACGGTACCGAATGGTAAAAATGCACTATGTGTGCTAAATTTGCACCCATTGAGAGCAACGACAAAGTGCATCAAAATGTCATTCAATTACATGTGGAGGCTAGTAACACGCGTTAAGAGACTCACTTTTATCGCCAAACTTTGCCTCCTAGTTGAGTCCCTACAGCGTGAAGTGTAACAAAAAGGAAATAAATAAATGCAAAAGTAGGGACACTAGCGACTCGTGATATGGGACACTAAGCCCTATATCAATACATCCGACGTACCAAAAACATGTGTGAAATGTAAAAAAAAATAACCCTTTGAGTGCCATTGGGGTATTTAACTCATTTCACTCTGTTGCGTACCCCACACTGGCACTCAAAGGGTTAATACCATCCAAAGCTAACACCATCCAATTAACATAAATTGTAAATCTGATGTCCAGCTGGGTCTTCTGCACCCAGTTCTTACTATTCTATTATTCTTCTGTAAGTGTCTATCTTCTTTTTTCCTCTTCTTCATCTGTGTTCTTCTTTAGTCTTCTTCTTTAAAGTTATTGTTGCCCCTGGAAAAAAATATATTTTATTAAGATTAATCCTTACATTAAGGTTATGCCACAGAATAAAAGTCCAGCAATCCCCTCTCTTTGTACCTTTTGGGCAGTTGTCCGATCCACACTGAGGGAGATTTGAATAGGAACTGCCTTTTAAATGGCCAGTCCCTGCTCAAAATGGTTCCCATGCTCCCATTCCTCAGGATGCGTGGTTATGCAGCTTCTAGTGCGTTGAGTCGTCCCTTCAGCTAGAAGATGATTGACTGGGAGGTGTGGTTATTGCAGGGCACATTCCATGTCCTGTGTAACCCCACATCCCAGCCAATGGGAGTGTGGGAACCATTTTGAACAGGGACTACCCATATTAAAGAAAGTCCCATTTCAAATTTCCCACAGTGTGGATTGTGCAATGGCTTGAAAGGTACAAGGATGGGGGATTTACAGTCTTTTTTCTGTAGCAGCAGCAGCAACAGTTTAAGAATTAATTTTAATAACAATATATTTTTTTCAGGAGCAACACTTAGCTTAAAGCAGAAGACCAACAAAGAGCACATATCTAGAAAATAAGAAGATGGCAGATGAAGAAGAAGATGACAGATAAAGAAGAAGATAGAAGATCACAGGAGGTGAAGTAAAGAGGAAGACCAGGGTGCAGAAGACCATGCTGGAGGTAAGAGGTACAGCTATGGGTGATGGGATAGTGTTAAGGCTAGTATTGGTACACTTTATTGTTAATGTTAGGGGTAGTATAGGGCCAAGGGGAGGCTTAGTTTTTGGGAGGGAGTTTTGGGAATAAAAACTGTGTGTGTACTGTTTGGTGTTCATTATTGAATCCAACACTTTATCACCAAAACTGCCTTTATTTTTGGCACAATTAGGAATTTCTTTATACATACATTATGATACAGTTCTTATTTGGACAAGACCATTTCTACTCCACTTTTCAAAAAAATCGACTGACTGGAGTTAGTAGTACTTAGTAAAAGAACAGCAACATTTATTTGTGTTATCCTTATATCACTTCGAGGCAATTTTACAGACTCTTTATTACTCCATCTTCATATATCTCCGCCAAATAGCCTTATTCACAGAATAAAAGATGAGTCTTTCTGGGGCAAACCAATTGCATCACAGGGGATAAATAAAACTTATTTTATGTAAATGATGCAAATAATGCTTTGAATGCTGGCGAGCTGTCCATCACATCACTTTGCAATGCATTTGAGATCTCTAGCGTTCAAGTGGTTAAATCCTTCTTTACACCAATGAGAATTTTGGAATATTTATTTCTCCCCTATAGTACATTTGGTATGCGCCAAAATTGTTCCTCTTTCATTTTGTGCATAAGGCCCTAAATATGATATTATAAATCAATGTCAGAGTCTGTAGAAAACATGAAATACAGTATAACTGACTCATCATTACTGATATAAGGCTCTAAATTTGTACAGAAAACATACTTATTTGCTTATTTTATTTTCCAGTATTTTGATTTTTTGGAAGATAAAACAGCATTTACGGTTATTTAAACAATGACAACACTGAGAGGAAGTGATTAGTACTGGAAAAAGAACTCTTATTAAATACAGAATTGGAAACCTTAACCCTGACACTCCCAAGTGGACAAACATACTAGAAGTTATTTCACCATTCACTAATATTTTCACCATAACTGCAGAGCAGGGATGATTGGAGCAGGTTCTTGCAGGCATTGCCGTGTTAACCCATTGGAGGGAAGCAGAGAAATCACTGCACCATATATCCTGCTTCCCACTGCAAAAGTCACTGTTGACAGCACTTCTACAGGCCACTAATAAACATACACAAAAGCAATTTATATTCTTTATTTATATTTAAGATCTCAGATTTAACTGATTTTGAAAGTTCCCATATTTAACAATCGCCCATAAATAAACACATTATAGTATTTTCTAGTGCATTTACAATCCATTCTTGGATGATAGAGACATCTCTCAGCGCATTACATTGGAGATGTCTCTAGCTGTCAAATAGTGTTATTCACTAAGGTGTGATAAAGAGGTGATAAAGTGGAGATGACTCCTCCAATGATATCACTTCTCCAATTCCTATGTTATTCTGCGGATCCCATGCACTAAGATTTCTCCAACTTTAGAGATCTTAGTGCATAACATAGGAACTGGAGAAGTGATATCACTGGAGAAGTCATCTTCATTTTATCACCTCTTTATCACGCCTTAGTGCATAACCCCCAATGTGTTCATAAATAATCAATTTTGAGTGTCAGACCATAAATTAATGGCTTTCAAATGTACTGAACTCCCCCATGGCATTCAAATGGTTAAACATTCTATATTTACATAATTCTATATTTTTTAAATCATTGCATCTGAAAGAGCATGTCAGCATAACCAATGCTGTTGTAGAGTTTACATAGATTACAAGGTTAAAGGGATAGTATTACTTTGTTTTATCTTTATTTTATTTTGTAGGCATTAAAAAAACATGAAGAGCGATATAAGTCTTATCTCTCAAACCTTTATGGTTTAAGAGATATTCACAAGCAAAGTATCCCCCCCCTGTTCAGCCAGATCAGAAGGGAGGTGCCCAGGTAGACTGCACAGAGGGACAATCTTCAATTAAGATAAGGGAAAAAGCTGAAAAACTTGTCAAGGGGGGAAGGGCTTTCATTATTTTCATACAAAGAAGAGTGTCCCCTTCTGTTATCTGTCTGGTCTATAGACTGCATTCCATATCTGAGAAGAGATGGCTTACACTAGGAAAAAGGGGCGGGAGGGGGAAACTTTGCTTGTGAATATCTCTTAAACCATAAAGGTTTGAGAGATAAGACTTATATCGTTCTTCATGTTTTTTTAATGCCTACAAAATAAAATAAAGATAAAACAAAGTATTACTATCCCTTTAATTCCTTAGACTCTGTGGAGAACCCTCATCTGCAAGCAGTTCTATGCAATGTTGGTTTTAGCCCTAACCTGGCTTAAATTATTGTATCACTCTTCTTCAGCTAGGGTCAGGTCAAGTATTCTCTCCTCTTGCTCTTTCTGGGTTAATAGGGATACCAGACAGGGATGCCTGCTTTCTTTTTTTTAATTCATTTTGGCCATTGATCCCTTTGCCATTCACTGAATATTGATAGTGTGGCAGCATGCGTATCCCATACGAGAATGACATGTGGCTTTATTTCACCAGTCCTTGAGGAATGGGGAGCACTGGAGGTCAATCTTGGCATAACTGACATATTTGGTATCTTTTGTGGTCTCACTATTAATAAAGAAAAATCTACAATTTTCCCCATTGACCAAATTCTTTGGCCAATTTGGGTACGTACTTGCAAATGAAATAGATTTCTACCTTCAAATATTCAGGTATATAGATATCTCCAGATTCCGCAGATTATATTACCCAAAATATCAAAACTCAACTCCAATTTTTGAACGAAATAATTAAACCCTGGACTTCTCTCCTTTTATTGATTATGTGTAGAGGAAACCTTGTTAAAATGAGTTTGCCCCAATTTAAATACTTAATTCACAATTCCCCTGTTTGGATTCCTAAGTTCATTATTAAACAATTTAATTCTGCTATGTCCTCTATAATCTGGGGTCCTTATTAAAGGTCTATAATTTCCCAAAAGATTTATACATTCTGGACACTTCTATCCCCATGTGCACCACATTGAGGATATTCTCCGGAGCTTTAAGATGTTTTGACTTACAGTGCAACCACCCATCTGCCAGCTGCTCAGTATAGTTCAATTCCAGTTTGCCCCATTTTATTTTTATTATTGAGTCATTTGTCCCCAGACAGGCATAACATGTATTAGATATATTTTTCAGAATGATAAACTTGAACCCCTTGCTCCTTTCCTTATGGAATTCTGTCTGCACCTCAGTCCCCCTTTTTATTATCCCCAATTGCGAATGGCCTTTAGGGCATAGTTCGGTTCCTCCAAAGGTTTGGAATAAACTTTCATCAGCACCACTGCTTCCAAATCCAACCCCCACCCAGTCACACTCACAATTATTGATCACTAAGCAGCAATGCAGGTCAGCATCCACAGTCCTAGTTATGCTGAGTGATTCTTCTCTTGTTCAAAGTGCAGTCAATGACCCCTACTGCAAGCACTACTGCAACATAAAACCCTAGAAGAAGTAATAGTATTAGTAGTAGTAGTCCCACTGGAACTACTCAGTCTATATAATCTCATTGAGGAGATGCTTCGCTCACAATTCATACATTCAACATGTTGCTATCAGTTGTCTCAATAAAATATGTGAATATGGGAACGGTATTCTTCCAACTCCCATTATTCATTTTTTTCAAACACACACAGTGCAGCAAACAACAGCAGCCACAGCAATAATACCCCATACTACACAGTTACTCCATAAAGCATTTTTTCTTCTATCTCTATATATAGTCTTCTGTTTCTACAGCTCTCACAACTGGATTGTTTGGATTTTCAGTGTGTGGGAATTTTCTCAGGAAAAGGAACATATGAATTTTCTGCACAAAATCAAAACTCCTCACCCACCTCTACAGGGATTTGCTAGCAGTGGAGTGGAGGTTATAGGAAGTATGGTCACTGGTGAGCCAGATTGTGCATACCGCTCAAGTAGTATGGTAGCTTTCCAGAGAAATAGACGTAAACTTGAGTAGAAAAGTGAAGGACATGTCTGGATTCAAGTGGTAGCCAGTTTAGTTCTTTTAACATATTACAATGACAGGTAGTGTAAATACAAAGGAAAACAAATTGGTATAATGAATTATACAGATTGTTGACTTTACAAACATGGATTTGTGGCATAGAAGTATAAGCTACATCCCTGTAGATGATAACCGGCAGGAACATATGTTTTCTTACCAGTAGACTTAGAGATGATTTGTTTCTAAACAGAGCAGCTATTTATGGAAAAAGCTTAGATGTTAAGTTTACATTTGCTTGATGCTGGGGTCTAGCCACATATCAAGATATTTGTTGGAGTCAACTAAGGCCAAGTTTCCATTTGAATGTAATGATGTTTATATTTGTGGAGTTTAAGTAATTTTCAAATACCACTGTGACTATTTTGTCAGTGTTTAAGCATTTAGGGCTCAATTCAAATGTTGACGTCGGCAGAAAAAACTGGCGACGCTGGTTTTAACGTCAACTGAGCAATGCAAATGTTCCACTAGTAAGAAGTGACGCCAGTTCTGAAACACACGTCGCCCGTCGCCAGAACAGCAAGATCTCACCCATAGAGGATAATGTACAAGCGACGCCAAAAGCTATTCAAATGTTGGCGTTAGGGCTAACGTGAGTTAAATTGCAACATTTCTCTCCAGAAGTCTAACGCCTATTTTTTTTGGAGAACAGCACAGTAGGCAGAGTAAAAAATCCACGTCGACAGTTCTGAACAGCATTTTCTGTGCTTTTCCCTACCCAGCCACTAGGGGAACACAGAGATGGCTTTCAGCACCATGGACAGCTTTGAATGCCATAGGGATGTGCACTGCTCACCCCTGTGGCATTCAAAGGGTTACAATCAATAAAACTAGTACACCAAGCACCACACAATGCCCCCTTCCACATCCCCCCCCTTAGTATGTCACATATATTGCATATATGGGACATACTAACCCCATCCACATCCACCTCATGGACTTCCATGTAGTGGACAAATCTGTCTTTTATTCCACAATTAACCCTTTGTGTACCAGAGAGGTAGGAAAGAATTGCTTAGGATGTTTCCTACCCCTCTGGTACCCAAAGGGTTAATAGGCAAGATATGCCTGTATGTGTGTGAGTGGGTGTGTTTTATAAAATTTTTTTATTAAAATACTATTATTAAATGTATATTGACTTAGATTCATTCATTTGTAATGCCCTGCCTCCTGTGTCCCATTGCTATCATTATTTTTGCTCCACTCGCCTTCAAATGGAGAGTGGAGCAAAAACACTAACAACAATGGGACACAGTAAGTAGGACATTACTAACCCTTTGAGTGCCAGAGTGGTACGCAACGCATTGCAAATGGGACACAGGAGGTAGGGCATTACAAATGAATGAATCTAAGTCAATATATGTTTAATAATAGTATTTTAATAAAAAAATGTATAAAACACACCCACTCACACACATACAGGCATGTCTTGCCTATTAACCCTTTGGGTACCAGAGGGGTAGGAAACATGCTAAGCAATTCTTTCCTACCTCTCTGGTACTCAAAGGGTTAATTGTGGAATAAAAGACAGATTTGTCCACTACATGGAAGTCCATGAGGTGGATGTGGATGGGGTTAGTATGTCACATATATGCAATATATGTGACATACTAAGGGGGGATGTGGAAGGGGGCATTGTGTAGTGCTTGGTGTACTAGTTTTATTGATTGTAACCTTTTGAATGCCACAGAGGTGAGCAGTGCACATCCCTATGGCATTCAAAGCTGCCCATGGTACTGAAAGCCATCTCTGTGTTCCCCTAGTGGCTGGGTAGGGAAGCACAGAGAAAGCTGTTCAGAACTGTCAACGTGAATTTTGGATTTTCTGACTGAACTTGATACTTTGGAGTGCTGTGATTGGCTGTGGTGCTAGGTAACATTTTTATTCTGTGTTTTTAGGTAAGATTTTCTATGCGACGCAGGTTTAAGGTTAACGTGTATTTTGTTGGTTATCACTCGTTAGCCTTTCTGGGTAAGGAAGATTTGAATCTCACGTTACCTGGTCTTGCTTAACGCGTGAAGGCAGTTTTTTTCTTCACGTTGGTTTTAATGCCAACATTTGAATCGAGTCCTTAGTCTCAGAGAAATTTTCCTGTAATACAGGCCCAAGATGAGACTTTTTGGGATTTTTATTGTAGATTATGGTGTTGCCTACATATATATATGCAAAAAGAAGACACTTTGAAAACCTTGGGCAGATGTCACAGAGTGACTATGGAATAACGACACTGACAAGTACAGATACAGTAAAATCAATATCTTTATTAAAACAAGAAGAAAGATAAATACCGAAAGCACTTCCCCAACCCTCACAGGACCAGGAGTGGAGACAGCACACAATCCACTGATGGAACAGGAACTGATTCCAATCTGACTACGGAATGGGAAGGTAGCAAGGATAGCAGTAGCTACTAGTGCAGGTAAAGAGGAATTGTCCAAACAAAAATGAGAAATGCTCCCCTAGAATGCTAGGGTACACCAAGGTAATACACTCGGAAACTCTAGAATGCTAGGGTAAACCAACAGACAATGGCGACTAGACTTCCCCAGAATGCTAGAGTAGCTACGGGCAACGGTGACTCAAATCCCTAGTACGCTAGGGTGCACCCAAAGGCACTAACCATCGGTACCAAGCAGTATAGGATAGCCAAAGACAAAGTCCAGCGTAGCGGGAGGATACTGAGCCCAACTTGTACCAGAGAGATCAGCTAGAGCACGGTCTAGCGTAGGAGCGGAGTCAGTCAGGTCAAGGTTCGGAAACGTATTGGATAGTCAGCCGGAGACGGAGTCAGCACAGTGCAGTTAGTCAACCAAGCCAAGGTCAATACCATATCAGAGAGTCAGCCAGAGCCGGGGTCAGCACAGAGAGGTTAGTCAGCCAAGCCAAGGTCGGTACCATATCTGATAGTCAGCCGGAGCCGGGGTCAGCACAGAGCGGGTAGTCAGACGGAGCCAAGGGTCAGACCTGAGCGGAAGACAACAAGTCAGGGATGGAACGTAGCCAGAATCAAACGTAGCCAGAGGTCATACACAGATCAGAGCAAAATAAATAATCACAAGAGCTAGCGCACAGGTACACCACGAAAGGGCAAAGGAGTACTGGCAGAATGAGGCCTATAAGGCCTAGCAAGTAGGCAGAGACTGACTCTGGCAATTACCACAGGCCTATAAGAATAACGAACGGGCATAAGCGCGTCACTCAGGAAGTGATAGTACAATGTCGCCCGCACATAGCAACCGCGCTCCTGGAGGGCAATCATGGGCACCGTGATAGCAGAAGCAGATTGCTAATAAGTAATGAAAATAGAAGGGTCATGAGAAAGCAACCGTGGTGAATCGCACATATAACACTTTTAGCAATAGACATATTGTATTCTATCTGAAAAGTAGGAGCAATTCTAACTTAACAAGTGCTTACCTATGCCTGAGTTTTATGTTCTACTGTATCAAAGGCATTTTCAACATTATGGAAATAGGGATACTGTTATTAAATTATATATTTTAATATTATTTCACACTTTAAGGAAAGCAGTACTTGTTGAGTGATTTGAATGAAAGCCAGACTGAAGCAGGATGAGAAAATAGAAGAAAGTGGACAGTTGGTAATAATTGTACAGTTGCATGTGAACACATTTATCTAGGACTATAGATAACATGGTGAGTGAAGATATTGGATGGACAGTATCATATGCTTTAGTAACATTACTCTTAGTTGCTTCAGGCACATATTGTGATTTAATTTTTTGGTTAAGGATGTTATATTGATAGCAGGGTTCGACCAGTTGGAGGGTGATAGAGTGTATTCAATGCACCTTTTTTATCATAATCACTTTTGAATTGCGTGGCAAGAGAGGAGACTCATCCAACAAAGTAAAGAAGAAGTAAAGAAGAATATATTTAGGAAGGACTGCCATCACAGTTTTTATTAAAGCTGCCAGCTTTTGGGGATGCCAGCTGAAGCAAATTCAACCTGGGGTGCCAGCTGAAGCAAACTCCAGCAAAAATTCCCCCCAGACTCATTTTTCACTTGGTCCACACACACAGTGCCTTATTCATTATGCAGTTCTGGAGAAAACCAAGGTCACCATAAGAGGAAATGAAAATCTACAATTGATTTAAATGGGGCTCTTAACTCCTTAAATGCTAAAGATGTCTCCAGCGCAATGTGTTGGCGACCCCTCTACCATTAGAGTTGTTAGAAGAAAAGAAATGAATGGAAATTTGCAAAATGCTTATTTCAACACATCTTTAGCTTAATAAATAATGCCCACAATTTCTAAGTTCAATCATTTCAGTCTCAGACGAGATTAGGTATAGAGACCGGATTGTGGGGAGAGGTACAAACAGAAATGGAAAGAGGTCAACAAGGTGAAGAAGTTCTAGTGGAGCACTAAATTGTGGAGAAAACAGAGCTGAGGAGATAAAGAAAAGTGTGAGCTGAGTGGTGAAAACTATGGAGAAAGGATCTGATATAAGGATGCTCAGACAAAATTTAGGAAAATGGCTTAAGAGTGAGACTGGTGAGGAGGGAAATGGAAGGAAAAATAAGGACTGAGGAAGACTGAGTGAATAAACTGATGGTGAGACACAATTGAGGGGAATGGGTGGAGCGTGATGGAAATGAAAAGGGCTGGAAGTGTTTAGGAAGAGAAAATGGAATGAGGCTTATGGCAGAAAAAGGAATATGTAATAGAGAATGAGCGGATAGGCATGGAAAGGGGGGACTCTTTCTAAACAAATCCAGTTTGGCTAGTCTCTCTTTGTAACTCAGACCCTTCTATCCCTTTATCAGTTTTGTTGCACGTCTCTGCACCTTTTACAGTTCAGTAATGTATTTTTTTAGAACAGGCGCCCAAAAGTGTACTCCATATTCTAGATGAGGCCTAACCAAGGATTTATACAGAGGTAGGATAATATTAGCATCCCTTGCTTCTACACCTCTTTTTATGCAGGCTTGTACTCTATTTGCTCTTGCAGCAGCTGAGTGACTCTGCACACTGCTGTGAAGTCTATTGTCTATCAGTACTCCTAAATCTTTCTCTAATGAGGATTTCCCAAGTTGTTTCCCATTTAGAGTATATGTAGCAAGTTTGTTTCTACAGCCCAAATGCATAACCTTACATTTATCTACATTAAATGACATCTGCCACTTTTCTGCCCATTCACTTAGTTTATCTAAATCCTTCTGCAGAGAAAAAACATCCAGCTCTGTATGTATTTCCTTACATAGTTTAGTGTCATCAGAAAAGATTGAGATGCTACTTTCAATTCTGACTTCTAGATCATTAATAAACAAATTAAAAAGCATTGGTCCCAGGACTGAACCCTGTGGCACCCCACTTATAACCTTAGACCGATTTGAAAAAGTTCTATTTACAACAACTCTCTGCCATCTATCATTTAACCAGTTCTCAATCCATGTACAGATAACACTGCCCAAACGAAGCCTTTTAATTAATGCAGTAACCTGTTGTGAGGCACTGTATCAAAGGCTTTTGCAAAATCCAAGTACACTACATCAACAGCAATTCCCCTGTCCAAATTACTACTTACTCTTTCATAAAATGCAAGTAAATTAGTCTGACATGATCTGCTCTTCATGAAACCATGCTGATTCCTACTAATTATATAGTTTGTTTTCACATAGTTCTGAATACTGTCAGTTAATAACCCTTCTAGTATCTCACAGGCCTATAATTTCCTGGTTTGGATCTTGCTCTCTTTTTAAAGGGATAGTAATACTTCGTTTTAACTTTATTTTATTTTGTAGGCATTAAAAAAACATGAAGAATGATATAAGTCTTATCTCTCAAACCTTTATGGTTTATGAGATATTCACAAGCAAAGTTTCCCCCTCCCGCCCCTTTTACCTACTGTAAACAATCTCTTCTCAGATGTGGAATGCAGTCCATAGACTGGACAGATAACAGAAGGGGACACTCTTATTCCTATGAAAACAATGAAATCCCTGCCCCCCTTGACAAGCTTTTCAGGTTTTTCTGTTATCTTAATTGAAGATTGTCCCTCTCTGCAGTCTACCTGGGCAGCTCCCTTCTGCCCTGGCTGAGAAGTAAAAGGGGCTGGAGGGGGAGACTTTGCTTGTGAATATCTCTTAAACCATAAAGGTTTGAGAAATAAGACTTATATCATTCTTCATGTTTTTTTAATGCCTACAAAATAAAATAAAGTTAAAATGAAGTATTACTATCCCTTTAAACAATGGAACTACATCAGCTTTCCTCCAATCACAGGGCACTATGCCTGGTGCAAGTGAATCAATAAATATTAAGTATAATGGTTTTGCTATTACTGAACTAGGTTCCTTAAGTACCCTTGGGTGTATACCGTCCGGTCCTGGCGCTTTATTCACTATAACCCTTTCCAGTCCCTTTTGCACCTTGTCCTCAGTAAGCCATATAGATGTTGGAGGAAATTCCGTGGTTTTGTCTGTTTGCCCATAGCTTGTCATTGCTGCTTCCTTTGTATATACTGAAGCAAAGAACATATTTAGGGTGTCAGCTATAGCTTTATCCTCACTAATCAATTCACCTGTTTCAGTCTTAAGATGACCATTATCAACCTTAACTTTTTTGTTATTAATATACTTGTAGAATTGTTCAGGGGTTTTCTTTCTCTCATTTTCTATTTTAGCTAGCTTAATTGCTTGTTTGCAAATTTTATTACATTCTTTATATTTTTTAAATGATGCATCTGACCCGTTTGACTTAAACACTTTAAAAGCCTGCTTTTTATTGCTCATTTCCCTGCTAACCACATTATTAAGCCACACTGGTTTCGCTTTACTTCTCTTGTGCTTATTCCCCAATGGTATATATTGACGTTTATATTTGCCCAAGAGCATTTTAAATATATTCCATGATTCTTGTGCACTTTTATCTTTGAAAATTACATTCCACTTGATATCCTTTAACACTTCTTTTAACTTTCTAAAATTAGCCTTTCTGAAATTGAATGTTTTGGTTAAACCCTTGCTATTTGGTTTCTTATAACAAACTCAAAGGATACCATATTGTGGTCACTGCTGCCCAGATGTTCCCTTACTTGTACATTGTTTATCATGTCAGAATCATGTGAGAGCACTAGGTCAAGCAAGGCCTCTTTTCTATTTGGCTCCTCTACTAGTTGGGACATAAAATTATCATTTATCATATTTCCCTTTGTTGTGCCGGAAGTCATATTGCTCCAGTCAATTTCAGGATAGTTGAAGTCTCCCATTATAATTACCTTTGCTGACCTAGCAGCCTTTTCCATTTGCAGTTAAAGTTGGGCTTCCTCCAACTCCACAACATTAGGTGGCTTGTAGCAAATCCCCACCAATATCTTTTTATTATGTGTGCCCCCAGTGTGTATTTCAACCCACAAGGCCTCTACCTTTTCATTGGACCCTTAATTTATATATTTTGTTAAACTAGGTTTTAAGGCCTGCTTTACATATAGGCATACCCCTCCTCCCCTTTTATTAACCCTCCTAAAAGTGAATAACCCTCTAGATTGACTGCCGAGTCATATGTATCGTCTAACCAGGTTTCAGACACTCCAATCAGATCATACTGCTCATATACTGCAGTCATTTCTAGTTCCCCCCATCTTACCAGCCAGACTGTGAGCATTTGCATGCATACATTTTATCTTTTTCCCATTCCTAAAGATTTTGTTCTTTGTCAAATGTATTTGTCTTTTATCAGGCTATAACAATGGCAACTCCCTATTAGATGAACTAGCCCATTCCCCCTCTCCACCCCATGCCCCTTCGCTAATCCCATTTCCTCAATTATTCTACCTTCCCCAGCCTGTGTTGCAGCTCTCTCCCCCCCCTTTCTAGTTTAAAATCTCCTCCAGCCCTCTAACCATTCTATTGCCCAGCACCGTGGCCCCCCTTCCACTTAGGTGCAATCCATCACTACTATAAAGACTGCCCCCAAGGGAAAAGACTGCCCAGTGCTCTAGGAACCCAAACCCCTCCTGCTTACACCAAGTCTTTATCCACACATTTAACTCCCTAAACTCCCATTGCCTTTCTAATGTAGTGCGTGGCACAGGTAGTATTTCAGAAAATACTACCTTAGAGGTCCTCTGCTTAAGCTTGTATCCTAGGTCCCTGAAATCCTTCTTAACGGACCTCCATTTTCCACTGACTTTGTCATTAGTGCCAACATGTACCATGACAGCCAGGTCATGCCCAGCCCCTCCCAAAAATCTATCAACCCGATCAGCCACATGTCGAACCTGAGCTCCCGGGAGACAACAAACTGTACGATGGTGGCGATCTTGGCGACAGATTACCCTGTCTGCCTTCCTAATAATAGAATCCCCTACCACCACCATCTGTCTAGGTCTGCCTGAGTCCCGTATCCTATCCGTGCTAGAGGGGCTGTTCACCCAACTATTAGAGAGAACAGTCCTCTCCAGCAAAGACATTCCTGCGTCAGCATCCCCAACACCATTACTCAATGTAGCAAATCTGTTAGGATTAGTAAACACAGGAGTGTCCTCCCTATTCCTCTGTCCACCCCCCTTGCTATGTCTATCTTGCAGTCTCCACCCACAGAGCTACATACCACCGCTTCCTGCTGCTCAGTCAGCAGACCCCTCTCAAGATTGGCCGTCTCTCTCAATGTTGCAACCTGCCCCTCCAGATCTCTAATACGAGCTTCCAGAGAGACCACTTGCTCATATCTGTCACAGAGGTATGCACCCTGGAACTATTGTTTCAGGTGTGCAAACACCTGGCAGTTTGTGCTCTTAGTTCAATGGACAATCATGCTACCACTCAAATATTCCAGTTACCACAAGCTAAAACGGCAGACAGGAAAAAAATAGCTGCACAATAAGGTTGATAAGGTTTGATGACAAATACACGCACACATTTTTTGGTCTCTTTTTGGTATGTTTAGAAAATGCCGCTCCATATTTCTCTGTGTAACCTTACGTTTTTGTATGGCTTTGGCATTCATTGTCCATGTTTCACAGCCATTCAAACGGATTGGGGGAGGGACACTGGTCAAAAACCTTTTGATTGAGGCAGAGTGGTACATTTGTCTTAAAGTACTATTAAGTTTTCCAAATGCTTGCCATCCCATTTTTATCAGTCACTCAAGTTTTATCATGGTGTTTCCATCTGTTGACATTTCCTGTTCAAGGTAAACATACTTGTCCACTTTTCTAAATGTAGTCCATCAATTGTGATTTTCCTTGGTATGGTCAATTTTTTAACCATGACTTGTTTTGTTGACATTTGTCTTCAGACCAACATTTTTGCTTTCCTGTTGTAGCTTTTCAATGTGTTTTTGAAGTCCTTCAGGGCTACTGTGTGATATGATATCGTCTGAAAAACATAAGTGATGTAGGTATTCTGCATTTATCTTAAGTTCTTTTTGTCCCCATTTAGTTTGTCCGGAAAATTTCTTCTAAACAAGATGAAAATAGTTTTGGGGAAATTGTGTTGGACTCCTTTTTCTATGTTGATCTGGACTCTATCATTGTTTACCTGTATTGATGCAGTTTCATTTTTAAATATTGATTGCAGGATATTGATGTAAGCTCTGTCTATTCCATGGTTGATCAGGGCATCAATTATTGCTTGCTTTTTTCACTGAGTCAATGAAGGCTATGCATAATAGAACATTGCATTCATTATGTCGTTCTATAACTTGTTGCACTGTCTGGATGTTTTCCACTGTCCTGAATCCTGCTTGTTCCTTCAGTTGTGCCGCATTAAGTATTGTGCCCATTGTTCTTGATAGTACCTTTCTGAAAACCTTGCAGACCACTGGAAAAAGGCTTATTGGTCTGTAGTTTTTTAGATCCTCCTCCTTCTGCATTTTTCCATGTTTCAGGCACATTGCCGAGTGGTAGGCATTTTGAGAATAGTTTAGCTAGGGCTTCGAATAAGGGATGACTTCTGGCTTTCAACATTTCACTAGTAAGTATAATATATATATATATATATATATATATATATATATATATATATATACACATGCACATATTTTACACAATGTGCCAACTATATTCCAGCTTGCTGTGGCTGCAATATCACTTCTAAAATTCCTATGTTATTCTCTGGTGTCAATGCAGTAAGATATCTCCAACTTTGGAGCATAGGCTCTATAGAATAACATAGGAAATGGAGAAGTGATATCACTGCAGACATCATCTTTGCTTTATCACCTCTTTATCACACCTTAGTGCATCTCTCCCTGGAGAAATTCTGAGTCAAACAAAGTGCACCATAAGGGACACACACACAATGTTCCACTGACTTAATTGGGGCTTTTAACCCCTTGTAAACTAGAGAGGTCTCCAACGCACTGCATTGGAAACCTCCATAGCATTCATGAGGTTAAAAGCCTCATTTTACCCAGTGGGATTTTTGCACTGTTCTCTTGTTCTCTATAGTGCAGTCACTTTGCCATATAATTGCTCCAATGTTATTTAGCAAATCAGTCTCAGTGATGTAGAATTATATTATTTTAATATATTACTAATATATATTATTATTATTCACTTAAATAGACTATATCCATTAACCCTTTGAGTGCCAGAGGGGTACACAACGCATTGCAGAGCAATGCGTTGTGTACCCACCTGGCATTCAAAGGGTTAAGAAAAGTAGTGCAATTCTGGAGCAAACCATCCGATATACAAGTTCCTTTCATACTCTGTGAAATAAATTAAATACCAATTACTAGTACCAGAAACATGCATGGTTACATAACTTTATGTTTTAATGTGTGTTATGCTGTAATTGTATTCTTTGCATATTTCAAGTGAGAACATTCTGTCCAATATACTCATTCAAAACACATATATATGTAGAGAGAGAGCTCCTGTAATTCATTGTCTTCCCAGAATACTTTTCATTGGATTCTACCATTTAAATACACTATAGTGACTATGTTAAGTGACAGCCGGAACAGTGGTAGCGAATCTGTTTCCTGCTGTCTAAACAACAGTGATGTCAATCAAATGATGTACAGCCTACACACTTGTTCTGTTCTCATAACTCAAGTGCTGGCTATACCGTTAAAAAGCATGTGTGGGCATATATGTGCATATATAGGATTCAAGGCTGAAAAACATTGTTGGCTAGCAAAAATCATGTTTTATAGAAGAATCTAAATTTAGTGTTGCTAGATGCAATGTCAAAAGGTGACATCCATAATTTATTTAACTCAGATATGAATTAAAAGCGATTCATCCAGGGCTGGATTTCCCATTAGGTAGAGTATGCATATCATTGCCAATATCCCTGTATCAGACACCTGCTCCTGTTTATACTGCTGTTTAATTACCATTTTCTAAAGTACTGTAATGTCTAGTTTATATACTAAATTAATTTAACAGTTTATATTCCCTTAAATAGATCAGATTATTTAAGAGACTTATTTGTGTTTGTGTATAAAAGGCTAAGGGTGTATCTTGTTTTAGACATCTATGGAAGGAGCTGGGGGTGGGGTCATGTGAGGGGAGGAGTGTGCCCACGTGTGGAGCCAGAACACTTAGAGTGCCTTGGCTAGGAAAGCCTGAGATGCTAATCTGGATCAGTAATATAAATGTATAAAATGATCCTAATTTCTCAGCAATGTATTGGAGACATCTCCGTTGCAAAGTGTTTAATCTAAGATCCCTATTCCCTTGGATGTTAGAAACACCTCCAACATACTGCTTCACAATACATTTGAGATGTATGTATCATCCAAGTGGTTAATAAAGATTCAGTTAATAAAGAATCAGGTCTTTATTGAGATTGAAATACATATAAATACATAAATAAATATGGGGCACTATTGAAAGAAGAATAATTACATTTGTTTTTTTATCTACTTATTATCCATGTTAAGTAGAGGCTTATATAAGTCCTGCAAGATGAGCGATTGACAAGAGTTCTGTTTGTGCTGGTATTTGTCTGACCTGGTAAGACAGAGCAGGAATTATAAGAGCCTAGTGAATAGAGGGAGCAAAGCTTTTTGTGCTCTACAGGAAGACAGACAGAGCCTAGTGACTGAATCTTTTCTTGTGTCTTGATCTGGCCCTTTGCCTAAGGAACCGATAAAGCTTTTCATTCATTGCCAGCTCTTTGAAGTTGTAAGGCTTTTAGACAGTGGTATGTACTGCTCTTTGAACCTGTAGTACAGTAGCCTCAGAAAACATCTCCTAATCCTCAGTATAACTGAATAGAATTAGACACACTGGCAAGTACAGGCATTCTAGAAGGTACTCTAGATAAGACCAGTGGTCACTGTAGGGCAAGGGTGGACAGCATTCGTCTCTCCAGTTTTTGGATAACTGAGTATGGCGGGTGTTTAGTCCAACAGTTGGGTATGTAATTCCCACTATAGGAGTTATAGATTACTGCATCCTCATATATTTTTGCATAGTGTACAGAAATAGCAGGGGAATTTCAGGGTTTCTGTGCTTCTGGATCAAAAACATATGGCAGTAAATAATATACTATGACTGGGAAATCTGCAGTCTCCTTCAGCTCTTGTTGGGATACAGCTGACATTATTCTCATCTGCCCAATGGCCAGCTGAAGATGATGGCACTTGTAGTCCATCAACAGTTGGAAAAAGACCACATGTTTCCCACAGTTGGTATATACATGGAGTGACTGTGAAAAATATAGTATTTGGGAAGAAAGCTAAGCAAAGAGTGTGTGTGATTAAGGCCAAGATGGAGCACAGTCTATAATGTATAAATCCCACATCACAT